>CM056050.1:174869278-175376257 GCA_029574335.1 Rana kukunoris | reverse complement strand
GGATGGTCGCACTGCCACAGCTGAAGCCCGCCATGTGTGTCGGCTTCCATGACCCCTCAGCTTGCAGTGGAGCGGGAGGATCTGGCCATGGAAAGGCCAGGGACTGCTCCTGCGGCTGCTATGTCATCGGAGAGAAGGCAGACACATGGTGAGGCATTGTGCTGCGGTCATCTGGAGGTAACAGCTTGTGTGCAGTGTGGCCAAGATGGCGCCGGCTGTTGGGGGTGGAGTAGACCGGGACCCGGAAGTGACCGCCCAAGAACCGGAAGTGCCCCAGCCCGAAACGAAGTGCCCCAGCCGGAACCGGAAGTGACCCAACCGGAACCGGAAGTGACCAGACAACCGAAACGGGAAGTGCCCGTCCGCGACCGGAAGTGCCCCCCGCGAGTTTGCGGTGGTCGGTGGGGCTCAGGGGACCTGGGATGAGAGGCCGGGGGTACAGGGGTGCCCAGCCCCGGACGCTGCAGCAGGCACCTCCAGGCACCCCCGCAGGAGATGGACAGAGACGTTGAGGACGGTAAATTGGACGGTAAGCTGCCACCTCCCCCAGGTCCCCATGGACACTGCCACAGGCCCCGAGGGGCTCCCTGCAGCACAGGCGGGGTGGGGGGAAAGTCAGGTGGGACCCCTCCCATGGACTGTATAGCATACGATTATATCCGGCAGATGTGGAGGGTCCCAGGGGGGCTCCCCCCCAGTACAGGTGGAGTCCCAAGGGGCTGGGTGTGGTCGCGGAGGGGTCTGGGTGGGGAGTTTTGGTGGGGGTGTACCCCCCTCTGCTGTGGTCCCGGGGGGGGGGAGCCTGTAGTCAGGCCAAAGGTGGTGGGTCAGGGTGTTCAGGTATATCAGCGGGGTGGGTGCAACACCACCGGCAGGGATGGGGGCCCCCCCGTCCCCCCCCACTTCTGGGGGTGCTGAGGGGGTGCCCCACTTCCGGAGAACATCTTTCGGGGTCTCCGAGGCCAACTTATTGTCTGCCCTAAAGGGGGGTCGCTCTTTCGCCCCAGGTGTTGGGCTCTCGTGCCCCTCTGGACCACCTGTACAGCCGTTTGGCGCCCAGAATTTCCGCGCCCCCCCTGCTGACCCAGGAGAGGACGCAGGGGTCGGCGTGGACGAGGGGTACAGGTGGTCCAGAGAGGAGGCGTAGGAATGTTTGTCCAGCTTCGGTACGAGGGTCCGGACCCCTGCCCCGCTCGAGGTGAGGGTGGTGGGCCGGTACTCTCCTTGGGTTTGGGGTGGATGACCTTTTTGCTGTCATCCATCCCACCAACACACGGGAGTTTGATATAAGTTTTGTCACTCCGCGTGTGTATGGAACGCTTTATCACCGGGCTTTGGGTTGGTGAGGGGCGTTGACCCTTGGAAGAGGTTACAGGCTCATTCCCATCTCCAGGCAGGAGGAGGTTAAGAACATCACCATCCTGGTGAGGAATGAGTCGCTCCCTCCGGAGGACATTGCCACCTGGCTCGGGAGGTACGGGCAGTTGCAGACCCCCCTGAGGAAGAACCTTGATGAGCGCGGGGTCTGGACCGGGGGCTTGGTTGACCAGGATCCGGCTCAAGAGGGAGGCAACAGTGTTGCCCACCTCCCTGCAGCGCCTTTCTAGGCAGAGACCGGATCCTGGCGTTCTACCCGGGACAGCCCCGTCGTTGCTTCAAGTGCGGCAGCCCGACCCACATGAGCTCGGACTGCACGGTGGTCAGATGTGGCCGGTGCCACGAGTTTGGCCACCAGTCCGAGTCATGTGGGAAGATATGCTGCAACTTGTGTGTGAGATGGGGCACCCATTTAGCAGGTGTCCCAAAGCATATCGGGTTCTTCCCCTCAGGGGGGGGACCTCCCGGGCCGGGAGCGCCGAAAGCCCCCCGGCGAGTGATGGCCGGGGGGGTGGGGATCCTGGAGCCCCTAGTACTACTCCGGAGGGACCAACAGGCCCATTGCCTCAAAGAAGGCGAGCAGGGAGGCGTGGGCGTGGGGCTCCCCCCCGGACACGGGCCCGGTTTGGTACCGGAACCCTCGGAGGGCCACGCCTGGGGGTCCCGGGCCTGAGGGTCCGGGGCCAGGGCCTTCCTCTCCTAATGTTGCAGGGCCGATCCCCATCCCCCCCTTCCCTTTCCCCCTCCTCACCATTGCCCCTCCCTCCCACCTGGCCCTCCATCTGTTTCCCATGCCCTCCTCCCTCATCTCCCCTCCTCTCGTACCCCCACCCCCTCGTCCCCCCCCTCCCAAGTCCCGTCCCCCCCCTTCCCCTTCTTCTTCTCCCCGTCCAGCTAAGTCTGGTCCCCCCCTGTCCTCTTTCCCCTGTCTCTGGCCCCCCTCCTGCCTCTTCCATTCCCCCCCCTTCTGGACCCAGAGTCTCCTCTGGCCCTGTGGCCATGGAGATGGAAGCTGCTCGAGCCTCATCCAAGAGGGAAATCTCGAGCAGCGGGTCCGAGGAGGGGGTGGTGTAGTCATCTCGGAGAGGTGCAGGAGTGGGAGCAGGTGAGACGCAAAAAGAAGAAGGGAAGGCTGCCAGATCTGGGGGGGGGAAGTCCCCCCAGTGAAGGGTGGGGTTCCCCCAGGGGCACGAAGTGGGGTGTCCCTGGGAACCCGTTTGGTATCTTCTCCTCCTCCTCGGCTCAGAGGAGGAGGAAGTGTAGATATGTAAATATGTTTTTGTGTTTGTAGTATGAAGGAGAACATGACCACTTTCAATCATTCTGATGGCGGTACCCTCTCCAATACGGCTTGCGACCATTAATGTCGCAAGTATTCGTTCTGCGGGAGCTCGTTTTTAATGGCCTTCGATTTTTCTCAGCCGTGTTGAAGCTGACATTTTGTTTTTGCAGGAGACCTGGCTGGCATCTGTGGCAAGATGCATCTAGCAAAGAGGGAGTGGAGATGTGGGCCCTCCCTCTGGTCTCTTGCGGCCCGAGCCCTGCAGTGGGGTTTGCGGTCCTTTTTAAGACTGGTCCTGTGGCTTGCCGGCGAGTGATTGAAGTGGAGATCGGTAGATGTCTGGTGGTGGAACGCTGTCGTGAGGGGGCAATTCCTCTTCTCATCATAAATTTTTATGGGCCTCAAACAAGGAGGGAGAGAGGAGCCTCCTTACGGCGGTTAAGCCTTATCTTTTTACGTCCCAGCAGGTGATATTGGTGGCGATTTCAATATGATCACTAGGCCCAAAGACCGGCAGGTGCCGCCCAACCCTCTGGATATGATAGTATTTTTTTGGAATAACGTAGTGAGGGAGGCCAGGTTTGTGGATGTCACGTTCGTCACCTCCCCAACCTCACTGGTTTCACATTTTCCCCGAGTAGTAGTAAGAGTAGATTAGATAGGTTTTTTTTAAAGGAGGACTCTGTCTGCTCCGGCTCCTGAGCTGCAGTCGTAGAGTTCTCCGATCACTGTATGGTATCAGTGTGGCCCTGAATGTCGCTGACACTCCCTCAGAAGGGAGGGGTTTGTGGCGCCTGAATGGGTCGCTACTGAGGATCCTGAGGTTAGGGAAGCCTATGAGGTTTTCTTCCTGGGCCAGACCTCGCTCCTTGAGGGCAACTTGCTCCCGCCTTGAGTGGTGGGAAGTAGTTAAAAAGAGGTCTGGCGACTTTTTTCCGGGAAATCTCCTGGGTACAGGGCAGCTTCCAAGTACCAGGCTTACCAGAGACTACGCAGGCAGCTTGACCGCCTGGTGGTCCTCTGGGGCTCTCAGGAACAGATATCCGGTCTGAAGGCGCAGATGAAGGAGTGTCAGTACGACCGTCTCGCCCCCTCCCAGGTTTTTGAGAGGGATTATGGGAAGTTTATCTCTCCTGATCCCTACAGAGCTGTGGTGAGGTGCGAGGTTCGAAGGTCGTACATGGCCTGAAGGATGCCTCAGGGATCTCTGGTCCGGTCCAGATCGGGATCCTGGTGTCGTCAGAGACCACTTTTCGGACCTCCTGAAGAAGCGGCCTCTAGACATGGAGAAAGTCAGGAATTCCTTGATGAAGACCCCGCTGGAAGTGGGGTCTGACCTTCCTGACTCTCTGACAGAAAGATCTCTCGGTAGCTGAAGTTGAGCAGGCTATTAGCTCTTTAGCTTCTAAAAAGTCACCTGGGCCCGATGGGCTCACGGCCGAGTTCTACAAAACCTTTAAGAGCCTCTTGGCTCCTCATCTGAGGGACGTGTTTAGTGAATGTTTGGCCTATGGCCTGCTGCCTCCCTCAATGAGAAGGTCAGCTCTGATCCTACTGTCAAAGGGGAAAGATCCGTCTGTGGTGGAGAATTGGCGTCCGATCGCCCTTCTTACCACAGATAGGAAGATACTGGCAAAGATCTTGTTTACACGTCTGTCTGCTTTGGCGGGCAGGATGCTGTCTCCCTCTCAGCACTGCACAATTCCTGGCCGGGGCACTTTTAGTGCCGTCCTGAGCGTCCGTGAGGCTGTGGAAAGGTGCAGGGCTGATGGCAGCGAGCGGTATCTGCTTGCATTGGATCAGGCTAAGGCGTTTGATCGGGTGAACCACGAGTACCTTTGGCTGCTTCTGAGGAGATACGGTCTGCCTGATCAATTCGTTGATTGGCTGCAGGTATTGTATAGGGGAGCTGAGAGCTTCCCTCTTGTCAACGGTTGGGTGGGCCGGGCCTTTGCCGTGGACTCTGGCGTCCGGCGGGGTGCCCGCTGAGCCCCCTCCTGTACATCTTTGCGGTCGACCCCTTCGTAAGGAGGCTAGACTGCGGGCGTCTGGGGGGGTTTCCGGTGGGACCTGTCGGGGTCCGGTTTCGGCGGTGAGGGTTGTGGCCTATGCGGACGACGTCTCGGTGGTGGTATCTGGTCGTGAGGAGGCCCATTATGTGGAGTCCCAGATCGGGTGCTACTCTGAGCGTCAGGCTCGCTGGTCAATTGGGACAAGAGTGAAGTTTTCTGGTTGGGGAAGGAGGGGGAGCAGTTCCCCCTTCCGGACGTGTTCCCCACGCCCGTACCAGAGATTCGAGTTCTTGGCATTCATTTCGGCCCGGGTGATTATCCCAAGCTAAACTGGGAGCGCAGGCTGGTGAGTGCCACTCGGAAGGTGAAGGCCTGGAAAGGTTGGAAACTTTCCCTGAGGGAAAGGGTAAGCTTGGTCAAGACGTACTTATTGCCTGAGTTTCTCTTTGTAAGCTATGTGTGTCTTTTGCCAGCATCTCTCTATGCTCGGTCTATGGTCTGTTCTTCCTGCTGTTGTGGGGAAGCAGACTGAACCTGATCAAGAGGGAGGTCACATACCGCCAGCGACGGCAAGGTGGGTTGGACATGGTCAACCCGGTGGTGTTCTTTGTCACCAATCTTTGTTAAATACAAATTTGCAGTCCATATTTGTGGACGAGCCTTCCTGGTGGGAGTGTTCATGGCAAGGACTGGCTCTTGCTGTTCTTGAGGCAGTGGGGGAGGGGGGAGGCCCGGCGATCTGAGGAGATCGCATGGGTATCTCCCTTCCTATGTCCCCCTGGCATTAAAGGTACTGAGGCAGTGGCGGATAACTGCCCTGGAGGTGGGCTCTTTGGGTCGGCGGGAGCTGTACCTGAGGGTCATGGCCTCGGACATTTTGAAGCCCCTGTCTTTGAGGGACTGCCCTGAGAGGGTCCTCACGGAGGGCTAGCCCTCTTGAATTCTTCTAGAATTCCAAGTAAGTTTTGGGATCTCGCATGGAGGTCGTTCCATGGACGACTCTATGTCCGTGCAATCTCAAATACAGGAACCTGGGGGACAGGGACTGCCCCCCGTCAGGATGTGGTGGGACATTGGAGACCATGGACCATTTTCTGGTCCAATGTCCCCTTCAACATGGAGGTTCTTACGAAGGTAGGGGGTGCCATTGGCTACCCCCCCTTCCGGCCCTGACCTATGCTGAGCGAGTGTATGGTGATTTTGGGGTCCGCAGGGGATTTGAGTTATCGTCACTTTATTTAGTCAGCCTAGTTGTGCTTTATTACACTTGGCACGCTCGGTGTTTGGTGTCCACTAGGGACAAAATCCTGCCTGTGCATGAGGTGGTGGGCGGTATCTTTCGGGAGTTGGTGAAGGTGCGGGATCTGGAAAGGAGCAGGGTCGGGCCTGAGAGGTGTGCCCATTTATGGAGGGGGTTCCTCTTCCAGCCCCCTTAGGTCACGGCTCTGCCCCTCTCCATGGGTAGGGGCATCTATCCTTTTTCACCCCCTTAGATTTTGTTTATGGTATTTTTTTTGAAATAAGGCTACAGACATGTCTGACTATCATTTTCTTGCTCATACGTGGGTTGTAGGTATTTGTTGTTGTGATGGTGGGGTGTGTTGTGGTTTGGCGATGATCTGGACAGTAGTGGTTTCTATGGACTTTAATATCTCCCCTACTGTACCAGTGAGCCGTTTTAAGTGTTTTTTTTTTGGCAATGATCTGGGCAAGCTTTTCTGATGGACTATAAAGACTTTCTCTTGTACCAGTGAGCCTGTTGTAAATACCTGTTCTGGTGCTATTTTTTTTTTTTTTTTTTCTCTTTATAGTTATTTCTTGGTGGGTGGAGGTCGGTGATTTGATGGTTTGTGTTTTATTGTTTGTTTTTGTGTTATTTGGTTTATTTAGTTATTTTGTTTATTTTATATATTTGTTTAACCTTTTGGTCGTAGTTTTATAAATAAAAAATTACCCCTCCTCGGTCTCAGTGCAGCTCCTCCCACTGGCAGTAGTTCCGGCTCCTCCCACAGTGCTCATTCTGCATCCTGCTGGAGAGGAGTGAAGACCTGTCTTCCAGAGCTCCTGTGTTCCAGCCTACCAGGACCAGCCTCCAGCCCCCAGCCCCCTGCCCCGGAAGAGGGGTGGGATGGCCTCCCTCAGCCCCGGAGGTGGACCGGCTTCCGGCCTCCGGAGGAGTCAACAGCACCTGCCCTCCACCCAGACCACCGCCACCACCATCAGCAGGGAGGACCGTCTCTTCCTGGAGACCCAGAAGGGTCTCTCAGACTGGACAGCCCCTCAGCCAGGTGAGAATGAGGCAAGAACCAGGAGGAGGCGGGATAAAATCAAATCCCTGCTGGTGAGGATATCTCAGGCCTGCGTGGAAAAGATGACTACTCTCGCAGGCCTGAGGGAAAAGAGGGACAGGTGCTCCAGTAATAAAGATCTGAATTCAAGGGGGCCATCACCACCCTAGGACTAGAAGTAAAAGAAATATGGGAATACCTGGGGGGCTTTTGCCAACGTGGGGCTGGAGAGATGAACTTCCTAGAGGAGCTCCGGAGGACCCTCCAGCAGGCCAACCGGGAAGGGAGCCAGGCAGCGAGGAGGAGCGGGCGGTCTAAGAAGGGGTCCCAACCCCCCAAACAGCCAGGAGAGTCAGGGGAGCCTGGGTGCAGTGGGGGGGGGGCGAGTGCCGGTGGTGCAGGGCCCAGTATGGCCATAAAACCTGGGGAGGGTTCCCGGGAGCCGATCCCTCGGTCCGTGGAAGGGACTGGGGGGTTGGCGAAGTCCGGGAGTCCAGTGATCCAGGAGGTCGCCGGGCCCAGGTGCCGCCGGCGGTACCCCCCCCCGCCATCTTCAGGTCAGCATACCCAGGCTCCCCCAGGATGGTCGCACTGCCACAGCTGAAGCCCGCCATGTGTCGGCTTCCATGACCCCTCAGCTTGCAGTGGAGCGGGAGGATCTGGCCATGGAAAGGCCAGGGACTGCTCCTGCGGCTGCTATGTCATCGGAGAGAGGCAGACACATGGTGGAGGCATTGTGCTGCGGTCATCTGGAGGTAAACAGCTTGTGTGCAGTGTGGCCAAGATGGCGCCGGCTGTTGGGGGTGGAGTAGACCGGACCCGGAAGTGACCCGCCCAAGAACCGGAAGTGCCCCAGCCGGAACCGGAAGTGCCCCAGCCGCAACCGGAAGTGACCAGACCGAAACCGGAAGTGACCATACCGAAACCGGAAGTGCCGTCCCGCGACCGGAAGTGCCCCCCCGCGAGTTTGCGGTGGTCGGTGGGGGCTCAGGGGACCTGGGGGATGAGAGGCCGGGGTACAGGGGTGCCCAGCCCCGGACGCTGCAGCAGGCACCTCCAGGCACCCCCGGCAGGAGATGGACAGAGACGTTGAGGACGGTAAATTGGACGGTAAGCTGCCACCCCCCCCCAGGTCCCCATGGACACTGCCACAGGCCCCGAGGGGCTCCCTGCAGCACAGGCGGGGTGGGGGGAAAGTCAGGTGGGACCCCTCCCAGTGGACTGTATAGCATACGATTATATCCGGCAGTTGGAGGGGTCCCAGGGGGGCTCCCCCCCAGTACAGGTGGAGTCCCAAGGGGCTGGTGTGGTCGCGGAGGGGTCTGGGTGGGGGAGTTTGGTGGGGGTGGTACCCCCCTCTGCTGTGGTCCCGGGGGGGGGGGAGCCTGTAGTCAGGCCAAAGGTGGTGGGTCAGGGTGGTCAGGGTATATCAGCGGGGGTGGGTGCAACACCACCGGCAGGGATGGGGGCCCCCCCGTCCCCCCCCACTTCTGGGGGTGCTGAGGGGGGTGCCCCACTTCCGGAGAACATCTTTCGGGGGTCTCCGGAGGCCAACTTATTGTCTGCCCTAAAGGGGGTCGCTCTTTCGCCCAGGTGTTGGGCTCTCGTGCCCCTCTGGACCACCTGTACAGCCGGTTTGGCGCCCAGAATTTCCGCGCCCCCCCTGCTGACCAGGAGAGGACGCAGGGGTCGGCGTGACGAGGGGTACAGGTGGTCCAGAGAGGAGGCGTAGGAATGTTGTCCAGCTTCGGTACGAGGGTCCGGACCCCTGCCCCGCTCGAGGTGAGGTGGTGGGCCTGGTACTCTCCTTGGGTTTTGGGGTGGATGACCTTTTTGCTGTCATCCATCCCACCAACACACGGGAGTTTGATATAAGTTTTGTCACTCCCGTGTGTATGGAACGCTTTATCACCGGCTTTGGGTTGGTGAGGGGCGTTGACCCTTGGAAGAGGTACAGGCTCATTCCCATCTCCAGGCAGGAGGAGGTTAAGAACATCACCATCCTGGTGAGGAATGAGTCGCTCCCTCCGGAGGACATTGCCACCTGGCTCGGGAGGTACGGGCAGTTGCAGACCCCCCTGAGGAAGAACCTTGATGAGCGCGGGGTCTGGACCGGGGCTTGGTTGACCAGGATCCGGCTCAAGAGGGAGGGCAACAGTGTTGCCCACCTCCCTGGCAGCGCCTTTCTAGGCAGAGACCGGATCCTGGCGTTCTACCCGGGACAGCCCCGTCGTTGCTTCAAGTGCGGCAGCCCGACCCACATGAGCTCGGACTGCACGGTGGTCAGATGTGGCCGGTGCCACGAGTTTGGCCACCAGTCCGAGTCATGTGGGAAGATATGCTGCAACTTGTGTGGTGAGATGGGGCACCCATTTAGCAGGTGTCCCAAAGCATATCGGGGTTCTTCCTCAGGGGGGGGACCTCCCGGGCCGGGAGCGGCCGAAGCCCCCCCGGCGAGTGATGGCCGGGGGGGTGGGGATCCTGGAGCCCCTAGTACTACTCCGGAGGGACCAACAGGCCCATTGCCTCAAAGAAGGCGGAGCAGGCGTGGGCGTGGGGCTCCCCCCCCGGGGGACACGGGCTCGGTTGGCCAGGAGGCTCCCGATCCTCCGGAGGGCGGAGCCGGTGGGGAGGAGTCGGGGAGGCCTGGGGGTCCCGGGCCTGAGGGTCCGGGGCCAGGGCCTTCCTCTCCTAATGTTGCAGGGCCGATCCCCATCCCCCTTCCCTCTCCCCCTCCTCACCATTGCCCCGCCCATCCACCTGGCCCTCCATCTGTTTCCCCATGCCCTCCTCCCTCATCTTCCCCTCCTCGTACCCCCCCCCCTCGCCCCCCCCCCTCCCAAGTCCCGTCCCCCCCCCCTCCCCTTCTTCTTCCCGTCCAGCGAAGTCTGGTCCCCCCCCTGTCCTCTCCCCTGTCTCTGGCCCCCCCTCCTGCCTCTTCCATTCCCCCCCCTTCTGGACCCAGAGTCTCCTCTGGCCCTGTGGCCATGGAGATGGAAGCTGCTCGAGCCTCATCCAAGAGGGAAATCTCGAGCAGCGGGTCCGAGGAGGGGGGTGGTGTAGTCATCTCGGAGAGGTGGCAGGAGTGGGAGCAGTGAGACGCAAAAAGAAGAAGGGGAAGGCTGCCAGATCTGGGGGCGGGAAGTCCCCAGTGAAGGGTGGGGTTCCCCCAGGGGCACGAAGTGGGGTGTCCCTGGGGAACCCGTTTGGT
The DNA here is from genome assembly GCA_029574335.1 of Rana kukunoris. Taxonomy (NCBI): domain Eukaryota; kingdom Metazoa; phylum Chordata; class Amphibia; order Anura; family Ranidae; genus Rana; species Rana kukunoris. Next base: position 175,366,087 of record CM056050.1, on the reverse strand, counting down.
ATCTTCTCCTCCTCCTCGGGCTCAGAGGAGGAGGAAGTGTAGATATGTAAATATGTTTTTGTGTTTGTAGTATGAAGGAGAACATGACCACTTTCAATCATTCTGATGGCGGTACCCTCTCCAATACGGCTTGCGACCATTAATGTCGCAAGTATTCGTTCTGCGGGAGCTCGTTTTATGGCCTTATCGATTTTCTCAGCCGTGTTGAAGCTGACATTTTGTTTTTGCAGGAGACCTGGCTGGCATCTGTGGCAGAGATGCATCTAGCAAAGAGGGAGTGGAGATGTGGGCCCTCCCTCTGGTCTCTTGCGGCCGAGCCCTGCAGTGGGTTGCGGTCCTTTTTTAAGACTGGTCCGGTGGCTTGCCGGCGAGTGATTGAAGTGGAGATCGGTAGATGTCTGGTGGTGGACGCTGTCGTGAGGGGGCAATTCCTCCGGCTCATAAATTTTTATGGGCCTCAAACTAGGAGGGAGAGGAGGAGCCTCCTTACGGCGGTTAAGCCTTATCTTTTTACGTCCCAGCAGGTGATTTTTGGTGGCGATTTCAATATGATCACTAGGCCCAAAGACCGGGCAGGTGCCGCCAACCCTCTGGGATATGATAGTATTTTTTTTGAATAACGTAGTGAGGGAGGCCAGGTTGGTGGATGTGCACGTTCGTCACCTCCCCAACCTCACTGGTTTCACATTTTCCCGAGGTAGTAGTAAGAGTAGATTAGATAGGTTTTTTTTAAAGGAGGACTCTGTCTGCTCGCTCCTGAGCTGCAGTCGGTAGAGTTCTCCGATCACTGTATGGTATCTGTGGCCCTGAATGTCGCTGACACTCCTCAGAAAGGGAGGGGTTTGTGGCGCCTGAATGGGTCGCTACTGGAGGATCCTGAGGTTAGGGAAGCCTATGAGGTTTTCTTCCTGGGCCAGACCTCGCTCCTTGAGGGCAACTGCTCCCGCCTTGAGTGGTGGGAAGTAGTTAAAAAGAGGTCTGGCGACTTTTTCCGGGAAATCTCTGGGTACAGGGCAGCTTCCAAGTACCAGGCTTACCAGAGACTACGCAGGCAGCTTGACCGCCTGGTGTCCTCTGGGGGCTCTCAGGAACAGATATCCGGTCTGAAGGCGCAGATGAAGGAGTGTCAGTACGACCGTCTCGCCTCCCTGGTTTTTGAGAGGATTATGGAAGTTTATCTCTCCTGATCCCTACAGGAGCTGTGGTGAGGTGGCGAGGTCGAAGGTCGTACATGGCCTGAAGGATGCCTCAGGATCTCTGGTCCGTCCAGATCGGGGATCCTGGGTGTCGTCAGAGACCACTTTTCGGACCTCCTGAAGAAGCGGCCTCTAGACATGGAGAAAGTCAGGGAATTCCTTGATGAGACCCCCGCTGGAAGTGGGGTCTGACCTTCCTGACTCTCTGACAGAAGAGATCTCGGTAGCTGAAGTTGAGCAGGCTATTAGCTCTTTAGCTTCTAAAAAGTCACCTGGGCCCGATGGGCTCACGGCCGAGTTCTACAAAACCTTTAAGAGCCTCTTGGCTCCTCATCTGAGGGACGTGTTTAGTGAATGTTTGGCCTATGGTCTGCTGCCTCCCTCAATGAGAAGGTCAGCTCTGATCCTACTGTCAAAGGGGAAAGATCCGTCTGTGGTGGCGAATTGGCGTCCGATCGCCCTTCTTACCACAGATAGGAAGATACTGGCAAAGATCTTGTTTACACGTCTGTCTGCTTTGGCGGGCAGGATGCTGTCTCCCTCTCAGCACTGCACAATTCCTGCCGGGGCACTTTTAGTGCCGTCCTGAGCGTCCGGGAGGCTGTGGAAAGGTGCAGGCTGATGGCAGCGAGCGGTATCTGCTTGCATTGGATCAGGCTAAGGCGTTTGATCGGGTGAACCACGAGTACCTTTGGCTGCTTCTGAGGAGATACGGTCTGCCTGATCAATTCGTTGATTGGCTGCAGGTATTGTATAGGGGAGCTGAGAGCTTCCCTCTTGTCAACGGTTGGTGGGCCGGGCCTTTGCCGTGGACTCTGGCGTCCGGCAGGGGTGCCCGCTGAGCCCCCTTCTGTACATCTTTGCGGTCGACCCCTTCGTAAGGAGGCTAGACTGCGGGCGTCTGGGGGGGGTTCCGGTGGGACCTGTCGGGGTCCGGTTTCGGCGGTGAGGGTTGTGGCCTATGCGGACGACGTCTCGGTGGTGGTATCTGGTCGTGAGGAGGCCCATTATGTGGAGTCCCAGATCGGGTGCTACTCTGAGGCGTCAGGCTCGCTGGTCAATTGGGACAAGAGTGAAGTTTTCTGGTTGGGGAAGGAGGGGGAGCAGTTCCCCCTTCCGGACGTGTTCCCCACGCCCGTACCAGAGATTCGAGTTCTTGGCATTCATTTCGGCCCGGGTGATTATCCCAAGCTAAACTGGGAGCGCAGGCTGGTGAGTGCCACTCGGAAGGTGAAGGCCTGGAAAGTTGGAAACTTTCCCTGAGGGAAAGGGTAAGCTTGGTCAAGACGTACTTATTGCCTGAGTTTCTCTTTGTAAGCTATGTGTGTCTTTGCCAGCATCTCTCTATGCTCGGGTCTATGGTCTGTTCTTCCTGCTGTTGTGGGGAAGCAGACTGAACCTGATCAAGAGGGAGGTCACATACCGCCAGCGACGGCAAGGTGGGTTGGACATGGTCAACCCGGTGGTGTTCTTTGTCACCATCTTTGTTAAATACAATTTGCAGTCCATATTTGTGGACGAGCCTTCCTGGTGGGAGTGTTCATGCAAGGACTGGCTCTTGCTGTTCTTGAGGCAGTGGGGGGAGGGGGGGAGGCCCGGCGATCTGAGGAGATCGCATGGGTATCTCCCTTCCTATGTCCCCCTGGCATTAAAGGTACTGAGGCAGTGGCGGATAACTGCCCTGGAGGTGGGCTCTTTGGGTCGGCGGGAGCTGTACCTGAGGGTCATGGCCTCGGACATTTTGAAGCCCCTGTCTTTGAGGGACTGCCCTGAGAGGGTCCTCACGGAGGGGCTAGCCCTCTTGAATTCTTCTAGAATTCCAAGTAAGTTTTGGGATCTCGCATGGAGGTCGTTCCATGGACGACTCTATGTCCGTGCGAATCTCAAATACAGGAACCTGGAGGACAGGGACTGCCCCCGTCAGGAATGTGGTGGGACATTGGAGACCATGGACCATTTTCTGGTCCAATGTCCCTTCAACATGGAGGTTCTTACGAAGGTAGGGGGTGCCATTGGCTACCCCCGCCTTCCGGCCCTGACCTATGCTGAGCGAGTGTATGGTGATTTTGGGGTCCGCAGGGGATTTGAGTTATCGTCACTTTATTTAGTCAGCCTAGTTGTGCTTTATTACACTTGGCACGCTCGGTGTTTGGTGTCCACTAGGGACAAAATCCTGCCTGTGCATGAGGTGGTGGGCGGTATCTTTCGGGAGTTGGTGAAGGTGCGGGATCTGGAAAGGAGCAGGGTCGGGCCTGAGAGGTGTGCCCATTTATGGAGGGGGTTCCTCTTCCAGCCCCCTTAGGTCACGGCTCTGCCCCTCTCCATGGGTAGGGGCATCTATCCTTTTTCACCCCCTTAGATTTTGTTTATGGTATTTTTTGAAATAAGGCTACAGACATGTCTGACTATCATGTTCTTGCTCATACGTGGGTTGTAGGTATTTGTTGTTGTGATGGTGGGGTGTGTTGTGGGTTGGCGATGATCTGGACAGTAGTGGTTTCTATGGACTTTAATATCTCCCTACTGTACCAGTGAGCCGTTTTAAGTGTTTTTTTTTTTTTTTGGCAATGATCTGGGCAAGCTTTTCTGATGGACTATAAAGACTTTCTCTTGTACCAGTGAGCCTGTTGTAAATACCTGTTCTGGTGCTGTTTTTTTTTTTTTTTTTTTTTTCTTTATAGTTATTTCTTGGTGGGTGGAGGTCGGTGATTTGATGGTTTGTGTTTTGTTGTTTGTTTTTGTGTTATTTGGTTTATTTAGTTATTTTGTTTATTTTATATATTTGTTAACCTTTTGGTCGTAGTTTTATAAATAAAAAATTACCCCTCCTCGGTCTTCGCCTTCCGCCGGGGGGGTACACCTACCCCCCCCCCCGGTCTTCGCCGCCGCCTTCCGCCGGGGAGAGAGACACCCACCGATGCTCTCCGCCATGTTCGGCCAGGCCCCCTACCCCAAATCAAGCTCTTTTACATCCGGGGGGGGCGGCGGAAATGGCGGAGAACAACGGGGGCGTCGCCACTCCTCGGTCTTCTAGCCGTCTTCTGCCGGGGGGGGGAAACACCCACCCATGCTCTCCGCCATGCTCGACTGTGCCCCCACCCCAAAATGAAGCTCTTTTACATCCGGGGGGGGCCGGCCGAAAACAGCGGAGAACAACGGGGGTGTCGCCCCACCTCGGGCTCCTCCGCTTCTGCCTGGCTCCTCCCAGGGCTTCTTTCGCCGTCTTCCGCCGGAGGGCGCCACTCTCCGGGCTTCTCGACGTTGTCTTCCGCCGCGGGGGCCAGGCCTTCTTCTTTGCCGCCCCCCTCGATTTTTTCGGCCTGGACGGGGGTCGTACATCCCATCCAGGACTTGGACGTGGCGGGCTTCTCGTCGCCGTCTTCTGCCGCTGCCCCCTTCACCACGAAGCTCCGTGCTTGTTTGATGAGGGCAGCGGGCTTCCGTCGTCTTCTCCGGGGCGAGGGTCGTACATCCCACCCCGGATTTCGTCGCCGTCTTCTGCCGCTGCCCCCTTCACCACGAAGCTCCGTGCTTGTTTGATGAGGGCAGCGGGCTTCCGTCGCAGTCTTCCGCCGCGGGGTGACACTCGCGGGCTTCTTCTTCCATTCGATGTTGACACGGCGAGGTCCGGCGCTGAAATGCCTTCTGAGCGGCGGGCAAGGACTTATATTGGCATTGGGCGTGGGCGTGGTTATGCCAACATGTGACCTTAACCCATGTGACAGTGATGTGACATCACTGTCACATGGGTTAAGGTCACATGTTGGCATAACCACGCCCACGCCCAATGCCAATATAAGTCCTTGCCCGCCGCTCAGAAGGCATTTCAGCGCCGGACCTCGCTGTGTCAACATCGAATGGAAGAAGAAGCCCGCGAGTGTCACCCCGCGGCGGAAGACTGCGACGGAAGCCCGCTGCCCTCATCAAACAAGCACGGAGCTTCGTGGTGAAGGGGGCAGCGGCAGAAGACGGCGACGAAATCCGGGGTGGGATGTACGACCCTCGCCCCGGAGAAGACGACGGAAGCCCGCTGCCCTCATCAAACAAGCACGGAGCTTCGTGGTGAAGGGGGCAGCGGCAGAAGACGGCGACGAGAAGCCCGCCACGTCCAAGTCCTGGATGGGATGTACGACCCCCGTCCAGGCCGAAAAATTCGAAGGGGGCGGCAAAGAAGAAGGCCTGGCCCCCGCGGCGGAAGACAACGTCGAGAAGCCCGGAGAGTGGCGCCCTCCGGCGGAAGACGGCAAAAGAAGCCCTGGCCCCTAGTAGGAGCCAGGCAGAACCCGGCGACGAAATCCGGGGTGGGATGTACGACCCTCGCCCCGGAGAAGACGACGGAAGCCCGCTGCCCTCATCAAACAAGCACGGAGCTTCGTGGTGAAGGGGGCAGCGGCAGAAGACAGCGACGAGAAGCCCGCCACGTCCAAGTCCTGGATGGGATGTACGACCCCCGTCCAGGCAGAAGAATTTGAAGGGGGCGGCGGAAGACCCTCAAAAGTGAAAACGTTCACCAGGTGAATGGGTAGGGGTACGATGTACCCCATACTCATTCACATAGGGTGGGGGCCCGAAATCTGGGGGCCACCTTATTAAACGGGGCTCCCAGATTCTGATTGGCTCCCGCCCGCATACCCCGACAACCAATGGCTAGGGTTGTCGGGAAGAGGCTCTTGTCCCGATCGACATGGGGACAAGAGTGCTTTGGGGTGGGGGGGCAGCGCCCCCCTCCCCCAAAGCACACACTCCCCCATGTCGAGGGCATGTGGTCTGGTACGGCTCAGGAGGGGGGGGGGCCGCTCGCTCGTCCCCACCCCCATTCCTGTCCGGCCAGACTGCATGCCTGGGATGAGGGCTTGGTACGGATCTGGGGGGGAACCCCACGCCGATTTTGGCGTGGGTTAACCCCTCACATTCCGGACCAAGCCGGAGAGCCTATTGTACCCCTGGGGGGGAAGCCGCGCCGGTTTCACATTTGAAATTTGGCGCGGAGTTCCCCTTCAGTGTCAGCGCAGCCCGAGAACAGCTCGGAGCTTGCCGTGCGCCGCTCCAGGCAGTGCAAACACTGCTACGCCGCCTGGTATTTACCAAGGATTTCCCGGCGTACTGAAGAGGCGCGCGGTAAGCTCCGATTGTTCCCTCTGCGCATGCCCAGTATGCAAGTGAACCTTCCGAGGTTCTAGCGTACTTTGCAAGGGCACGGGGATCGGGTCCCAAAAGTCACTTTCCCTTTCAAATCGGCCCGCCACACAAGTTTAAACACATGTCACTACACTTCCCCTGCATCACCCCCCTCCCTCCCCTCATAAACTCCCGCCCGAATCCCCGATGTTTACATTACTAAATGCCGCACGCCAGCTCTGTACTGGCGTGCTGTGCGCCCTCTTCTGGGCGCATTAGGCACTTTAGTAAATGAGGAAACACGCTGCACTGGCAGCGTGTTTCTTTGGTAAATGTCAAAAACAGGTTTACTCCTGCTTGTGCACCATGAGTCTTGGCGCACAGGCTTGGTAAATCAGCCCAATTGTTCTTAAAAAAAATCCCTTGGTAAAGGAACTTGAGCAAGATGTATCTTACACATAGGTACATATACCACACTATTGCTAGTTTAGGGATGTTTATGACTGCAAAGTCATATATCTGTACTTGGTCCTGTTGAATGAATGAATGAAGACTTAAATAGCGCGGCACATGCAAACTAAATCGCCTCTGGGCGCTTGTTGTTCCTGTCTCCTTTGGTATCAAAAGAGATGAGTCTTGATCTTTCTCCTGAATGCTAAGTGGTTCTCCTCCAACCGAATGCTGGTTGGTAAAGCGTTCCATAATCGTTGACCTTGGACCACGAATCTTCTATCTCCTTTGGACTTGTAGTTGGCTTTCGGTATCTGGAGTAGATTTTGATTGGTGGATCGCAGAACGCGATTGGGATTATGAGCTTTTATTTTTTCGCATAGATATTGGGGGGCATTCCCATGGATACATCTATGCGTTAGGCAGAGTGCTTTAAAAGTGATTCTGTCTTTTACTGGTAACCAATGAAGTGATCTCAGTGAAGGTGAGATGGATTCCCAAGGTTTTTTCCCAGTCACAAGTCTGGCGGCCGTATTTGAACGATTTGTAGACAAGCGATTTGGTACTTGGGGAGTCCGAGGTAAAGGGCATTTGCATAGTCTAATCTTGAGTTTACAATTGCTCCCACCATGACCGCTATGTCCTCTTTAGGAATAAAAGGAATAAGTCTGCGTAGTAGGCGCAGCAGATGGTGAGATCTGCTGACTACTGACCCTATTTCTGCGTCCATTGTCATGTAGGAGTCAAAGATGATCCCGAGACTTTTGACTTTGGCGCTAGGGGTGATGATTTTGCCCAGAATGGGCGGGGGTGTCCAAGTTGTTGCAGGTTGATTCATATGCTTGGCGTGAAACAGGAGAAGTTCTGTTTTCGCTCTGTTGAGTTTAAGATAACTCTTTGTCATCCAGTTCTCTATCAAAGAGAGGCATGTCTCTAGATTGAGGTGGTGATCCTTTTTATTGCAAATGCGGAAATACAGTTGTGTGTCGTCTGCATATGAGTGATAGAGCAGTTTTTGCCTGCTGATGATTTCAAAAAGAGGACGAAGATAGATGTTGAATAACACCGGCGACAGAGGGGATCCTGAGGGACTCTGCACGATAATGTGCATTTTTCAGAAGTGAAAGGTCCTAACTTCACTATTTGCGATCGGTTTTTCCAAAAAAGAGGAGAACCAAGATAAATCGCCTTCTGCGACTTTGGCTACTTCGACTAGCCGAGTCAATAAAAGCTTGTGGTCTACTGTGTCGAAGGCTGCGCTTAGGTCCAACAGAACCAGAAGACAAGATTCTCCTTCGTCTGCGGCCTCGAGAGCGTCGTCCCATATCTTGAGCAATGCTGTTTCCGTCCCGTGTCCGGGCCGGAATCCCGATTGAAGTGGATCAAGTAGGTTGTGGGTATCTAGATGCTGTTGCAGCTGTTGTACCACTACTTTCTCCATTACCTTGGAGAGAACGTTTAGGCCTGTTATGGGACGGCGGTGGAGTGGGTCCTTGGAGTCCAGGGTGGGTTTCTTCAAGATGGGTCGAATTATGTCCTCCTTCAACTGGGAGGGCACTATGCCCTCCCTGAAAGATTGGTTAATAAGCTGCGTGATAGGAGGTGCCAGGATATCGGCGCATTCCTTTAGCAGTTTGGTGGGGATGATATCATTTGGCGCAGTGCTGTTACGCAAAGTACCGATGATATTTTTAGTGGCATGGATAGGGATGGGTTCCAGCGTGAACTTACCTGGTTGTGGTGAATTACTGCAGGTGTTGTGTAAATAATTACGGGGGGGCTACGGGGGGAATTGTTTTGCTGAATGCTTTGCCGGATTCCCTCGATTTTATTAATGAAGTAATCCGATAATTCATTGCAAAATTATTGTGTGTCCGAATTGGGGGCTTCAAGACATCCTGGATTCATGGTCTGAGTCAGCTTGAAGCGTTCCTGGGGGCGGTTGAGGGTGCTGTTAATAGCCTCAGAAAAATAGTTTTGCGATGTTGGAGATGTGGAGGACCTTATGTGCAGGATATATTTTGGTTGCTTGCCTCTCAATGTATTTGAAGGCAGAAAGGGTACCTCTGGAACTATGAAAAGCATGAAAAGTCATTTAGAAAAAAGAAAAATGTTCAATAAAAAAGACCATGATATACAAGCAGAATTGATTTTGGAATGATTTCATGAAAAGGGTTATAATTTAAAGGGAAACAGGGGGGACCAATTAGATAGAGACAGCAAAGCTGCTTGACACTAAACTGGTCTATACTATATCGATCGGTATGGGTTTGGGTGGGATTTTCAAGGTACTTGTAAAGAGACGTATATCATATAAAAATAGGTTTATTACAAAAAGAACAATACATCAATAATAAAAAGATGGGACAGGCCCCACAGTTCGGACACAGTAAGGTGTTTGTTAAGATAACACAAAACAAAGCAAAACCGTATTGGTCAGATGCGTGGAGCCAATCTGCGACCTCGACCGGTTTCGCGGTTGATACCGCTTCTTCAGGAGGATATGGGATGGCAGGTGGCCCGGAATGAGCAGACAACAAACGTGTCCCCCAAACAACAAAGAATACAAAATGGCTCGCGCCGGGGAAGCTGACAAAAGCTCCGAAAAAGGTTAAAGATTTACAAAATACTGGGGATGAAAGGCAACATCACAAACTAATAGGTGCAAGTAGCAACCTATGGGGTATGAGGAGAGCCAAAGGCGCTGGTAAGCAAATAGCTTGGTGTGATGGCCGATATGTATCCCCAGGGAGAGCCTGTCATATCTCCTGTGTCGAGATACCGTTTGTTGTCTGCTCATTCCGGGCCACCTTCCATCCCATATCCTCCTGAAGAAGCGGTATCAACCGCGAAACCGGTCGAGGTCGCAGATTGGCTCCACGCATCTGACCAATACGGTTTTGCTTTGTTTTGTGTTATCTTAACAAACACCTTACTGTGTCCGAACTGTGGGGCCTGTCCCATCTTTTTATTATTGATGTATTGTTCTTTTTGTAATAAACCTATTTTTATATGATATACGTCTCTTTACAAGTACCTTGAAAATCCCACCCAAACCCATACCGATCGATATAGTATAGACCAGTTTAGTGTCAAGCAGCTTTGCTGTCTCTATCTAATTGGTCCCCCCTGTTTCCAAATATTCCGGGATGCTGGTACATTTTAAATTTATTGTCCGAAATTGAATAACTGAGACTATACTCTCCCCTTTTTCACTTATAATTTAAAGGATCTAAAAAGAACTAAGGAAACCATTGGAGAGATGGATAGGGAAATTTTGTTTCAAAATAAAGTGAAAAAGAAGAAAGATTACAGTGTGGCTTTTCTTTTTTTGAATCAAATCATCTTTTTATTTATTTTATATACAAACAACAAAAACAACAACAACAACATACAACCCCAGCCTGTATTGAGAGGGAAGAAAGAAAAAACACACAAACCCCCAGCACCTTTGCCCTTAGTCCACATGCTCTCCCTCCCTCTTCACTCCTCGCTAACACGTTTATAACCTCCTCTCTCATCATACCTCCAAAATATCAAACCACATTTTCATATTTTTTCAAATTTCCCTAAGCAACCTCTATGTAAGAAAGTATACTTTTCCTTAATTAAAGTTTCCGCTTACTCATCCAGGCTCGGGGCTCTCTGCCCCCTGGCCTGGCTCGGCCGCACATGCGCAGTATTGCGGACCCCGCATCTGCGCAGTGTGGGGAAGCTGACCTGGTGACGTCACATGCCGCCGTCCCGACGGCGTTGAGTCGTGTCCCGGGGATGCTCATTTAATGGGCTCCGGCCCGTTGGATGAGCCAGCGCAGATCTCACACAGGCTGGCTTCTATGAGAGACTTAGCTAGGCTGCTGCCGACGGCACAGCGGGGATCCTTACGGGAGCCATATTTGTCCATGCACTACCGTGCATTGCCACGTTCATGGATACCTCCATGAGTGACAGTATACTGGTTACTCACCAGTTACACTGGACCCTGTCCCCTTACTGGCCCCGCTCATATGCCTGTTTCAGCCCCTTGCCCTGTCCTCAGCCAGCCCATTTGTTTCCCCCTCACCATCTGGACCTATCCTTTGCCACCATCTTGGCCTTGGCCCCCCATGCATCCGTGGATACTATTGTTGTGGTGAGTCCTCATCCCCGACCACTCCTCAGGGTCCAACCTGTCCACATTCACTCTCCCTTCCCTTCCCTCCTGCTTTTCCTTGCCCTCTTCCCCCTGCCCCTCCCCCCTCTTCTTTCTACCCCTTTTCTCTCTCCCCCTTCCTCCCCTACCTGGCTGTATTCCCACCTTTTTTTCTCCCTCCCTCTGCCTTCCCCTCCCTCTGCCTTCCTCTCCCTTCCCTTCCCTCCTGCTTTCCCTTTCCCTTTTCCCCCCTGCCCTTTCACCCCCCTCCTCTTTCCATCCTTTCTCTCTCTCCTCTCCTCCCCCCTTTTGCTCCCCTACCTGGCTGCCCTCCCCCCTTTTCCCCCCATTCCACCCCCCCCTGTCTCTACCTTCCCTCCTTCCCCAATTTCCTACCCCCCCCCCCCATTCCACCCCCACCATATCCATGTCCTGGGCCTCCTCCCCCAACTTAATGTATGACAATTTTTCAGAGATCCACATACCATCCCCCACGTTCGCTGCGGGGGAACCACCTATTGGGCAGACCTGGCTCCGCGCCTGCTTCGTTACACTTTGGGTAAAACCTCTATGTCTATTCAATTTTTAATTCACTGCTGAACTGTATTACCTGTATTTTATTTTTCATTGCATTATTATCCTTCAGATTGGTTCTCCTGAATAAGCAGACACCCCGCGAAAACTAGTACAGAATCGACCAATCTTTTGATGTACACTATTGCTTTTTAATGCAACATTTTTATTTAATAAATTATTTCTTATTTATCATATTGTTTACCCTGACCTATTTTGTACCGAGATAGTCCACATCTCAACTGGGCGGGTATGTGTTGGGTCTAGCTTCAGCAACTATTCCCCCATTCCCACCCTCCCCCCTTTTTCTCATCAATACTTGGATGATGGTACCCTATTACCCTTATTAATTATTCCAAAGTGAGGCCATACTCGCATTTTTTCAATACTGTATATTCCCCCGGAATTCTTGATTCATCCAGTATACCCAGAAGACAACCCCCAGGCTCAGTTAGCATTCAGCTCTCAGGCACATTATTAATAGAATAATAGATACCACCCCAGACCAATAACGATGGAGTTTAGGGCATCTCCATAGCATGTGTGTTAAATTTGCTACTCTCCCTTTACATTTAAGGCATTGGTCTGTATCTCTGCATTTCCATTTGAATAATTTCTCTAGTGTACAGTATAATGTGCCCTTTGTAGGATAAATTATTGTGTTACATTTTGTGTGGCTTTTCTGACTGGCTATAATCGACAGTATAGACAGTTTGAAAAGATAATTAGGGAATACTGGCCTCTGCTATTGAAAAACAGAGAGCTTCAAAGTATCTTGCCTGCACAACCTCGGTTTATTTACACTAAACCACAGACACTTAGGCTAAAATTGGCACATAACGTCATTAATCCCCCCAAGAAGCTATTCAATTTTGTAGATCAAACTTTGTTTTTCCATTGTGGCAAATGTGTGATGTGTACGACTTCTAAATATAGGAAAACTACCCACTTCAGTTCCTATTGTCAGGGTAGGTCTTTTGAAATAAAAAATGTATCACTTGTGGGACCACACATGTCACCTACCTTTTGTCCTGTCCCTGGGGTCTCCAGTATGTGAGAGGACCACAAGGAAGTTGGGGACAAGGCTTAGGGAGCATCATTTCAGATTGTTCCTTAATAGGGATCCAATGGGCCTTATATTCTGTGGGATAGATAGGGTGGAGAAACATTGGAGAGGATCCAATCTTAAAACAGCTATCTCTCAGAATGAGACCCAATGGAACCATAGGCTTCAAACTTTGCGTGCATACGGCCTCGACATTGAGTTGGCTCTCAATTGCTTCTTGTCCAACTGGTAATATTATTTAAGAGTTTTATTTTTAAATGAATTGTCTAGAGATATACATTTTTATTTTTATTTTATTTCTATTTTATCTTACTTTTACATTTATTTTCATTTTAATTTTTTTTATTTGTGTATTTTTTTTATTTTAATTATATTTTTTCAATTATTTAATTTTGTTTTTAACTTTGTTTTTTGTTTATTTTTTTTTTTATTTCATTTTTTTCATTTCTAATTTTTTTTTTCATTCATTCATTTTTTACACTTAAGTAATTTTAAATCATGTATTGCAAATTTTTTGTAAATGTCTATTGCATTATATGATTCATTGTTGTATGATAGCCAATAGGCATGTTTGCCATTACGGCTTATGTTTATATTAAAGTTTTTCATATACAGTATAATATGAAATGATGTTAGAGGAGAAAGTTTTTTTTTATTACACTGATCGTAATTGGTCACTTTGTTCTCCCTAGAGGAAGGAGTGATCTTCCCTCAGGTATAAATTGATTGCAAGGAACCGGACGTGATGTCCTTTGATGAGGGGCAAAACACGTTGACGCACTTCCAGTTCACGTTAACCATTGAAGCAATTTCCGCCTCTGTGGAACGCATGCTATACAGGGGCGAACTCTGATGTTTTCACTGATGCTTGTTTTTGACAAATTTCCTGTAAGTGGGGCCTTTAATGCGCTTGATAACTCATGTTAGCGGTATTTCACTATGAGATTTTTCTCTATTTTCCCATCTATGGAGTGTGGGGTATGCATTTTTTTGTAAAGGACCCTCTAGGACAGAAGTTCTCAACCTGGGGGTCAAATGATGATTTGCCAGGGGTCACCCCGGAATTCTTGATTCATCCAGTATACCCAGAAGACAACCCCCAGGCTCAGTTAGCATTCAGCTCTCAGGCACATTATTAATAGAATAATAGATACCACCCCCCAGACCAATAACGATGGAGTTTAGGGCATCTCCATAGCATGTGTGTTAAATTTGCTACTCTCCCTTTACATTTAAGGCATTGGTCTGTATCTCTGCATTTCCATTTGAATAATTTCTCTAGTGTACAGTATAATGTGCCCTTTGTAGGATAAATTATTGTGTTACATTTTGTGTGGCTTTTCTGACTGGCTATAATCGACAGTATAGACAGTTTGAAAAGATAATTAGGGAATACTGGCCTCTGCTATTGAAAAACAGAGAGCTTTAAAGTATCTTGCCTGCACAACCTCGGTTTATTTACACTAAACCACAGACACTTAGGCTAAAATTGGCACATAACGTCATTAATCCCCCCAAGAAGCTATTCAATTTTGTAGATCAAACTTTGTTTTTCCATTGTGGCAAATGTGTGATGTGTACGACTTCTAAATATAGGAAAACTACCCACTTCAGTTCCTATTGTCAGGGTAGGTCTTTTGAAATAAAAAATGTATCACTTGTGGGACCACACATTCACCTACCTTTTGTCCTGTCCCTGGGGTCTCCAGTATGTGAGAGGACCACAAGGAAGTTGGGGACAAGGCTTAGGGAGCATCATTTCAGATTGTTCCTTAATAGGGATCCAATGGGCCTTATATTCTGTGGGATAGATAGGGTGGAGAAACATTGGAGAGGATCCAATCTTAAAACAGCTATCTCTCAGAATGAGACCCAATGGAACCATAGGCTTCAAACTTTGCGTGCATACGGCCTCGACATTGAGTTGGCTCTCAATTGCTTCTTGTCCAACTGGTAATATTATTTAAGAGTTTTATTTTTAAATGAATTGTCTAGAGATATACATTTTTATTTTTATTTTATTTCTATTTTATCTTACTTTTACATTTATTTTCATTTTAATTTTTTTTATTTGTGTATTTTTTTTATTTTAATTATGTTTTTTCAATTATTTAATTTTGTTTTTAACTTTGTTTTTTGTTTATTTTTTTTTTATTACATTTTTTTCATTTCTAATTTTTTTTTTCATTCATTCATTTTTTACACTTAAGTAATTTTAAATCATGTATTGCAAATTTTTTGTAAATGTCTATTGCATTATATGATTCATTGTTGTATGATAGCCAATAGGCATGTTTGCCATTACGGCTTATGTTTATATTAAAGTTTTTCATATACAGTATAATATGAAATGATGTTAGAGGAGAAAGTTTTTTTTTATTACACTGATCGTAATTGGTCACTTTGTTCTCCCTAGAGGAAGGAGTGATCTTCCCTCAGGTATAAATTGATTGCAAGGAACCGGACGTGATGTCCTTTGATGAGGGGCAAAACACGTTGACGCACTTCCAGTTCACGTTAACCATTGAAGCAATTTCCGCCTCTGTGGAACGCATGCTATACAGGGGCGAACTCTGATGTTTTCACTGATGCTTGTTTTTGACTAATTTCCTGTAAGTGGGGCCTTTAATGCGCTTGATAACTCATGTTAGCGGTATTTCACTATGAGATTTTTCTCTATTTTCCCATCTATGGAGTGTGGGGTATGCATTTTTTTGTAAAGGACCCTCTAGGACAGAAGTTCTCAACCTGGGGGTCAAATGATGATTTGCCAGGGGTCACCCCGGAATTCTTGATTCATCCAGTATACCCAGAAGACAACCCCCAGGCTCAGTTAGCATTCAGCTCTCAGGCACATTATTAATAGAATAATAGATACCACCCCAGACCAATAACGATGGAGTTTAGGGCATCTCCATAGCATGTGTGTTAAATTTGCTACTCTCCCTTTACATTTAAGGCATTGGTCTGTATCTCTGCATTTCCATTTGAATAATTTCTCTAGTGTACAGTATAATGTGCCCTTTGTAGGATAAATTATTGTGTTACATTTTGTGTGGCTTTTCTGACTGGCTATAATCGACAGTATAGACAGTTTGAAAAGATAATTAGGGAATACTGGCCTCTGCTATTGAAAAACAGAGAGCTTCAAAGTATCTTGCCTGCACAACCTCGGTTTATTTACACTAAACCACAGACACTTAGGCTAAAATTGGCACATAACGTCATTAATCCCCCCAAGAAGCTATTCAATTTTGTAGATCAAACTTTGTTTTTCCATTGTGGCAAATGTGTGATGTGTACGACTTCTAAATATAGGAAAACTACCCACTTCAGTTCCTATTGTCAGGGTAGGTCTTTTGAAATAAAAAATGTATCACTTGTGGGACCACACATGTCACCTACCTTTTGTCCTGTCCCTGGGGTCTCCAGTATGTGAGAGGACCACAAGGAAGTTGGGGACAAGGCTTAGGGAGCATCATTTCAGATTGTTCCTTAATAGGGATCCAATGGGCCTTATATTCTGTGGGATAGATAGGGTGGAGAAACATTGGAGAGGATCCAATCTTAAAACAGCTATCTCTCAGAATGAGACCCAATGGAACCATAGGCTTCAAACTTTGCGTGCATACGGCCTCGACATTGAGTTGGCTCTCAATTGCTTCTTGTCCAACTGGTAATATTATTTAAGAGTTTTATTTTTAAATGAATTGTCTAGAGATATACATTTTTATTTTTATTTTATTTCTATTTTATCTTACTTTTACATTTATTTTCATTTTAATTTTTTTTATTTGTGTATTTTTTTTATTTTAATTATGTTTTTTCAATTATTTAATTTTGTTTTTAACTTTGTTTTTTGTTTAGTTTTTTTTTATTACATTTTTTTCATTTCTAATTTTTTTTTTCATTCATTCATTTTTTACACTTAAGTAATTTTAAATCATGTATTGCAAATTTTTTGTAAATGTCTATTGCATTATATGATTCATTGTTGTATGATAGCCAATAGGCATGTTTGCCATTACGGCTTATGTTTATATTAAAGTTTTTCATATACAGTATAATATGAAATGATGTTAGAGGAGAAAGTTTTTTTTTATTACACTGATCGTAATTGGTCACTTTGTTCTCCCTAGAGGAAGGAGTGATCTTCCCTCAGGTATAAATTGATTGCAAGGAACCGGACGTGATGTCCTTTGATGAGGGGCAAAACACGTTGACGCACTTCCAGTTCACGTTAACCATTGAAGCAATTTCCGCCTCTGTGGAACGCATGCTATACAGGGGCGAACTCTGATGTTTTCACTGATGCTTGTTTTTGACAAATTTCCTGTAAGTGGGGCCTTTAATGCGCTTGATAACTCATGTTAGCGGTATTTCACTATGAGATTTTTCTCTATTTTCCCATCTATGGAGTGTGGGGTATGCATTTTTTTGTAAAGGACCCTCTAGGACAGAAGTTCTCAACCTGGGGGTCAAATGATGATTTGCCAGGGGTCACCAAATCCTTGGCTGTTCCTGAAGCCCACACCGTTGAGTGAGTGAGTGAAGAACTTATATAGCGCAGCACATGCGAACTAAATCGCCTCTGGGCGCTCGTTGTTCCTGTCTCCTTTGTCATCAAAAGAGATGAGTTTTGATCTTTCTTCTGAAGGCCAAGTGGTTCTCCTCCAACCGAATGCTGGTTGGTAAAGTGTTCCATAGTCTAGGACCTTGGAGCGCAAATCTTCTTTCTCCTTCGTTCTCCCAGCCTTTTTGCGGCCACCCAGAAGGTATGTCCCTGGACTCTGCATTTATGGCAATGGTCACTCTGTATGTTTTCCTCCTCTAAAACCTAGGTGCATCTTATGCCTCGTACACACAACCGTTTTTTGGGTTGTAAAAAATTACGTTTTTAAGGGTCTAGAAAAAAATGACGTTTATTTTCAACCCGATCATTAAAACGGCCTTGCCTATACATGATCGTGAAAAAAAATGCTCTAACAAAGCGCAGTGACGTACAACACTTATGACGGCACTATAAAGGGGAAGTTCCATTCAGATGACGCCACCCTTTGGGCTGCTTTAGCTGATTTTGTGTTAGTAAAAGACGATTCGCGCTTTTCTGTCTGTTACAGTGTGATGAATGTGCTTACTCCATTACAAACGCTAGTTTAATCAGAATGAGCGCTCCCATCTCATAACTTGCTTCTGAGCATGCATTATGGTCAGGTGCGTTTTATGGAGCAAAAAATATGGTACTTGTCTTGCCTTGGGTGCTGACAACCCACTCTACAAAAATAATTTTACTGTTAGGGGTCCCCACAACTTAGGAAATTTTATCAAGGGGTCACGGCACTAGAAAGGTTGAGAACCACTGCTCTAGGAAGAGTTTTTTTTAGGAACCATTCTACACATCCCCAGATCAATAGATCACTGCTTTTTTGACCCCAGACTGCAAAGTGCATTGTTTCTGGTGAGTGGGGTCACTGAAGGGGGAGTCACCTCACTATTTGCAAAGTTTGGAGCGCCATTGCACTTTTTTCATTTAAGCATCAAGCACTTTATAGATTTGTGCATATTATATTATATATAATTTTATTGCATTTTGATTTTGTACGGCAAAAGCACGTTGATGTACAGTGGAACCTTGGATTACGAGCATAATCCGTTCCAAGTACTCACATATCAAAGCGATATTTTATCCCTGGCTATATCATATAGGGAGGGAGATCTAATACTACCCCCCCATATTGAAAGATATTATATTGTATGTACTACCATTTATTTAAAGAACACACACCACTTAGTCGGGAACAATGACAATGAGCCATCTAATTAAGACATTTACACTTAAATACAAAATATTTGTTTCTACAGGATATAGTTTCTTGATATCTGAGAGTGTTGTTATCCCTCATAAAATGGTGAAGACAGTATGGATGCATGATCCATATATTCAAAGTACCTGCTCTTCTATTGATTGCTAGTTAAGCAAGCTGTCTGGGTGATATGGTTTTTGGTTATGGATGCTGATTTGACCATAATGTTTATTCTAGATATCTTGACCTATGTTAGGTGGCCCTACATTCCTACCTTTATAGCCTCTGGTAGTACACCCTTTCTAGCAAACTTTGTCTAAAAACAAAGGGCCAGATTCAGATACAATTACATTGGCGCAGAGTATCAGAGATACACTACGCTGCCGTATTTTACCAGGCTGTACGACGAATCCTGGTTGATTTTGTCCCTTACGGTACGGTGGTGTAGTGTATTTCTTGCCGCATAATCGAAATTAGGGGGCGTGAAGCATTTAACTTAGGCGCGTCCCCGCGGCGATCGAACTGCGCATGCTCCGTTCAGAAATTTCCCGCCGTGCATTGCACGAAATAACGTTGATACGTCATTCGTTGTTTGAGTAGCGTCGTTTACGGACATTCCTATTCCCGGATGTTTTACGTTAAAAATAAAAAAAGACGTTGGAAAACGTTGATATTCGACGCGGGAACGACGGCCATACTTAACATGGGCTGTCTAATATTAGACCAGCAAAAAGCTGGTATAGTTTTACGCAGCAAAAAGATGACTAAAGATGCCGTAAGAGATTGCGATAGACGTTCGTAATTTTGTGGATAGTCGGCAAAAGCTCATTTGCATACCCCGACGCGGAAAACAACGGGAACTCCACCCAGCGGCCGCAATTTTATTGCAGCGTAGATCCGAAGGCGTACGAACACGTAAACCAGTCAGATTGAAGCCTGCAGCCGTAATTTCATGGTTTAAGGTTTCAGAGTAGTGAAAAAACGCGCGTAATTCGAAAGTACTCCAGTCTAACGCGAGATAGACAGGAGTAATCGCTCTGTGAATCTGGCCCAAAGATTTTTAGTTCACATGCATTAAAATACATGTTTAAGATGGACATCTACGTCAAAGTAATCACTCGCTTGCCAGTCCTTACTCTGCTCTCCAAAATGCACCAATACCACCCCTTTAGCACCTGAAAGGATTACATGTATGTATAGGTTATTGGGATTTGAGAATGTATATATTATTTATTTTATAGCTCCTGGGGTTCCACCAGACTTACTTGCTTGCTGGGATTGCAGATCCAATTCACAATATACTGTATATTATATAATATGTTAAAAATGTTATCTATATGAGACACTATACATGTAAGAGATTTGAAATGGACAGAGTTATGTTATATTTTGTAACCATCCATATTGTTATGACTATTTACACTTGTTTACAGTAAAATTAATACCTCCTTAATTCTCCTCCTGAAGAAGTTTCTTTGTCCACTAAATGCATTAAGGTGTTGTAAACTCAATACATCTTGATATATATTTGTGACTGTATAACAAATATAGAGATAAAAAAATCATACTGGCTATTAAAGGATATGTATAAAAAATATATCTTAAGCGCTGGTCAATAGTAAAATTAGATAAATGAAGAAAATATTAATGCAATCAGGGCCAACTGCTGCTCAAATCTAAATTGTGCTAACAACAAAAAGTGAATTGAATATGTGTATGTGACGAGCACAATATACGTATTCTTCTACATATTTTTTGTTAAAAAAAAAATCGCAATAAGCATTTATTGATTGGTTTGCACAAAAGTTATAGCGTTTACAAAATAGGTCATGGCATTTTTATTAATTTTTTTTTTTTACTAGTAATTGCGGCGATCAGCATTTTTTTTCAGTACTGCAACATTATGGCGGGCACTTCGGACACTTTTGACACATTTTTGGGGCCATTGGCATTTTTATAGCGATCAATGCTATAAAAATGCATTGTATTACTATAAAAATGCCATTGGCAGTGAAGGGGTTAACACTAGGGGCAGGGAAGGGGTTAAGTGTGTTCCTGGGGTGTGTTCTAACTGTATGGGGGGGTGGCCTCACTAGGGGAAATCACTGATCTTCTGTTCATACATTGTATGAACAGAAAATCAGCGTTTCCCCCGCTGACAGGAACGAGAGCTATGTGTTTACACACATAGCTCCCGTTCCCCGCTCTGTAACGAGCAATCGCGGGTGCCCCGGCGGCGATCGTACCCGCCAGGCGCAGGGACTCGGGGGCGAGCAGGGACGCCCCCTAGCGGCCGCTTTAAAGCGGACGTATTGCTACGGGCTCTCACCCAGGAGTGCCACCGTCCCGCAGTAATATGACGGCAGGCGGTCGGCAAGCGGTTAATATAATTAATTTAATAAAATTGAACAAGGCAACAGAGAGTGGAACCTCTGTACTACCCACAAGCCCTAAAAATTAAATAATAAATGAATGGATAAAATGGCACAATTGCACAATGGCCAAGTGGGTGTATAAATATTATGGAATGTCATCGTATAAACTGGATGCTGATATGGACTAGACTGGGGTGGACCCGTAACCCCATCCGATAACATAATGAATATGGCAAACAAAATTGTATACATTATTATGTATACATATTATTAAAATATGTAATAAAGGTTAAAAATTACTTAAAAAACAATTGACATCAAACTCGACATTTAGGCCATCAGGCACAAGTGTATGGAGGGAATGAATCCATTGAGATTCTTTCTGGCTAATGGTTCTAACCAGATGGGCACCTCTCCATGGTTTTTTGAATTTATCAATGCCCCAAAAGGATAAATGCCTCGGGTCTTTAGGGAAACCCTTAATGATGTTTACAATGTGTTCCTTAATTTGAACCATCAGAGGTCTTTTGGTTCTTCCTACATATTGTAGGTTACATGTACACTGTAAGACATATACCACGTCCTCCGTATGGCAATTAATAAAGTTCTTAATGGGGTGGCATATGTTGGTATGGGTGGCTAAAAAAGTCAGTCCTTTTCTGTTGTGGACCTTTTGTGTGTGTACAGGCGAAACAATATTTACATGGAAAAAAAACCTTATTGTTAAAAAATGTATATCCACTTCTTGGGGGAGGGTCTACCACATTTTTAAAGCGGAGCTCCAGCCGCGGGAATTTTTTTTTTTAAAGTCAGCAGCTACTAACAGTGTAGCTGCTGACTTTAAATAAGGACACTTACCTGTCCTAGGCGCCCGCGCTGACGGCCCCCCCCAATGCCGGTCCCACGATCGCTCCGGGTCCCGCGCCGCCATTCACACTATGGGAAACAGGCAGTGAAGCCGTACGGCTTCACTGCCCATTTCCTAGTGCGTCTGCGTGAGTCTCACGCTGGCTTGTGAATGGGCGCGCTGCTCTCTGAGAACACACACAGTTCCCAGGAAGCAGCGCGCCCCATTCACAAGGAGAAGAACAAGAAGAAAACACACCGCGGTTCAGGAAGAGGCAGATTACGGACTTCCGCATAGCAACAGCTATTTCGGGTGAGTATTTTTTTTTAATTTTTTTCAGGTTTTTTTTTTTCAAACAACATTGTAAAATGTTGTTATCCTGGGTGGAGCTCCGCTTTAACCAAAATATCTATAATAGTAGGTGCTCTTTTGTAGATATTGGGTTTTTCTGGTAGGATGTCTTTCAGATGTTTATCACCTTTCAAGACATGTCAATGTTTTTTTGATTAATTTCTCCACAACCTTATGCTGGGTATTATAATCTAGTATAATTGCCGGTGCTTCTACATAACGCAGAATTTTCTTGTTTCCTTGTAACATGGAATTTCTGTCTAATTTACCAACTGATTGAATTTGTTGCTTGATGAACTCATCTGAGTATCCTTTCATTTTAAATCTATTGCCAATGAATTCAGCTTAGATCGTGAAGTCAGTCTCATTAGTACAGTTCCTTTTAATACGTACTAATTGTCCCTTCGGAATATTTAATAGCCATGATTTGTAGTGACAGCTATTCAAAGATAGATAGCTGTTGGCATCTAAATTTTTGAAATTAGTTTTTGTAATTAGCTTGTCCTTCAGGACAGTGACGTCCAGGTCCAAGAAGTTAACTGATTTATCACCTATATTATATACCAACTTGATATTTTGGTCATTGGTGTTGAGGTCTTTAAAGAACATCTCCAATGTGTCTTTGGGGCCTTTCCAAACAACCAACACGTCATCTATATACCATTTATTGAAAATTAATTCCTTAGGAGTGTTGGTGTAAATGACCTCCTCTTCCCACTGAGCCATAAACGCATTCGCAACTGAGGGAGAAAATTTAGCTCCCATTGCTATGCCAGTGCTTTGGTTGTAATAGGATTGATTATACTAAAAGTAGTTGGATTTAAA
Organism: Rana kukunoris; assembly: GCA_029574335.1. Classification (NCBI taxonomy): domain Eukaryota; kingdom Metazoa; phylum Chordata; class Amphibia; order Anura; family Ranidae; genus Rana; species Rana kukunoris. The sequence goes on along the minus strand of CM056050.1, from coordinate 175,343,350 downwards.
GCAAAACTCCAAAAATTTGATTAGGAATTTACACTGCTTACATATTAACATAGTATAATTCCTCAAAAGCACTTAGTAGCACTACATGCTTGATGATGTTTAACAATCGTGTACAGAGATGATACATCTTCAGTGGCTATTAATATCTCCCCTTCTATGACTGGGACCTCTTCCAGTAACTAAAGGACATGTTTTGTGTCCCTCAAATATGCTTTCATTTGCTGAATCGCAGGTTGCAGAAAGAAATCAAGGTACTGTCTGATTCTTGCAGTGAGTGAATCGATTCCATTAACAATGAGCCTTCCCGGTGGGTTGACCCTATCTTTATGCAACTTTGGGATAGTGTAGATGACAGGGATTCTACAAGTCTCTGGTATCAAAAAGGTTGACTCTCTTGTAAGAATGTCTCTTTTGATTCCCAAATCAGTTGCTTTAATTGTAATTTGTATTTAGAGGTGGGATTTCCTGGTAATTTGGTGTACGTTTCTGTATCTTCCAATTGTTTACACAGTTCTTGTTGATATTGTTCTTTAGATTGAACTACAACATCTCCCCCTTTATCCGCTGGACGGATTACAATGTCCTTGCGTTTTTTTAGACTTTGGATCACTTTCCTAATGTGTATAGGGTCTGAGGTTTTCTTCAATTTTAGACCATCGAGGTCTTGGAGCACCAGTTTCTTAAATACCTCAATATGCTGATTGTTACTAACTTGAGGGTTAAACACAGAATTGTTCCATAGACTACTGTGTTGTATAGCATTCTTCTCGATGGATGTGGATTGCCCAGATTTGATTGGATTACCTAAGAAATATTTTTTAATATTAATTTTCCTAATGTATTTTTGTATGCCAATGTACATGTCAAATTTGTTCAAATTCTTTACAGGTGCATGTTTATGACCGCTATCCAGAACTGCTTACTCCTCAGGGGTAATGGTCTTCCCACTTATGTTGAAGAAACCCTCCCCTTTTCCACTCGTTTTCTTTTGGGATCTCTTTCCCACTCTACATCCCCGGATATGTGTTGATGGGCCCAGAATGGGGGGTTCTTAGCTAATTTTTTTAATCTTTATTTGTATAGTGCGCACTTTTTTTGTGCCTCTTTTGTAACATTTTATTTTTAATATTATTGCAATGATTGACATGATGTTATCTTACCTTAAAACGTTACATTGGGTTGGTTTTTGGTCTAGAGAGATCAAAAACCGAAACCATGTGTTCCTAGTATAACTATATTTTTTGATTATTAAAACACTCCACTGACCCACTAAGCAGTTCCTGGTGAAAACAAACGTAGGCAAGACTGATAGGAAATGTAGCTAACATATCAAGCCATCACATCCATTATTTCATATTAGCTAAAACTCCAGATATTGTCTTGTCTAATTAAAACTACATGAGATCTCTTACATTTCTCCCAGTGTGATTTGCCCAATTGTCTCACCTCAGATGTCTTTAATAATAATAACATAGACACCTATTTAAAGTGCACCGATACCCAGACTATGACCTCTGCAGCTGCAGGCAATTCATCTTTAATTTCATGACCATAATCTTCTTGTAGGGGTGCATCAGAGGAGGAAGATTGCAGCAAAATATGAGCACAGTTGTAAGGGATACCAAGTGCAGGTATCCAGCACTGCAGCAGAGGCGACCAGTTCAGTGTAGCTGCACTTGAGAAGCTAAAACTGGACTGTGTATGATTTAATACCGATTTTTTAATAATAAAAAAAACAAAACCCATCCAACAACAGCAAACAGAATACACAGCAAAAGTAATGATTTACTATACACAAACTATAAATTATGTGACAAAAAAAAACGTACTAGCCACCTAACTAAAACGGAAGCTATATAAAAAAGAGAACACATATAGACAGGGTAGGACAGAATGCAGGTACAGTAACAGAGTTATAGCAGAAGTCAGGATCAAGGTCAGGTAGGAGGCACACAGGCAAATCACTAAGCCCATAAAGGAAATTAGGAAAATAGTTAATTTGCCTTAGCCCTCTTGGACATGGAGTTCACCAGAGTATTATAGGTTGCCACTGAAGTCCTCTTCCACGCCTCCATGATGAACTTGTGCTCCTCCACCTTTCATTTGAGGATGACCCACCGATTCTTAGTAGGGTTTACGTCTGGAGACCTGCTAGGCCAGTTCATCACCTTTACCCTCAGCTTCCTTAGCAAGGCAGTGGTCATCCTGGTGGTGTGTTTGGGGTCATTATCATGTTGGAATACTGCCCTGATGCCCAGTCTCCAAAGGGAGGGGACCATGCTCTGCTTCAGTATGTCACAGTACATGTTGGCATTCATGGTTCTCTCAATGAACTGTAGCGCCCCAGTGCCAGTAGCATGCAGCCCCAAACCATGACACTCCCACCAACATGCTTGACTGTAGGCAAGACACACTTGTCTTTGTACTCCTCACCTGGTTTCTGCCACACACGCTTGACACCATCTGAACCCAATACGTTTATCTTGGTATCATCAGACTACAGGTCATGGTTCCAGTAATCCATGTCCTTAGTCTGCTTGTCTTCAGCAAACTGTTTGCAGGCTTTCTTGTGCATCATCTTTAGAAGAGGCTTCCTTCTGGGAGGACAGCCATGCAGACCAATTTGATGCAGTGTTCGGTGTATGGTCTCAGCACTGACAGGCTGACCCCCGTACCCCTTCAACCATGAGCCGCACTCATACGCCTATTTCCCAAAGACAACCTCTGGATATGACACTAAGCACGTGCACTCAACTTCTGTCCTGTTAAACCGCTGTATGGTCTTGGACACCATGCTGAAGCTCAGTTTCTGGGTCTTGGCAATCTTCTTATGGCCTAGGCCATCTTTATGTAGAGCAACAATTAATTTTTTCACATCCTTAGAGAGTTCTGCCATGAGGTGCTTTGTCGAACTTCCAGTGACCAGTAAGAGAATGTCAGAGCGATAACAACAAATATAATACACCTGCTCCCCATTCACACCTGAGATCATGTAACACTAACAAGTCACATGACATCGGGGAAGGAAAATGGCTAATTGGGTCCAATTTGGACATTCTTACATAGAGGTGTACTCACTTTTGTTGCCAGTGGTTTAGACATTAATGGATGTGTTGAGTTATTTTGAGGGAACAGCAAATTTACACTGTTATACAAGCTGTACAGTCACTATTTACATTGTAGCAAAGTGTAATTTCTTCAGTGTTGTCATGAAAAGAAATAATAAAAAAAATATTACAAAAAAGTGAGGGGAGTACTCACTTTTGTGAGATACTGTAGATATGTACCTATCTGGGTAATAACATTTCATTTGTTTTTTATTATAAAAGTAAAAGAGGGCAACATAAAACGAGTACAATATTTGACACTGTTTTTAATAAACAAACGCATTAATGTCTGGTTCGATGGATGTAGTAGCAATTGTCAATGAATTCTCAAGGTGCTCATAAGATATATTGGTTCTAATCTTGCCCTTCATGTGCTTCATTCTTGCAAACAGTTGCTCACAGATATAGGTGCTGCTGAAAATTGATGACATGAATAAGGTAGGATTGTGAAAAGCGGGATATTTTTCTTTGGGAAGATAAAACATATAAAAGTCCAGACACAGTCAAAATTCTCTTCGGTGGCATGTGTTCGCCATGGGTAAATGCATTTTTACAAAAAACTCCCCAAAATGTTCATTTTTAAGAAAGTTTATGATTCTGTGTTGGGCCACAATCATAGCCGTCTGGCTCTCCAACCTGTGGGCCATAGGTTGGACCCCCCTGGTCTAAGCCTGTAGTAATATTCATAGAAAAATTCTAATACATTTTTTATGTCTATATGTATAATAGAACAAGTTCTTCATACACCAGTAGAACTACAAGGCAAACCCCTCTCATTAGGTATGAAAAAAAATAATAAATTATAGTTTTCACCTTAAGTTTATCATTCAACCCCATTGGGGCTAATGGGTTGAGGGTGAAGATCCATAAAGTTTCCAAGTGACACTTGTGTGACAATACTATCCTGTTTATATATAACAGCTACAAGGGCCTCTAGACACAGCTAGCAAATGTACATATAATGGTTTGTTCCAGCAGAGAATCCTCCCAAGTTTATTTGGTGGTCATTGTAAGGTCTCATGCACAGTGGGCATTTTTTCTAGAGGTGTCTTTTGTGGGGTTTTTTTTGCCTCTAAATGCCCCTCGGGTTCTGAAGAAGAAGGACTTTCCTCCAAAATGCATTAACCAGCAGGAACCAAGGCTGCCCCCCCCCCCCAAACTAGTGTTTCCAGGCAGTCTGGGAGTGTTCAGCACATGGTATGGCTTGTTGAGCGTATTTTATCACCTTTTGTTTGTGAGTAGATTTTAATTGTTTACCATCTTTAATATATATGTTGTTGGATAATGGCCAGTGCACCCTCTTTCTTCTATTAATTTATGAAGTGCTGTAAGGACAACCCTAGTCATAGAGGGCAGCAAGGCTACCGAAGAACATTCACATAATAATAAAACAGTCAATATTGGGCCCATTCACATATGTGCAGGAGTATTGCTGTTGGCCCCTCAATGGGGGGGGGAGATTTATTAATGCTGGAGCACCCAGAATCTGGTGCAGCTCTGAAAGGTAGCCAACCAGCTACTAACTTCAGCTTGTCCAATTAAGCTTTGACCAAAAAAACATAGAAATTGATTGGTTTCCACGCAGAGATGAACCAGATTTTGCACTCTCCAGTTTTAGTAAATCTCCTGCTATTTGTTCATGCACGCATAAGTTTAGAGGCAGGGGTGTTCAGGGCCAGAAAAAAAACCCTGCCAGCACGTTCAGGAGCAGCTGAACGCACTGGCGCTGTCTCCGAAAGTGAGGAAGGAGGACCTGTCAAAGAGCACATTTTTGATGCCGCTTTTCTCCTCCCAGGTGAAAGGTATTTAGAAGAGCTGGGCAAACACCTAGGCCCGAATTCACAAAGCACTTACGCCGACGTAAATCACTTTTAACTTTAGTGCAAATGTGCGCCCGGCGTATGTGTGTGCCAGAGTCACAAACCAACATACGTCCAAAAACAGGCCATCCTACCCCGACGTATCTTGCTTACGCCGGCGTAGCGTGGGCGCAATATGGTTTGGACGCATGTTGCTTCTCCCATTGATTAGGTATTCAAATATGCAAATGAGGGAAATACGGAGATTCGCAAACGTACCTGCGCCCGACGCAGGCTACGCGCGGTTTGCCTAAGTGTACTGCCGGCGTAAAGTTATTCCCCATAGATGAGGCGCAACCCAGCAATAGACATGCAAAGGTTTGCCCAGAGAACACAGGCCGGCGTATTGGGTGTACGTTACGTTCACGGCGTACGTAGTGATCCGGCTTAGCTTAGGCAGTTATGCCAGCGTGACTGTGAGCATGTGCATAAGGGTGCAGTTTCATGTGTTCACGTCACAATTGCGTCACGGCGCATGTGCTTTCGTGATACGCCGGGCGTAAAACACTTTCACGCTCAGACCATCATTTGCATGGGGTCACTCCCCCTTACGCTGACCTGCGCCTTCGAAAATACGATACGCTGGCGTATCTTGGTGAGCAATAGCTTGCTGAATACAGTTCATGCCTCTCCGCGCTGCGCCGGTGTAGCGTATGTGTGCGCGATATGCCGGCGTAAATGTGCGCCCACTCTGTGAATCCGGGCCCTAGTGTGCATGAGGAGCAAATGTCCATACAAATTCAGAGAAATTTGTTTTGCTGTAGTATAGCTGGAATCTTCAGAAAAAGTACCTCCAAACATAGCCTTATAATGTATGTATTTACCAGTATTTATGACCTAAGTAAAGTTTCCATTTCACTTAAGATGACAAATGGAAAATGCCTTGTAAATATACACAACAGCTCTAGATGTGACAGCAGTATATGGAACAAGGATAAGTAGTTAGGTACAGATTGATTGATCAAGAACTAGATTAGTCATTTCTTATTCCTGTGACTTAACCTGGAAGTTTATTTGACGGAAAGCCCTCTCTGGAAGACAAGTTTAATTTAGAAGCTATGGGCTAGGTGATTGACGCAGAAGGTTCTGTAAATATATAACAAAGTCAACATTCAGAGGCAGAGCATACAAAACAAATGACTTTGGTTGGAGGTCTTAGTGGAGGGAAGGTCAGTCAAATTGCAGAGGTATAAATTTAGAGAAGTTAGAGGTCAACCAATGTTTTCCATTGGTATTTTAATGCTGTTAACTGTAGAACAAATCTTGTCTGGACACTAAGAAATCATAGCACCTGTCAAATATATGAGACAGAAAATAAATTCCTGAAATTACTTTAAATATGTGGGTTTACTAATTGCATTGTAAGCAAGAAAACTGCGCTAATTGGACAATTACATAAAACATAAAACATAAAAGCTAGGAGAGTGCAGCAGCTGTCGTGGGATAACAGAGAAATATAAAAACAAAAGCAAAGCTGCGCCCTTTTAAAATTGTATGATAATAAGGCAAGGGTTAATGAAATCCACAATCCCTTAGAATGGGGCCACTGCTAATAAATCCTTGAAGCAAAGTTCTTTAGAAAAATCATCCATAGAGATCAGCCCTGATCGTTCACAGACTGCATCACATAAAGGAAATCACCCAGTGACAAATGGAAAACCAAAAAGTGATCCCTTCACCAATAAATGGATGGCCGCTTACCAGAGGGCAAGCCACATGAGCGGTCGGCTATAACCCAGCCGCGGCCTTGCAATCCTGGGGATGGCGATCAGAGAAGATCTGGCGGGACACTAGTCTGCAACACTCGTAGTCATCCGGGGAAGGAGATGAAGGAGAAAGTGCACCATAGCGTAACTCCGTTTCAACAATAACATTTAAAAAAAATAGTTGTACTTGCATACAAAAGAATAAAAACCGCATATAAAACGAAAATGCCGGCCGGAAATCGATAGGAGCCCTCCCTCTGAAGCGTGGTGACGTTACTGCATAGTTCCCCAGACGCGTTTCTTCATCAACGGACGTTGTCGACGAAACGCGTCTGGGGGACTATGCAGTAACGTCACCACGCTTCAGAGGTGCATGCTATGGTGCACTTTCTCCTTCATCTCCTTCCCCTGATGACTACGAGTGTTGCAGACTAGTGTCCCATCGGATCTTCTCTGATCGCCATCCCCAGGATTGCAAGGCCGCGGCTGGGTTATAGCCGACCGTTCATGTGGCTTGCCCTCTGGTAAGCGGCCATCCATTTATTGGTGAAGGGATCACTTTTTCGTTTTCCATCTGTCACTGGGTGATTTCCTTTATGTGATGCAGTCTGTGAACGATCGGGGCTGATCTCTATGGATGATTTTTCTAAAGAACTTTGCTTCAAGGATTTATTAGCAGTGGCCCCATTCTAAGGGATTGCGGATTTCATTAACCCTTGCCATATTATCATACAATTTTAAAAGGGCGGCAGCTTTGCTTTTGTTTTTACTAATTGCATTATCAAGTGTCTACCAATATGTAAAGATGGCAGGAACAAAAGGTGTTTCTGGACAGCCAGACTCTGAACAAATGGTAGCCTTTACTAAAATGAGGACAGCACTACAAGTCACAGCAACAGGATGAAATGAAACCTTGGCAACTGACGCGTTTCGCACTGGAACTAGTGCTTAGTTATAGCTATGTAATATGTAAAGATGATTATTGGCTAACTTATACAAAAAGGCTTTCGCTAGATGTTGCTACACTGTTTATATTGCTTAACTAGTTCTTCTGGCCACTGCTGCTGCTTATGGCTGAAATCTCTGACAACCTTGCACATGTGCATCCCGCTTTATACAACAGATGTATTGTATGCATGTGACAATGAACTTTCTCTGAGTTGGAAAACAAAGAGAAAACCTCAGGAGAGCAGAAAAAATTAGCTTCAAGGCTTTGTTTGATGTCATTGTGCATAAACACGGATTTTGCTGACGAGAACAAAAGGTTACACCACTCAATGTGTCTAACCTCAGTAAACTGTACACAGAAAATCTGCAGAGCTGAAAAGCAGATCTGAAGAGATATATTCCATATGATTGCAGGCAAGTTTACAATCAAATGCAGCAGAGCCTGTGAGTGCAGGACACGAAAGCATAGGACATATACTAGCTTAGTTCATCAAAATGACAGCAAGAGAACATAGGTAGGAGGCAAAAGAGAGCTTTGGGGAATATCTTTCTAGCTCTATAGAAAGAGCTACTGAGTGTTATGCACTACAGTACACAGAGAACTACGTCTGTTTTGTAAAGTAACAATTGTGGCATTTACTTTTTTCTTATAAACATATTTTTTTTCTTGTTTAAACTGAATACTTTTTTTCTTCATTGTGGCAATATACTGTATGTATATGGGATTTAAGTGACAATGTGGCAGGATTGTTGGTGCCAGACAGGCTGGTCTGACTATTTAAAAATCTGCTGATCTACTGGGATTTTCATGCACAACCATCTCTAGGGTTCACAGAGAATTGTCTGATTAAGAGAAAATATCCAGTGAGCTGTAATTGTGTGGACAAAATGCCTTGTTGATATCAGAGGAAACTGGGCAGACTGGTTTAAGATGATAGAAAGGCAACAGTAACTCAAATAATCACTCGGTACAACTATGGTATGCAGAATACCATCTCTAAACACATAACACATCGAACCTTGAAACATATGGGCTACAGCAGCAGAAGACCACACCAGGTGCCACTCCTGTCAGCTAAGAACAGGAAACTGAGGCTACAATTTACACAGGCTCACCAAAATTGGACAATATATTGGGAAAATGTTGTCTGGTCTGATGAGTCTCGATTCAGCTGCAACATTCAGATAGCAGGGTCAGAATTTGGCATTAAGAACATGTAAGCATAGATCCACCCTGCCTTGTAGTATTGGTTTAGGCTGGTGGTGGTGTAATGATGTGGGGGTCACAGCCTACCTGAGTATTGTTGCTCTTCTGATGGCTACTTTCAGCAGCATAATGTGCCATGCCACAAAGCTCAAATAATCTCAAACTGAGTCTGTGAACATGACAAGGAGTTCACTTTACTCCAATGGCCTCCATAGTGACCAGATCTCAATCCAATAGAGCACCTTAGTAATGTGGTAGAACCAGGGCCATATATAATATTGATTGGACCCTGGGCAAACATTTGTCGCCCCCCCCCCCCCCCAATGCAGTTTCACTCTCCACCTGCTCTGAGACACTCAATTAATAAATAGCAGCTGGACTCAAAATCAGTTTACTGAATCAGATCAGGGAGCGATTGCGATTGGTTGCAAGAGGTTACAGTGTATCATTGCCGCTCACTGACTGGCTGCTAGAGGGTACAGCACACATTATTGTTTACTGATTATTTGCTAGAGGTTACATCACATTACTTCTGCTTGTTGATTGGTTGTTTTATAATACTGTCCATCAATTCTGCTCACTGATTGGTTGCTAGAGGTTCGGACATCCTTACTACTCACTAATTGGTTGCTAGAGGTTACTGCACATTATTACTCTACACTGATTGGTTGCTAGAGGTTACTACATATCCTTAAAGTTCAGTGATTGGTTGAAAAAGGTTAGTGTACATCATTACTGCTCACTTATTGGTTGCTAAAGATTACATCACATCATCTCCTCACTGCCTGCACACCATGGACTGGGGAGGTGAGGGGACCCATCAATAGACATAAAACTCCCAGGGATCCTACGACTTTTTGGAACAATGGCAATGCTGGGGGAGGTGGTTGTAATCAGTGGCAATGCTGGGGGTTGATGGTATCAATGGTAGTGGTGGGGGGATGGAATTAGTTAGGAGGCAGTACACTGTGGCAAATTCTGAGATTCTGATCTGGTAAGTATGGTCCCAGTGTTGCACTAAGGGCATGGTGTATTGCTGTAGGACCTCAGTTGCTGCTAATGCAGACACCCCTTCTTAGGTTGAGCACTGGAAGATAGATTACATAAAGCTTTTGTAAAGAGATATTTAAGATATGGTAACCATTATTTAGATCTACAGATGATGGTATTTTAATCAATACATTTAAAGTGTGTTTTTTTTCCCTACAGTCCAGCAAAAAATTGTGATAGGTAGGACTCTGTAGGTAATTAGGCGCTAGCAGTTTCACATACTTGGTTTCTTTTAGGTCCAGTGGTTCTCAACCTTTCTAGTGCCGTGACCCCTACATAAAATTTCCCAAGTTGTGGGGACCCCTAACAGCAAAATTATTTTCGTAGCGTGGTTTGTCAGCACCCAAGTAATTTGCGCCCCTAACCCACGGACATTTAGCGCTCCCTGAGTCCCTTCCACTCGTACAATATTATAAAACCCCTTATGGTACATTTTAGGATGTACCACTCTTTCTCTTTGTTCTCCTTTCTTTCCCTTTTTTCTTTATCTATCCTAATTTCTTGTTTTATTTCCCCGTCCCTCTCTATATAGTAGCTGTCTTTCTTGTTCTCTCTCTTATTCTTTCTCTCCCTTTTTCTTTGTTCCTTTCCCTCTTTTTTCCATCGCCCTTCCATGTATTCTCTATTTTGATTCCTTCTCTTACTCTTTGGTGGGGGAAATGGGATGAGTGGATTAGGTGCTTTTGATCCAGGTCATCTGCTGATCTGAGAACTGTTGTGGGGACTTTTAATGGCAACTATAATTACAGGTAGCGTTACTCACTGTGTTTTTGGCTTCACTGTGTCTCCAACTTCAGGAGATAGGGTCTCCTCCAGCCCCTCCCACTTCACATTCCTCACTAGTCAGCTGACCTCTAGTCCAGGGCTCAAAATGTCAACTCCTGAGCTACTAGCCAGGCCTTAAGAGTTACTCGCCGCCAGTTGCCCCGCCCAACCCGCCCCTTGTAAATTATCATATTTTATTCAGATCATACATGGTATGCAGGGTCGTATAATGTTAATTGGACCATGGGAAAACATTTTAGTGCCCACTGTAGAAACACTACAGGAGAGGGTTAGAAAAACTGCAGACATACTACAGGAGAGGACCAGAGAGACTGCAGGCATGACAGAGAGAGGGACAGAGAGACTGCAGGCATGACAGAGAGAGGGTCAGAGAGACTGCAGGCATGACAAAGAGAGGATCAGAGAGACTGCAGGCATGACAGAGAGAGGGTCAGAGAGACTGCAGGCATGACAGAGAGAGGGTCAGAGAGACTGCAGGCATGACAGAGAGAGGGACAGAGAGACTCAGAGAGAGAGAGGGTCAGAGAGACTGCAGGCATGACAGAGAGAGGGACTCAGGCATGACAAAGAGAGGATCAGAGAGACTGCAGGCATGACAGAGAGAGGGTCAGAGAGACTGCAGGCATGACAGAGAGGGGTCAGAGAGACTGCAGGACAAAGAGAGGGTAGAGAGACTGAGGCAGACAGGAGAGGGTCAGAGAGACTGCAGGCATACAGAGAGAGGGTGAGAGACAGGGAGAGGGTCAGAGAGACTGCAGGTATGACAGCGAGAGGGTCAGAGAGACTGCAGGCATGACAGCGAGAGGGTCAGGGAGACTGCAGGCATGACAGAGAGAGGGTCAAAGAGACTGCAGGCATTACAGCGAGAGGGTCAGAGAGACTGCAGGCATTACAGCGAGAGGGTCAGAGAGACTGCAGGCATTACAGCGAGAGGGTCAGAGAGACTGCAGGCATTACAGCGAGAGGGTCAGAAATGAAAATGAATGAAAACTTACTTATATAGCGTGGCACATGCGAACTGAATCGCCTCTGGGCGCTTGTTGTTCCTGTCTCCTTTGGTATCAAAAGAGATGAGTCTTGATCTTTCTCCTGAATGCTAAATGATTCTCCTCCAACCGAATGCTGGTTGGTAAAGCGTTCCATAGTCTGGGACCTTGGATCGCGAATCTTCTTTCTCCTTTGGACTTGTAGTTGGCTGTCGGAATCTGGAGCAGGTTTTGATTGGTGGATCGCAGGACGCGATTGGGATTGTGAACTTTTATTTTATCGCATAAATACTGGGGCGCATTCCCATGGATACATCTATGCGTTAGACAGAGTGCTTTAAAAGTAATTCTGTCTTCCACTAGCAGCCAGTGAAGGGCTCTTAGTGAAGGTGAGATTGATTCCCAGGGTTTTTTCCCTGTCACAAGTCTGGCGGCCGTGTTCTGAACGACCTGCAGCCGAGCGATTTGGTACTTGGGGAGTCCGAGGTAAAGGGCATTTGCATAGTCCAATCTGTAATTAACAATTGCTCCCACCACGACCGCTAAGTCTTTTTTGGGGATGAAAGGAGTAAGTCTACATAGTAGGCGCAGCAGATGGTGAGATCCGCTGACTACTGACCCTATTTGTGCGTCCATTGTCATATAGGAGTCAAAAATGACCCCCAGACTTTTGACTTTGGCGCTAGGGGAGATGATTTTGCCCAGAATGGGCGGGGGTGTCCATGTTGTTGCAGGTTGATTCATGCGCTTGGGGTGAAACAGGAGAAGTTCTGTTTTCGCTCCGTTGAGTTTAAGATAACTCTTTGTCATCCAGTCCTCTATCAAAGAGAGGCATGTCTCTAGACTGAGGTGGTGTTCGTTTTTGTTGCTAATGCGGAAATAAAGTTGCGTGTCGTCTGCATATGAGTGGTAGAGCAGTTTTTGGCTGCTGATAATCTCAAAGAGAGGACGAAGATAGATGTTAAACAGCACCGGTGAGAGAGGCGATCCTTGAGGGACTCTGCATGATACTGTGCGTTTCTCAGAAGTGAAAGGTCCTAACTTCACTGTTTGCGATCGGTTTTCCAAAAAAGAGAAGAACCAAGATAAATCACCTTCTGCGACTCTGGCTACTTCAGCTAGCTGTGTCAATAATAATTTGTGGTCAACAGTGTCGAAAGCTGCGCTTAGGTCCAACAGAACCAGAAGACAAGATTCTCCTTCGTCTGCGGCCTCGAACGTCATCCCATATTTTGAGCAATGCGGTTTCCGTACCGTGTCTGGGACGGAAACCCGATTGAAATGGATCCAGTAGCTTGTGGGTATCTAGATGCTGTTGCAGCTGTTGTACCACTACTTTCTCCATTACCTTTGAGAGTACATTTAGGCCTGTTATGGGACGGTGGTGGAGAGCATCCTTGGGGTCTAGGGTCGGTTTCTTCAGGATTGGTTGGATTATGCCCTCTTTCAACTGTGAGGGCACTATGCCTTCCTTGAAAGACAGGTTAACAAGCTGCGTGTGGCAGGCGCAGCACTATGAAGTGCCTCATGCGCTGTGGCATTAGAAGAACTGTGATATCTCTGACTTTTCAGTACAACAAGACTGTCTATTACTCTGAAATTCCTCTATTGCCGTTCTATGGAAGCAGTAGGTTTAAAGAGCACACCAAATGCTTAAAATAACTTCTTTAACCACTTAAGGACCCCCGCACGCACATATACGGCCACAGAATGGCACGTACAGGCACAAGGGCGTAAATTTACGTCCCCGCCTAAGTGCGGTTCGGGGGTCCCATCGGGACCCCCTCCGTGGCGTGCGGGGGTCCCCCTGGCTCCGGGAGCGATCCGGGATCTGCGGGCGGATGTTGGCGAATACCCGCCCCCCCGCGATCGCTCCCAGCCTGTCACTTCCTCCTCCTGTGTTTACACAGGAAGGAGGAAATTATGTAATCTCTCATCGCAGCGCTGTTTCCCAGCGCTGCTGATGAGAGAAGACACCACAAGTAAGTGTGCACCAACACAACACTGACACACACTCACATAGGCATATTAACCCCTTGTGATCGCCCCCCCCCCACCCCCCTGTCACAGTGTCACTGAATGCAGTGATCTAATCACTGCATTTAGTGTCAGTGTGACAGGCAGTGTAAAAAACAGTTAGTGTTAGGTTCAGGATAGCTCCCCCACCCCCCCTAATAAAGTTTTAACCCCCTGATCACCGCCCTAGTTAACCCTTTCACTCCCTATTGCCAGCGTCACTAAGCGATCATTTTTCTGATCGCTGTATTAGTGTCGCTGTTCCCGCTAGGTAGCTATTTTTTTTTATTGCGATTTTTTTTTCTACTAAAGACATGTGGCTAAATAAATGTTGGCCTAAATGTTTGACTAAAATTTAGTTTATTTGATTTTTTTTTAACAAAAAGTAAAAAATAGTGTTTTTTTTTCAAAAATGTCGCTCTATTTTTGTATATAGCGCAAAAAATAAAAATCGCAGAGGTGATCAAATACCACCAAAAGAAAGCTCTATTTGTGGGAAGAAAAGGACGCAAATTTTGTTTGGGAGCCACGTCGCACGACTGCGCAATTGTCTGTTAAAGCGACGCAGTGCCGAATCGCAAAAACACCTTGGGTCATTTACCAGCGTATTGGTCCGGGTCTTAAGTGGTTAATAACTTTTCTTCATATAAAATACTGCTGCTTTGCAGCAGACAGTCCATGTACAAAAAACATGTGATGAATAAAGTATAACAGAAAATGGTGGTTCAAATATTCAGTCTTGACATTTAACATAAGATGGTGGATATATTTCTTTCTTCAGTATTTACTCTCTCTCTCTCTCTCTGTAAGTTATCAAAGCATTCTCTGATTTCTCTGAAAGGTATAACTGTGGTTTGAAGGTATGAAGGTTCTATATGGTTCGGGTTTGCTGGCTTAGCTTAGTTTGCAGGGTTAGCTTAGTTTGATGAGTGATGAGTGATTCAGGTTTGGTGGAACTAATTTTGCCCTGGCTTCCATAAGAACTGCTCTGTATGTCTCTGTGTGTCTGCTCTCTGTCCTCTGTGGTGGAATGAACTAATTTGCAGAGCACATGTACAGCACTAGGAACCTCCCAGACAGAGCGTTTGTAAAGCTGGCTGTGACTGGTCAAGACTCTGCTCAATGTGAGATTGGCTGTGATTGGGCCAAGGCCTGTGATGAGTCACAAAAGCTTAACTCTATGCTTTCTGGTATGAATTAAACTGTGAATTGCTTTGCTTCTTCTGTCCCATACAAACAAATGACTTTTAAAGGCATATTATTTATTTTGCTTCTGTGAACACAACATACAACTGTTATATAACATCCAAACACAAAATCACAGTGAATAACTCTGCCTTTGTTTCTCACATATAAAAATGTGCTCTACATTAGGTTCTTAGCAGGTTTAACTGTATATACATGTAAGTTATATTAGCTACCTAGGACAGGTTCTAGCTGGCCAGCTACACTGCGTGATGGGGGGTGCCATGATGTCGGCGCATTCCTTCAGCAGTTTAGTGGGGATGATATCATTTGGCGCTGTGCCATTACGCAGAGTACCAATGATATTTTTTGTGGCATCGATAGAGATGGGTTCCAGCGTGAACTTACCTGATTGTGGTGAATTAATGTGGGTATTGTGTGAAAAATTCCGGGGGGGGCTGAGGGGGGAGTTATTTTGCTGAATGTTTTCACTGATTCCCTCGATTTTTTTAATGAAGTAATCCTATAGTTCATTGAAAAATTCTTGTGTGTCCGAATTGGGGGCTTCAAGACATCCTGGGTTCATAGTCTGAGTGACCATCTTGAAGAGTTTGCGTGGGCGGTTTAGGGCGCTGTTGATAGCCACGGAAAAATAATTTTTCTTGGCTTGGAATATTTCTTTATGATATTTTCTTGTTATGGCCTTGTAGGTGGAGAGGTTTACCTCTGAAGAGCTTTTTTCCAGGCGGCTTCCGCCCTTCTGTGCTCTTGCTTCAGTAACGACAGCTGGTTGTTGAACCAGCTGCAGTTGTTTTTCCGGATGCAGGTTTTACGTTTCGGCGCTACTAAGTCAGCTGACTGTAGCAGGGCTGAATTTATGGCATCCAATCTTTCTAGGGCCGTTTAATGCGGCTGAATTGTCAGAGAGACTGCAGGCATTACAGCGAGAGGGTCAGAGAGACTGCAGGCATGACAGAGAGAGGGTCAGAGAGACTGCAGGCATGACAGAGAGAGGGTCAGAGAGACTGCAGGCATGGTACAGGTACTGTGGTGATGAATGGCTCCCCCATCCCTCCACATTTCTGTAGAGAGGGGGATGTTGCAGCTCAGTATACACAGCTCTAGGACCTAGAAGAGAATGTCCTCCCTCTACACTTGTTCAGTGTGATCCCCTCCCCCTCCCCTGAGTGTCGGACTCCTCTGCTCACTTTTCTTCTCACTCAAATCGTCAGCAGTGTCCAGATACAAACAGCACACAGGTCCCCTCATACTCACAGACAGTCATCTCAGAAATGTCCCAGAGCAGACAGAAGTCTTCTTCTGTTCCCTTCCGTTGTCAGCAGGTCAGATGTCGGGAAGGAGGAAGTTACATCTTCCTCCTCTGAATGCCGGTCCTCCAAGTACCTGATTGGTTGTTAGGACGCTAGCAACCAATCATTTGGTGGGATTTAGGAGACAACAAGAGAAAGCCAGTCGTTCCACTTGATTGGACACCTTTTCTGCCACTCACAAACAGTTAATTTGTACTCGCCAAATGCTAGCAGACGAGTACAAATTTTGAGGGCTGTTCTAGTCTCTACCCCCAGCCATGCCATGAACTAAATGGGCAACTGCTAAGAGAATGAGTTGGCGGCCGCAGGCTCCAGGAACAGCCCTGCTCCAGGGAGAGCGGTGCGGGCTTCAAGAACAGCCCATGATCCGGTGACCCCTGGCAAATCATCATTCGACCCCCGAGGTGGTCCCGTCCCCAGGTTGAGAGCCACTGATTTAGTCCATATATTTGTAGTCAAACAAGGCTGGGTTCTGAGTTGTATTAGTAGAAGTATTGAGGCTGGCTGTCCTTGGAGGCATCAGTAAGTCATTAAATCTTAAGACTCTGCAACAGTGTTTGCTTAAATCCTTAAAAAAGAAACTGTAGGTAGACATAAAAGACTTTAATTTTATCAAATTGGTCATTGACCAAGCATTATCTTTAAGTCTGGTTATTAACCCTTCACCCAATCACTAATCCTAAAATAAAAGCCTACATTCTGACTTTAACCCATAGTCACGTGATCACCAGATCCAGCATCCTCTCTCTTCTTTCTTCAGAAGAGGAGGTTCCTTCTTCTGGGGTCCTCATCACTGTGGACACTTCCTATTGGCTGTCCATCTATGGAGCCTGTTCACCATAAAAAGACTGCAAAGGCTTAATGATGCCAGGGAGAAGTGACTGAGCTGCTGCAGTGCTAGATACAGCAGTCAACACTCTTGTGGATAGGATAAGAGACATGGCTGGGGTAGTGAGTATAGAAGAGCTTCTGAAATTATTTTATTTTTAAAATCTTTGCCTGGATGGATGGGTTTTGAATGCAGTGGAGATGCCATGTTGTGTGGCTAGAGTGAGTGAATTTTGACACTGGCTGAATATGGTGGTGAATGATTCCCTGACCCCAGTTTGGCAAAGGTGTGCTAAACTGTGGTTGCAGTTGTGCAAATGTATGGTGGCAGTTGGTAGCCATGAATTGTTTTTGAAGGTGCAGGAGCCCATCATCCTTTTCCTGGATCTACTACATTAGTATTATGCAGGATAGGGGTTAAGAACTCAGCAGGGTTGATGTAATAAAGGCAAAAAACTATGCACTTTGCAACTTTAAGTTTATTGAATGTGGTGACCTGTAAAGAATATCCAATCGGGTGCAAAGAATGCACATATGATTGGATGATGGAAATCAGCAGAACCTCACCACATTCAGTAAGCTCTGGTGAAAATGAGTGCAACTGCATTTGCAAAGTGCACACTCTATTTGCCTTTCACAAATCAACCCTGTTGGCTTTGTGACTTCTCCAGTAAAGTGACACAGGGATAGTATAGTGAAGCCAGGGCTTTTTTTCAGCAGGTGCGTGGGGGAACGCAGTTCTGGCACCACCAGCACTAAATGTATGTAAGAGCAAGAGGTAATGGGGTCTACTGGGGTGGGGGGTCTTTTGATGCTGGCTGCTAGAGGATCTATTGTCGCTGGGGGGGTCTATTGTTGCTGCAGGGAGTTCTTATGTTGCTAGGTGGTCAATTCGTTCTGAGCGGGATCTTCTGTTAAGGGTAGGGTCTCTTGATTGTGGCTGCTGGGAAATCTACTATTGTTGCTGTCAAGGATTTATTGTTGTGTGGGGGGGGGGGGGGGTTTCTATTGTTGCTGGCTACAGGGGCTTTTTATTAACACATTCTAAATAAATTACTTAGCACCACAAAATGATACTTGTTTTTTTATTCTCTAAAAAGGGTGGTACTGAGATGTGGGTAAGGGGTGGAACTAAGGAACTGTGCTCAGAGGTGGGTAGGGGGTGGAGACAAGGAGTGACTGGGAATAGGGAGTACCTGCACCTATTCTTTGGGAAAAAAAGCCCTGAGTGAAGCAATTATCTGAGTCTGCACCTTTAAAAACAAGTCATCAACAGCAGCCTCCATATTTCTATCTTCAAAGATTAATTTTAAGTCATACATACCATTCAATTAGGATGATTTTTATAATATTCATGTTCTACAGATCAAAGCATTAATTTTTTTTTTTATGAAACTGATGGAATACAGTGTAGTACAAAGTCACTGATAACACATCGCAATCCAGCTGAAGGTACCAGAAAAATCAAACATGGGAGAAATTAAAATTGCTTTAGCTGGAAAGTCATTCCAGTTTAATTTCTGCAGACAGTAAGCTCTTAAGTGACTCTGGACTTCCTCTAGAGAACCAGAGATTTTAATATTACAATGCGGTTGTAGAACATTGCTAAAACATTCACAGGAAAAAAAAAAAGCCTAGAAATAGGGAATTAATGTTTCCTTTTCCATTGACAATATGCTCTTGAATTGCAAAAAAGGCCAGAGCTCCCAATTCATTTTTTCATATATTGTATATTGTTGTTTTTCAAGAAAGTCAAAGATGCCTGTTCATCAGCCAGAAAACCATTCAATCTAGTTTATATCGTATTTTCACTGCGTATGAGCATTGTTAGTATTCAACAGACACTGTTTAATTTGCACATGAAGAGGAGCTTTTTTTTAAGATATAGGATATTAGTTGCTTTCAGAAATGTAAGAATTTCAGTACTCTTGTATTTTTAATATCTTGTCCTTGTACTTTACGAAGAAAGGGAGATTATGAGATTGTCAGATGCTGTTCTAAATCATAACCACTACTACACAGAAGTCATACGTAACTTTACTTCTATAATTTGACATGAACAGGGGTGTCATTTACATACACGTTCTCATCTCTGACAAAAAAATGTATTTAACCAACACAGCTCCGAAAGGTTTTATCCCCTTCATTGCCGGACATTTTTTGCTAGTTAGCACTGCGTTACTTTAACTAGTAATTGCATGGTCATGCAACGCCTGCACCCAAAATTTTGAAAAAATAAACAATATGTTTTACTTTTTAGTAATAAACATATCCAAAAAAAAAAAAATTGAAAATCGAATTTCTTCATAAATTTTGCCTAAAATGTATTCTGCTACATGTCTTTGGTAAAGAACCCCAATATGTGTATATTGATTGGTTTGCATGAAAGTTATAGCATCTAAAAATGATTATATATACTGGAATTTATTTTTGATACTACTATTGGTGGTCATCAGCAACTTATGATGGGACTGAGTAGGAACTGACTGCCACTGTCATCACCAGGGACACTAATACAGTGATTGGTCATAATACAATACATTGTCAAGGTACTAATGACACTTGAAAAGGGGTAACATCTAGGGCGATCAGATCAAAGGGTTAACTGTGTCCCTAACAAGTGTTAACGTGTGTACTGTGTGCTGCTTCTTTTCTAAATATCTCTTTGTTTTTTTATCCCTCTGTACAGAGCCTTGTATTGATTGGCCCAGAGCCCTGTTTTGACAATCAGCAGGTTCCAGTCATGAATCATTGTCCACAACCTGATGACAAATTGTGTACAATCACAGTGGGAGTCGGGGCTGGGTACCCCAGAAGAGGTCAGTACAATGATGTGATTGTCCGTAAGCAGGGCCGCCATGAGGGGGGTACAGGCATTACACCTGTAAGGGGCCTGAATGTTCCCAGTGGCCCGGCCGCCACTCTTCTTAGCTCGCGGCTGAGAGTAGAGGAAAAAACGTTGATTTCCCCTCTCATGTCGCGGCGAGAGGAGAGAAAACACTTTAACTTTCAATTTGCTGCAGGAGGAAGAGGTGAGTGAGATGTCAGTGTAATTTGACATGGACAGTCGGATCTGAGTTTGATCAACGGAGAGATCTCCCACTGAGCTGGCGGACCGCTGCAACGGATCTGTCCCCATGTGGAAGGGGCCTTACAGGTATAGCTATGTAAAACATAAAAAATAAGTACCTATACTTTTTAAAATCCAGTTATACATGGTGGTTATTTACGAAAGGCAAATCTACTTTACACTACAAGTGCACTAAAAGTGCACTTGGATATGCAGTCTGTAGATTCGAGGGGGACATGCAAGGAAAATAAAAAAACATAATTTTAGCTTGCACATGATTGGATGATAAAATCAGCAGAGTTTGCCCTCATTTTAGATCTACCCCTCAGATTTACAGCGACTGCACTTCTGAGTGCACTTTCAGTGCAATTTCAAATGCACTTGTAGTGCAAAGTGGAGTTGCCTTTCGTAAATAACCCTCAACTGTCTCACTCTCCTCTAAACATGCTCAGTTGCTCCTTATTTTATGCACTGTCAAATATGTTGAGGCTGATCTGCTGACAGCCTTAAAGTGGAATAAAACCTTTACAGCCAAGGAAGCTGATTCTATTTGATTGCCATAGTGCTGCTGTGATCAGTTATGACACCAGCTATTTGATGGTTTGACAGTTTGGTTGAGGACACAAGCAAATGTAACAGTTAGTACTCCCGGCATTCCAGGAATGTAATTGAAAGGAATCAATGGGAATGTTATTGAAAGGAATCAATGGGTTTAGTTGCACTTATGATTTACACTCTGTTCAGGGGCTCTGGGCTTTAGCAAAATGGCAGCTTTCAGCAAGAAGAAACAGGAGTAAGGCTGGAGGCAGTTTACAGCACACACTAATTTTGGTAGCATTAGTATTATTTTGGAAGGTATGTTCCTTGTTAAAGAACATTATTTTTTTATCAAGTTGTTATGGGTAAAGTTCCGCTTTAGATGCATTAAATGCATTCTTGACTTCCCATTTCACAATGCACCCAAACCCTTGCCTGTTGTCTCTGTTCTTCCACACTGCTTCACTTCCCCAATCTTCCTAGTAGGCCCTATGTAAGTTATGTGCATGTAAGTATGAAAAGGGAACAACACAGGCTCAAGGAGGGGGAAGTAGGGAGTGTCTCCATGTCTTTTCTATGGGTCACATACAGTAGGTGTCATCAGGAGTGTATAAACAAAGGTGTCTACATGGGTTACTGTATGAGGATGGCAACACCTCAAAACAACATGTAGGAATGGGCTATTTTTGGAGTATGAATTAAGGGGAAAACAAGCTGCTCATCAGTGCCGCCTACAAGTGCCCATCAAATGCAGCTTATCAGTGCCCATCAAATGCAGCCTCATCAGTGCCCACCAATGCAGCCTATCAGTGCCCACCAATGCAGCCTACCAGTACTCACCAATGCAGCCTAGCATCAGTGCCCACCAATGCAGCCTATCAGGAGCCATTGTTCTAGGAGGCAGGACTTAATACAGTGCCGCAAAGCTCTGTGACATTGCAGGAGATTGCTGCTGGCTAGGAGAGGAGGAGCGAGGGAGAAGGTGACTCTGAGGCACGTTTTCAGCACCCGGGATCAGCCCCATGCAGCCGCAGCTCAAAGCAGCCCCAGGGCTGGCGGCCTACCTGGAAATTTCCCAGTATCCTGATAGGCCAGTCCGGCCCTGCTCACAGTCTTGCAGGGAGCTGCTGCTAACAGAAACGACATTCCTGCTGTGAGAAAAGTGCAGGAACGTCGTTCCCATGCCTTCCCGCAGAACTTGAGCCCTGTTTATTACTCTCCACAGAGTGTTCTTTGCGACACACATTGCATCACTTTTGATTTCCAATAGAGACCCCTATACCATGGTAGTCTATTCATTATTGCTGTATACACACATACTCTTCTTGAAATGAAGATATCGCTGGGAATCGAGAACCAAGAATTATAAGCCTCAGGTAATTCATCATGTCAGTTTTAACCAAACCTAAAATACTGATTTTGGAAGGCCTTATCCTTTAATAATCACTGACAAGACAGTTTATAACAACTGCATTGAACCTTGTAGGTAGACAAGATGATTATAACTCTCTACGCAGTACAAGGTACTAAGAAGTAAATTTTGTTTCTATGGTTGTTCTTGATCATTATTCTGTAAGCAGGTCTTGACTATATTTCTTTCAGATTCTGATTTGTTATCTTCTTTCTTAGCTCACATCACTGCTCTGCACCAAATAATTCACAGTTGTGCTGCGTCGGGAGACTGACCACGGCTGGCAAACAGAATATTCTCACCAAGTATTTATTCATTGGTTTTGATGAAAATATCATGAGCCTCTGTGCCTAAATGATATTGGAGTGCAGACAGTACACACATGACCCCTGCCTACTCCCTGATGATCACTGACAGCCATCGGTAGCTCTGTGGCTCAGGAGTAAATGCAGACTCATAAACAATCAATACCTCAAGCTCTATTTAGTATCTTCAATATAGTCCTACTAAATGCTTATCTCCATAGAGAGTAGAGAGGATGTTCTGTCTAGTCATAAAGATGTTTATTGTAATAGTCTGTTGACATGGTTTAATTTAGCAGCTTATTGAAAGAAAAGTTCTGGGAGGTCTGTCAAAGTTAGCGAAATTCAGGTGTGCCATTTCTTGTTTAATGTGTACTCTGATTATCATAGTACAGGTGATTTATTATTTGCTCTTATTCAGTACTTTATTTTATAATTATAGTGCAGACTGTTTGTCACGATCAGGCGTCAGGCTCAGAGGCCAGTAGCTATAGCAGTTGAAGACAGGTATACAGACAGTCACTTCTGGCAGATGACACAGGCTCACCTGAGGTGCAGAGTCTAAGCGCTAACCAGTGTTCACCAGAGCTCCTGATGGGGAAGATGGATTTTGCTGCGTGTTAGCACCAGGTCGCGGTCCTCAGGATCACCCCACCAGGAGGTGAGCAAGCCGGGGTCCAGTAGCGGATAAGCAGATAAGGGTTAAACAGCAGCTTGGTCAATAAACAAGCCAAGAGGTCAATCACGAGTGGTTGCAGGTTGGGATCAGGCGGTAGAGTAGTCAAGGAACAAGCCAAGGGTCAATCATGAGTGGTAGCAAATACAGATGGCAGCTGGGAAGGCACAATAACCTGGCATAGAGGAAGTGCTGAGATAAGGCTTATATAGGAAGTTCATGGGAGGAGCAAGGGGTTCAAGGTTCAAGGCAATCAAGACACCAAGTAAAGTAGTCTAATGGACCAGATAGGTTTATCCAGCAGATCAGACAGGGAGCTGTCCAGCATCCCAGATAGCTCAATGGGAAGAGTTAATGCCAGACACAGAAGAGGTCCCAGGTTCAAGCCCAAGTCCTGACACTGTTTTTGTGTACTACATCATAGCACAGAGCTGGACAAATCCTGGTAGCTAAGTTCCTTGGCAATCAGATCCTATATCTGGAACCCCCAGACAAAATTGCAGCGTGCAAAGCTTGTCACTCTAAAGGAGCAGGAGCTTCTTTTGAGCAACAGTGTCGCGTGTTGTGATTTGCCGCGACTGCAGTGTGAATTATCTCAGTGCAATTGGGGTGTCATTAAGATGGTTAGGTTAGTATAGTGGCAGGTTAGGGCTGTATAGGGTATTATAGTGGCAGGCTAGGGCTGTATAGGGTATTATGGTGGCAGGTTAGTCTGTATAGGTTATTATGGTGGCAGGTTAGGGCTGTATAAGGTATCATAGTGGCAGGTTAGGGCTGTATAGGGTATTATATTGGCAGGTTAGGGCTGTATAGTGCATTATAGTGGCAGGTTAGGGCTGTATACAGTAACAATGTGCTCTATCGCTTACAGCATACCTGGAGATGCAGAAACCAAGGGCTCCTGTGTGCTCTCCTCTTTCTCCTCCTTCAGCTGCAGGATCAACCAGTGAATGAGTCTTTGGGAGGAGTCAGCTACAACCCCAACCCCACCCATCAACTCCAGTTGCCTCGGTACTCGGGAAATATTGAACATCCCCGAGGGACAGCCTGTCTGATTGGACTGGGGAGACTGGCAGCCGCCCTCCCCCATACCTCTGAGCCCCCTGTCGACCTGATGGACTTCTGATGTTTACAAGCTGGGAAAGTGCAGGGGCTGCCATTCATTAGGAAGGCCCTGCTGCAATCTGCTCTATGGATCATCCCACACTGCACACCCCTGGGCTGACACCTCCATGTGCAGCACCCAGGGGCGGACTGGCCCCCGCACCTCCTCCTTTGGTACGCTACTGCTCTCTGCCCTTAAAGTGTATTCCCACTTTTACAGTAAACTTTGCAAAACCCAACAACATGTTTGTCATGTATTTCCACATGTGTGGGATACCCAAGTATAATTAAATAGATATTACATTCTTACATTTATATTATTTGTTACCATTCTAGTTGCCTTTTTAGAGCAGGATTAAAGTATACATTAAACTCTATGAGCAGCTTCTGTTTAGAATAGCTACATATGCAATTAGAGGGACACACTTAGGCCGCGTACACACGAGGATATGTCCGCTGAAAACGGTCCGATACCGTTTCAGCAGACATCTCCGCTCGTGTGTATGGGCTAAACCAAAATTTCAAAGTTTGAAATCTATAATCTGTCAGTCTGCTGGTTATACACTTACCAGCAGACATGTCATTGGATTCGATTGTTTTACTTCCTGGTGGCGTAGCGGTGACTCAACGTTCATCGCCACGTCTTTTGATCCGATGGTGTGTACACGCCATTTTTATCCGCCTTTTCATCGGACTCGTGTGTATGGGGCCTAAGGGATAGTGCTATTAAGTAGCAGCTTATCAATCATTAGATTTGGTGGCTGTACTAGTTTTCTTTTTTAAGCTTTTTTGCCTCTACTCCAAATGAAAGAGCACAGGAGCACATTTGGACAGCAGCATTGTCAGTCGGAGGGGAGGGAATTGTTAGATGGACTAGCAGATATTGATCCATTTACAAACTCCAGATAACTGTAGTTACACCAGCAGTTACAGCAAACAGTTTGTTTTTGAGATAAAGGTTTTACATGAATAATTAAACACTAATCATTATAAGCACCCTTTTCAGTGGTAAATGGTTTGTACCAACACTGTAACTGCTATAATTGCAAGACAGATTGTTCTGTTGAAAAACAACAGACTTACTGGCTTGATCAGCAGGTGCAAATAAAGGAAAGAAAGCCTAAAAAAGTAAAATAAGGCAGCCATCACATTAAAGAATTTGTAAGCTGCAATATAAGAAATGTTTGTTTTGGAGTATATTACTACTTTGAAGGATAAGTACACCTTTCTCTAAAAAATACTAAATGCACCTATTTTTGTAATGTAAAAAAATGGAAATTTATTATTTTTTGTAGTAGGAGCATGTAAAGCATTGCACCAGCAATCAGCATTTTGCTGATGCCATGCAAAACTCCTGCACACGGTCAGTGTATCTGCTTGCTTGTACATCGCATACGGGTAAGCCGAAACTCGCTGACAGGAAGACTTGATGAACTTCCACAGTGATGTGGTAGTTCATTAAGAACTATAAAGCTGAAAGCCGCCAATGATGTCGGGTCTTGTAGTTCATTCACATACAGAGCTGTGTGTATGAATGACGCGGCCATGTGGCAGCCGTGAGGCAGCATGTTGATTGTCTCATAGATATGGGGTTTAAAGTATGCCTTTTTATGTAAGGTGGTTCAGGCCCCATAACCAGCTGGACCTGTCATGGTTATCCTTGAAAGTGGCCAATAATTTACCTGTAGTGGGAGAAAGCATCACCAGGTTGACGGTGCAGATCTACGACCAAGTAGTAAAGCCGTTAGGGGTGGTGGTCACCCACAGTCCGGTGGCTTCCTCTGTACAAATGTCCTTAAGAACCTAAACTTGTCCTGATTGTTAAAAGAAATGTAAAGATTGTGTGACCCGGGCGTGGCTTGGCGCGCGGCAAAGATGGCAGCTCATTGAGACGGCTCTCCGGCACACACGGCCCGTTAGCAGCCTATACCCGACCGTGAGCTCACAGATGCCTGGCAAGAAGACCCACTCCACTCCCTCATCCCGCGTACGGAGGAGCTCGGTGCCTTCCTCGGCTAAGAACATAGCAGAGCTCTTCAAGCCTAAGCCAGCGGGACGCGGTGCCGCTGCTAAGATGGCGCCGATCCACCACGAGGAGGACTACAGCGACGACTCTCAGTCTGCTCCGGAGGGTCCGGCGAGGGTTAAGTGCACCCCTGATCGCCCGTTGACTCTGGCGGATATGTCGGTGATTGCGGCAGATATTAAGGCCACCTTCTCGGCCGCCCTCACGGACTTAAAAACGAGCATGGTAGTACTCAATGAGAAGATGGCGGCCACAGAGTCAGCGGGGAAGCGCAGAGACAGGGCGATCCATAAAATGGAGAGAGTAACGATGGCTCATGCCCAACACCTAATTGACATGAATCGCCACATAGAGGACCTTGACAACAGAGGTCGGAGGTGCAACATACGTGTACGGGGCATTCCAGAATCCGTGGATATGGACCAGATTGCTATTACATTGAGGAGTGTTTTTAACTGCCTGCTTGAGCGACAGGAAGATACTGAAATTACTTTTGTGAGGGCACATAGAGCGCTGCGGCCTAGGGGACCAGATGCAGCACCCCCGAGAGACATAATATGTTGTTTGGAGAGCTACACGCTTAAGGAGGACATTATGCGCAAGGCGAGAAGGAATGATAACATCATATTTAATGGCGCCGCGATAATGCTGTTTCAGGACCTGTCCCAGATAACACTGCGAAATAGGAGAGCTCTGCGCCCCCTGCTGGAGAAGTTGAGGTACACATGGCGCTTCCCTTTTGCCCTGAATGTCTCTTCCAACGGACATCAATTCACGCTGCGCACCCCAGCTGATCTTCCGGAGTTTTGTGCAGCACTGGACCTGGGCCAATTAGAATTGCCTGACTGGTACGCGGAGTTCCTGAATCCACCTCTGGCTCATAGCCCACCGGATTCCCCGCTCTCCACGCCGGACAAAAGGCTGACGAAGAGACACAAGCAAGGCAGGGGTGGAGGACCGAAGCATGACACCCCACATCGCTCAGCTGCTGCACCCGAGGACAGGGCTGAGGACTGACCGTGAGTTGCAAGCTTCTGTTTTGTCTGACACGTATGCCCCGTTGTTGCACCCACACCCATCACCCCCCTATCCTATTACTCGATGCCCAGGGCTGCTCCCATCCACATGCTGCCAATTCCTGACCTCCCATCGTCAGCCCTGTTGCCTCACATGATGACTGCCCTGTGACCATGACCTTTGCTTGCTTTGGTGGCTGATGGCTGGCTCGCTCTACATGTTGGAGCTCCCACAGGAGCTGCAGCCTTTCGCAATGGGCGTAAGATGGGGGCTTCTCACCCTGTGCCATACCCAGCCCTGGACGTGGCTCGCTTATAGGTTGGGGTAACTCCTGGCTGAAATGGACACTCACATCCTGGATGGGTTTCTCCCATTGAATTGGGGGGCCACCTTCTAAAGGGGAAGTATAGTCTCTCTGCCTGTGGACATCTTCATCCTCAAAGCGGCCAGTGTTCTGTTTTGTTATAGTATGTTTTGCCGCATGTGTTTCTGCTGACATGATGGAAGGTGGGGGGGGCCCTATCACATAATGTTCCTACTATTTGTTTGGGGGGGGGGATACGTGACTGTTCCTCTGCATCTTTTCTCAATTTTCCCTTGCCATGTTTATACATATGTAGGTTGGGTATTTGTGAATATATTGCCTATTTGATCATCTTGATCTAGCTCTTAGGGCTGTGTGTGCTGCCTGCTGCACGATAACGTTTCTTTGAAATTTGTTGATACTGTTCTTATCAGGATAGTGGACAGTTTGAGGTGCTGACACTTAGCTGTCGTCGCCTCCCAGACACCCCACAAGGTGCCTTGTACTCTTTTTAGAGTTGCTGGGCACTCTTTACACCTCAAACTGATTCTCCCCGGCGGGACTAATTTGGGCCTCGTGGGGGAGACCCTTTATTAGGTGGCTTTCTCCTGCTCTCTTTTGCTCCTCTCTCTGCTACTCTTTCTCTTCCCCTTTCCCACTACACCCCCTGTCCTTTTTTTTTTTTTTTCTTCTTCTTTTTTTTTTTCTTTCCCCAACCCCCCCTTTTCCTTTGTTGCTAAGGTTCACCATTGTGTTGTGATGATAACGGGTTCTCAGGTGTTGTTACTAACTTGTCTACTGCAGTTGTTTCTTCTCAGGCTGCTCTACCGACCGACCCCTCCGTCTGAGTTATTCAATATGGCCTACTCTTCTCTAGGGAACTGTCCAATGGTGATCTCACATAATGTCAGGGGGTTGAACGTTCCGGAACGTCGTTCTTCCCTCTTGCGAGAACTAAAAAAAGGTAGGCCTCATTTTGTTTTTCTCCAGGAAACTCATTTTAAGACCCACCAGGTACCTAGACTTTCCAATGCCCATTTTCCTGACGTGTTCCATGCGACCAACAATGACTCAAAATCAAAGGGGGTGGCTATATTAGTGAATAAGGATGCTCCCTTTCAGGTTACAGATCAGTTGAGCGACCCTGGGGGAAGATTTATTTTCATAAAAGGCACATACGGGGGATCACCGCTGACTTTGGCAAACGTATACTTCCCCAACAGGGCTCATAGCTCGTTCTGCAGGAGAGTTGTTGGGGAACTTGCTGGGTTTGCCAGTGGATGTATCATCCTAGGAGGGGACTTCAATGTGCCCCTGAACCCCCTTGTGGATACTTCCAATGGGAAGTCCTGTATAACTTACAGGATAGTGAAACGTCTAAAAGTGATGTTACAATCTCTTCAGCTAGTTGACACGTGGCGATTCTCACACCCGGATGGACGTGACTATACTCACTACTCGGCTCCTCACGCGAGATATGCTAGATTAGACTATCTTTTTGTCACCCAACGAGACCTCACGAGATTGACGGGAGCGCACATAGGAATACAGACGTTCTCAGACCACTCACCAGTCTCGGTGTCACTGGATCTGATACACCCTCTCCGACGCTGTCCTTCCTGGAGGCTTAATGCGTTCCTACTGACCGACCCGACTACGCTTCTATCCGTAACTGAATCTCTGACGGAGTTCTTTGCACATAATGCTGTCCCTGGGTCCGATCCACTTTCGGTCTGGGAGGCACACAAATGTACGATGAGAGGAGTTTTAATAGGCATGGGTTCCAAACGTAAACGAGACAGGGAAGCTCTACTGCTTAAACTGTCGGCTCAAATTAATAGACTGGAAACTCTACACAAACAATCGCTCTCCGTGGCATCCGCCACGCAGCTGCTTGAGTTGCGGAGGGAATTCCAGCAATTGTTGGACTCCTCGGCCAAGCGACTATTGTTTTTTAAAAAAAGACTCTACTACGAATCGGGAGACAAGACAGGTAGATTCTTGGCGAGAGCGCTCCGTGAGTGCTCTTCTGCCAACAACATTGCTGGCATAAAACAGGAAGATGGGAGACTGGACGTGACGACTGAAGCGATCGCAGATCACTTCCACAGTTTCTATATGAAACTTTACAACTTCCCGCCTCAACACAAACAGCCCCACATGACAGGAGACAGGCCACAAATTATAAGAGAATATCTGGATAGGAGTGGCCTCCCGACGCTCTCAGCCCCTGATGTTGCCTTACTGGAAAGCCCAATCACGGCAACGGAATTGGGTCAGGCGATCGGGCAGTTGAAAGCTAATAAAAGTCCGGGGCTGGACGGGTACTCCGCTATTTACTACAAGACCTTTGCAGAACACCTCGTCACCCCGCTCCAAAACGCTCTGAACTCGCTGTCTACACCCCGAACAGTGACCCCAGATTTCCAATCGGCTCACATAGCGGTGATACCGAAACCCGGTAAAGACCCTGCGTCGTGCTCGAGTTATCGCCCCATCTCACTCCTCAATCTAGATGTGAAACTGTTCGCCAAAATTTTGGCCTCGAGACTCAGCCCGCTACTTCCCGGGCTGATTGGCCTTGAGCAGACGGGCTTCATGCCAAATCGGGAAGCTAAAGACAACGTTACCAAGGCGCTGCTATTGACTCACGCGGCGAGGGTTCGGAAGATCGAGGGCCTCCTCCTTTCTACGGATGCGGAGAAGGCCTTCGATCGAGTGGCGTGGGATTTTATGAGGGCGGTGTGTAAGCGTGTGGGCTTGGGCCCGCATATGCTGGCATGGATTGCTGCACTATCAAAATCCGTCGGCACGTCTAAAGATTAATGGAAGCCTCTCGGACAAAGTGGGAATTACGAACGGGACAAGGCAGGGCTGCCCATTGTCGCCCCTACTCTTTATCTTGACGCTTGAGCCCTTTATTAGGTCGATCAAACTAAACACAGCGGTGAATGGGTTCAAAGTGGGAGACAGCGAAGTTCAAAGTCGCGGCCTACGCTGACGACCTCCTGTTCTTCTTGTCTGATCCTCACATATCACTTCCCAATTTAATGAAGGAGTTCGCCCATTACGGTTATATATCAAACCTAAAGATCAATTATTCCAAATCGGAAGCGCTCAACATTTCGCACCCGGACAGACTTCTGACCTTGACTAAAGCCAACTCGCCCTTCCGCTCGGATGATGGAGCCCTCCGGTATTTGGGGGGTGGCTGACCCCCCACCTCCGAGACACCTTTGAGAGGAACTTCCCGCCACTCCTTAGGAGCTGCGGTGAGGACCTTAAACGCTGGGACCTGCGTAACTTTTCCTGGTTTGGACGTGCGTCCATAGTCAAGATGGTAATGCTGCCCAGATTCCTCTACCTGTTGCGTACTCTCCCGATAGCAGTCCCGAGACGCTTCTTTGACTCGTTGCGCACCATCCTACTCCATTTTCTGTGGTCCGGACGGAAACCCAGAATCAAATTGCCTAGTCTAATGCAACTTAAAGAGAAGGGAGGCCTGGGATTCCCCGATTTCAAACAATATTACCAAGCGGCCCACTTAGCTAGGATTATTGACTGGCATTGCCACGGACATGCGAAAGATTGGGTGTCACTAGAGTCAGAACTTAGCCCCGTGGCCCTTAAGTACTCACCATGGATCTCATGGCCCACGTGTCCGCTGCTCCTTCGTAGAAACCCTATAACAGGAACCACCCTGGGAATACTCCACTCTCTTTCCAGACTGAAGAAGCTTACTTCCTTCCCCAGCCCCATCACTCCTCTGGCTGACAACCCTGACTTTACGCCTGGGCTGCACTCTCCGACTTTCAGGGCATCTCGCTCTGGTGATCCCCTGCTGGCCAGAGACTGCTACGACGGAAATAGACTTAAAGACTGGTCCTCCCTAAAGCTTGACAATGAACTCCCCCACATGAAACAATGGTCGTACTTTCAGTTGCGCAGCTACTTACGTGGTTTCAGAAACTCCCCTGACCTCCACAGACCGCTGACTGACTTGGAGTCTACATGCCACGTCCAGACCCCGGTACCTAGAGCCACCTCGGTGGCGTATAGCAGGCTAAAATGCACGGGGGAGGAGGGCTTGGACGGTCAGAGACAGAGGTGGTCAGAGGATCTCGACTTAACCATAACTGACGGACAGTGGCGGCAGGTCTGCATATTGGCGCACAAGTGCTCAATTAGCACAAAACTGCAGGAGACAAGTTACAAATTGTTAACCAGATGGTACAGCACACCAGCGAGGCTTCATAAGTGGAACCCCTCGACACCTGACACTTGTTGGAGGTGCCAATCAGATGTGGGGTCGTTGATTCACATCTGGTGGTCTTGCCCCCTGATCGCGACCTTCTGGGATGGGGTTTGTGGCTTAATCAAAAAGATCACGGACACATCTTTGGAACTGTCCGCTGCGTGTTGTTTGCTACACCTGTCCTCTTTCTCGCTTTCGCGCTACAAGAATTCGCTGACCAAGCACTTGCTGAACGCAGCCAAGTCTTTGATCCCCCTCTACTGGAGCTCCTCCAGAGTGCCTTCCATTCGGGAGTGGCTTCGTAGAGTGGCAGACATGTGCGAGATGGAGGACACGCTGGCACAGGACAGGGGGACAGCTGAGAAATTCCTCGAGAACTGGCAACCTTGGTATGCTTTCAGATTTTCTCGAGAATATGAATCTTTGATACATTAGTACTACACTTGTAACCCTGCCGCGCTCTCTACCACTGAGACAGCCCTAGTGGGGCCTTTACCTGTGATCTGTTGCTGGATGAACCAAAATCATACAGAACCTTGGCACTCTCCTGCCCTGTCTTCCCCTTACCCACCCTTTTTCTTTGTCTTTTTTTTATGTCAGTTCCTTTTCTCTATTGTTCTACCCTTAGCTTCCCTTTCAGGATGATGCCCTTCGAAACATACAGATTCGAGTAGATCTCTGACCTTTCTTCTGAGGCATATTTGAGAATTAACATTGTAATAGACTGAGTACTTCGGTACCTGACATTTCAATTGCTATGACTTGTTCCTTTGTTGATTTGCTGAACCCACAACTCCAGTTGCATTATTTAACGAGTGTGTTAGTTAAGGGAGCTGTGTGGCTGATTCTGTGCCATGCCTGAACTGTGCACAGTTGCATCTGAGCTAAACTTTCTTCTGTTTGTATCCAATTTACCTGTTTCTTTATTTTCTTCTGACTATCAATAAAGACCTTTGAATGATAAAAAAGATTGTGTGACCCTAACCAGGGGTGTAACTATCGGGTAGTCTGGCAAAACTTAATTTGCGCTTGCAAGTTTTAGAGATAGCTGAGAGAGAGAGGGGGTTTTGTCCAAACACCGCCAAAGCAAAAACTGCTGTTAGCTCCACAGCAAGAAGTGACCTGGCCTTTTCCTGCAGGGGCCCACAGAAAGCTCCTAACGGCCTCTGTCATGATAAAACCATGCAGATAATTTGAGGTAGCCCAGAGAATGGCTGATGGCCCAAACCCTTACTAAGGTTTATCAAGGGAGGATGTTGCTTCAGCTAATCAACCTGGGGATCACTCCCATTTTTCTGCCCCACCATGTGATACTAGCAAACCTGTAAATGGTAACCAAGCACTGCATTGCTGTATCCTAACCTGTGGTTGAGGCTAGCTGTGGTCCTCTGCAAGCCTCTATGACTTGCTTGGAAGTCAATCAATACCAACTTGATCAGTTGGCTATCTCTTTCCAGGAATTTCTGCTGTCCTAACAACAGCAGCTGTTTCTGCCCGTTCCATGTGATCAAAGTGGTTTACCATTAGAACATGTCTCCCCTGGAACCTGCTACTGACTGGGGGGAATCTGGTAACATGGATATCCCACCCATCCAGGAAGTTCCAATGAAGTAGTATTTGCCTCCTATCGAGTTCTGGCCTCTGGGCCCTGTTCGTCTTGATTGTGAAATTCCTACTAAGACATTGCTGAGAAGATATTGAGTGTCCTGTTTTGCCTATGGACGTGTTTGTGAATGCTGTTACTGGCCCAGGTGAGGGTGTAATGCCTAACCATGATAACCCCCATGATAGCCCCCAGACACCTGAGGCCTCCAAGCAACCTACCTCAACAGATGTTGTAAACAGGGGCTCCTGAGCTACCAAAGGGGGTGAGGATGGGGTGGGGTCACTGCTGCAAACACCTCACACTCTGTCCTGGGCAGAGAGAAATAGCAAATGAGAAAACAAGGGGGGTTGGTGTCTGCGCTGTGAAAGGGTGAGATCCAAAGGTGATACGGGAATAAATCCCTACACTAGTGGGCGTAAGTGAAAGCAAAAGGGGATGGGGACAAGTTCAGAACAGAGTGGTAACATACAAGGATGATGTGTCCGTACATATGTGTCTAGGTAAAGTGTAACATAAAATGTGGGATACCAAAAATGGCAAATAACAAAGAAGAAGGTACAGATCCCCAAAAAAATAAAAATGTACACAATATACTAGTGGGTGTAAATGGTGAAATCAAGAAAGGCTTCCCACTAGGGGGCGCCCTTAAGTATATATCACAGTGAGCAATACAAATATTATAAATATTATGCAAATGTACATGGATAAATAATAATGTGCAAACAGAAAGTCTCTGAAAGTGTTTCCCAAATGTCCCAGAAAAAAGGATCCAAAGATGGAGAAATGGTGCTGAGAAAGGACGTTTCACAGTGGACACCTCTGGTGGTCCCTAACTCCTCACCTCACGGCTATGGCACGGATAGCCAAATTAGACCACCTCCAGCAGAGGGGAAGGGAAAGCACTTCAATGGACAGAGACGACAGCAGCACTCCTCAGCAAAAAAGGCATGGAGAAAATACAAAGTAGGTATGGATAGTGTTAGGGAAATGTCTATGCACGCATCATCAATCACTCATACATCCACTCACATGGAGGTGATGGATGGTGGGCCTATTTCCTACGAACACTGAGTTTGTCCCAGGTCCTGGATGCACACCTGGCTATTCCTCTTCTGTATCTGGGCTGGGTGGACACTTCAACACCTCAACAGATAATTCAGGCATTGAGCTCAAGGTCTTTCATCCCATTCAGGCTAACTGAGGGCAGCTGCCTGCAAAATATTCTGATAATGTGTGAAATTATTTGTAAATGTTGTAGTTTGTGCCCAATGCTAAGTTGTATTTTATATTTGTGTGCTTCCAATGCACATCTGTCAAAGGATGGGTGGGCTGGGGGTTAGTGTTGGCAGGTGCAGTTTACAGTATGCTCCTCTGTAGATGGAGCTGTGTACTGACTGCTGTGCAAAGGGAACGGAGGGTGAGGAAAACATTGTTATTCTGCAGCGTACATAGGTGTCACAAGGAGTGCTATGTTCCAATTGGACACTGCAACACTGGAGGATTTCCACGACCATCTTAAAGAGGGCAATGCTAAATAAATATATGTTCTGCTGTTGGCGCTCAACTGCGAAGTGGATAGAGTAGGGATAGAATCCATGCTGGGCAGGTACAGCTTATTTAGCCTAGGGAGAGGTTCCTGACAAGGAGGGACAGAATAGGGATGCCACTTCCAGCGCTGTTATCGCCAGGACTCCTGTGCTGTGACTTAGACCGGTATCAGTCTTCTAATTGCGATACGGTACTACTTTGCCTACAGCCACTCCTCTATTCAGATGCTGCTCCGGTAACGTAAGGCTCCCAAAGTGACAATCTGTTAACTGCTGGCACCTTGACAATGTGGCGTTAACATTGCTGAGGGCTCCTACAACCGTGTTCTTGTTATAGTATGCTATTGGTATTATATTCCATGGAACTAGTAAATCAAACAATTTGGTGCTGTACTCCACTTGCTGTTTGCCTACCTACAGTATAACCAAATAATAACTGGGCCACTATCTTTGGGCCTCTGTGTGCCATTCCTCCAAATTTGGTACCAACTCCTGTTGAGCTTCTAGACTAAGACCCCTTTCACACTGGGGCGTTTTTCAGTTGCTTTAGAGTCGGTTCACACTGGGGCGACACGACTTCCAGCGCGACTTTCAGAGGCGACTCAGACACGACTTGAGCATGAACCACAGGGCGATCTGGGGCGATTTACAACACGACTTGAAGTCATCTCCAAGACAGGAGACATTCCAGTGGCCAATAAAACAACAATCAGCTCTGGGAGAGGGAGGGGGAGGGAGAGGTTTGCCTAAGAAATGTATGTTATCTTATCTGGAAAGTAGCTAGTGATCAGACTTCTGAGGCGACAAGTCGGATTGAAGTCGTGCAGGAACCTCTTCTGAAGTCGGAGCAACATGAGTAGTGTGTAATAACACTGCTCCCATTCACTAACATTGTTTTGCTCTACAGCGCGACTTGGGACGACTTGAGGCGACCTCAAGTCGGATCCCAAGTCGCCCCAGTGTGAACCGACTCTGAGCGTTAAAAAAATCACGAGAGGCTGCATCTTCAATCCCTATGTGAAAGCTTGAGTGCTTTCACACTAAAGCTCCTGAAAAACGCCCAGTGTGAAAGGGGTCTTAGCGTTAAAAAAAAGCGCCTGTAAAGTGCCTGAAAGAAGCTGCATTTGCAATCCCAATGTGAAAGCCTGAGTGCTTTCACACTAAAGCGCCTGAAAAACGCCCCAGTGTGAAAGGGGGTATTAGCGTTAAAAAAAAGCGTCTGTAAAGTGCCTGAATGAAGCTGCATCTGCAATCCCAATGTGAAAGCCCGAGTGCTTTCACACTGAGGCGCTGCGCTGGCAAGGCGTCAAAAAAAGTCCTGCAAGCAGCTTTTTTTTCAGCGCTTTAGGAGCGTTGAATACACCACTCCTAAAGCCCCCTTCATATTGAGGGAGCTTTTTTAACACCAAAGCGCCTGAAAAACACCCCAGTGTGAAAGGGGTCTTAGCGGCGCTTTTACCAGCATTTTTTGGGCGCTGGCAGTGTGAAAGGGCTCTGAAAGCACTCGGGCTTTCACATTGGGATTGCAGATGAGGCTTCTTTTAGGCGCTTTACAGGCTTTTTTCAACACCAGAGTGCCTGAAAAACGCCCCAGTGTGAAAGTGAAAATTAAGTGGATACTGGACACTGTACTAAATCATATATTGGAGTTTTGCTGGCTATTCCATTTGTCAATTGTACTTTTGACCTGCAAATGTTTATAAAACTGCATCATGCTGTTTTTGCATTTTGTTTGCCATTTTTATATGAACATTTCCTCTATTTATTACTGTAGAGTAATCCACAACTATTCACACTGATATATATGATGCAGTACACAGTACAAAGGAAGCTTAGTGTTTGTATTATTAAGATGTCAGCGTAACAGTCTATTAAATGCCTTTCATCCATGTGACCCACTACCACATAGCCGTCTGTATAAATGAAAGGAGCTAATTCAAGTTTAACCCGGCACAATCACCTTTTGCTCTTTTATAGCAGACTGCATCATCTTTTCAGTATAAACTTACTACGTTTATGTTTGCCATTAACCTTACGCAGTTTGATAACAGCACAGTCTAGACAAAATGAAAACCTAAAAGGTAAGAAAACTTGTCTTTTCATGAAACCATAGCATAGAAGATAAATGACTCTATATAAATGGTGGATAGTGTCTCCATTGCCAATAGCAATCAATGAAAACAAAATATGACATTTTTCAGTGGATGAAAGCATATCACAATAAAGAGGCTTCTCTTTTCCTTAAAGGATCACTAAAGGATTTTTTTTTTTAGCTAAATAGCTTCCTTTACCTTACTGCAGTACTGTTTTCAAGTCCTTATTGTTCGTTTTTGCTTTAAAGTTGCTGTAATCCTGCTCTGTTCTCCACACTTCCTGCTTGTCTCTTTCCTTATAACCACAGTGCTGGGAGCTTTCTCACGGTGGTCTAAGCTGTCATTACTGTGTGTCTAAAACTTCCCAGAACCAATCAGATTCATTTTAAAAACAAAACACTGCCCTGGATTTGTTTGTTTTTGTTCTGTGTGTCTATTTCTACTTTGCAGAAACATAAAGCCAGTTCAAAAGTGAAACTAACCTGCAGGCACATTATATGATTGATTTTTATCTATCTATTTTTAATCATTTTGAAAAGGAATCAGTTAACTTTTATGTCTCTATACCCTGTAAACAGTCATTTCAGCAAAAAATTTTTTTTTTCTTTAGTGACCCTTTAAGCCTCGTTGTGCAGCAGTCAAAGTGATGCAATCGCTATATGTACAAATCATTTTGTTCATCCCTAGTTCCTATTTGATACATGCCAAGCTATGTAAAAAGGCTCCTTCCATCAAACACCATAATAAAAGAAGAGTGCAGCGGAAAGGGACAAGAGACATTTTTGGTTACATTGCTAAAGGGCTGAGACTTTTATCATGTCTGCTATCTGAGTGATTGTTGGGAAAGCTATACCTCACTTTCTGCCCTAGTGACCAAATAAAAAATGGAACATTGTCATTTTCCTTTCCTGGTCCTAATCCATGGCACTGGAAGAATACCTTTGGTCACTATGGTGCCTAAGGAAAATAGAAAATTCTATTATACTTAAACCACGTAATTATTTCTTTCTAAGGCTGCATTCACACCTGAGCATTTTATAATCTGAAGCATGAAGCTCCAAAACGCTAGAGGGGGAAAAATACATTATTCTCAATGGAGACGGTTCACATCTCCACTCCAAAACGTCTGAAGCCGAACGCCTGAAGCTCAAACAAGTTCAGGACACTTTTTTGTCGCACAAATTGGGCTGATTTGGGCGTTTTTGAACGTTTGTATTCCCATAGAAACAAATGGAAACGCTCGATTCAAGTGTCTAGCGCGACAACAAGTGTTTCTACGGGCGTTTTGTCGCTTTAATCTGTTTTGTGAAATAGAATATTCACCAAGGAAGAAGATAAAAAAAGTCTACAAACATAGCAACAAATGATAAAAGAGATGATCATTTTTCCTATTGGCTAAAATAAAAACCGACGAAGTTCAAAAACGTCGGACAACGCTGTATGCAAACGCGTGAATACGCACGTCAAAACGTGCGACAAAACGGCAGAAAAAACGACCGAAAATGCTACGCTCAGGTGTGAATACGGCCTAAGTACTAATGCATGGCTAGCAATGTATGTTGGTGCTAGCAAGGTCCCCTTGCTCTTTCTACTTTAGAAAAATACGTTATTACTGTTTGTGCCCCCATGGGAGAGACTTGACTAATTTACTACTACTATTGCTAATAATAATAATTATTATTATTCTTATCATTCTTATTCAATTTTCAGTAATTCATTAATATTAAAACATAAAACTGGAGGACGGGACTTTAGAGTGGACCAGGTGGCTGAGACCCTTTATTATCCTTTAATTTACTTTGGATAGGGAGAGCATATTGAGACTGTATAGGTATGGGTAGGGAAATGTATGTCAAAGTTTTTATATTAAGAATGAAATGTATTTATAATGTATTTTGTAATGGAAAATTAATAAAGAAAATTTGGGGGGGGGGGGGGGGGGGGACCATGAAACTGGAAAAAAATAGCCAGCCATCTACTAGCAGTCAGATCTGACTCGCCTTATAATCATAGGAAGGATCATATATTCATATATACATTTCACATTATGGGATGGTAGTTTAATATATAGAGGGAATATGAGGGATTTCCCCCTTCTAATAAAGTATTTGGAATAGCGCTTTTATAAATATCCCCTGCTTATCGTCAAGTTTTGAATTTGATTGCACGTTATTGAAAGGTGCTGATAATAAAGCACTTATGTAGGCACTTAACCCTTTTATGTTGTGGGAGCTGGTACTTTAA
Source organism: Rana kukunoris (assembly GCA_029574335.1). NCBI lineage: Eukaryota > Metazoa > Chordata > Amphibia > Anura > Ranidae > Rana > Rana kukunoris. The sequence goes on along the minus strand of CM056050.1, from coordinate 175,304,149 downwards.
ATGGGCCATGATAATCAAGGCTGGTAGGAGGGGCTATTGATCATGCAGCACTGTGATTGGCTGCACATTATGATGTCATTTTAAGCCTGATTAGTAGTTGATTGTGAGCTATCAATTACAGCTTAGTCACACTTCATAAAGAACAAGACAGTGCAGCAGATGAGCATTAAAGTGGTTGTAAACCTCAGACATGAAATCTTAACAAAGCACATCCTTCTACAAAGTACTGTGTACTTACGTCTATTAAAAGGTCTAAGTGTGATTTCTCTCTGCTGCATTGTTCTACTGTTATCTACATGAGTCACTTCTTACAGCTTTTTCTGACACTAAGGCACCATACACACGAGCAGACAGATTTGTTCAAATCGGTCGGACAGACCGATTTGAACAAATCTGTCTGCTGGGGACGTATTGGTTTGATCGTGTACACACAATCAAACCAAAATCCCCGCCGGCAGACGGCGCGTTGACGTGGCGGTGACGTTGACGCTGCCACGTCACCGCACCAGGAAGGTAAAACACTTCCGCGCATGCGTCGAAACCATTCGACGCGTGTGCGAGAAGACATGTCTGCTGGTTAGCGTACTAACCAGCAGACATGTCGGGTGGACGGATTCCCAGCCGAAAGATTTGAAAGCATGCTTTCAAATCTGTCGGCTGGCCAAATCCGTCTGCTCGCCCGTACACACGATCGAATCTGTCTGTTGGGACGGTCTGGCAGACCGTTTCCAGCAGACAGATTTGATTGTGTGTACGTGGCCTAAAAGAAAAAAGTGAGGGGGGGGAGAGCTCCAGCACATAGTCTGTGATTAACAGCCACAGCTGTGCTTGTGCTCCATGTAGTGCACAGGTTTCAAACTGGCGGCGCTCCAGCTCTTGTGAAACTAAAAGTCCCAAGAAGTGTTGCTGACAGTTACATGCATGACTCCCACAGGCAGAGACATGATGGGACTTGCAGTTCGGCAACAGCTGGAGGGCCACCAGTTTGACACCCATGATGTAGTGTGAGGACAGGAGTGTGTCCATTCCCTCCAATCAGGCTCAGAGTTCTTCTCCCTTAGCCCTACATTGTGCTGCTGAGAGATGCTGACAGATTATGTGTACACTTTGAGTTTTACAAAGCTGTAGAGCAGGGGTCTTCAAACTTTCTAAACAAAGGGCCAGTTAGTGTCCTTCAGACTTTAGGGGGACTGGAGTAGCCAGTGTGAGTAGAACATCCCCCGGCTTCAGTGGGAGTTTAAAAAATTACATAGCAAGTAGGAAAACATGGCCCCATCATTTGTATAAATGGCGGGAAGGGTCTCCCATCATTGGTGTCAGTGGAAGAAAAAATGCTCCATTGTTAGTGTCAGTGAGAGGAATAGTTTCCCACTGTTGGTGTCAATGGAGGAAATTGTGCCTTTTTGTTGGTATCAGAGGGAGAAATAGGATTGCAAGGGCCGGATAAAGGCAAGCAAAGGGCTGCAGTTTAAAGACCACTGCTGTAGAGGACATATGTAGAAGAATTCGTTTTATCGCTTTGTTGACGTTAGGAGGAGCTGCCTGGAATATTTATGAGGCCTCAGCCAAACCCCAGTAGTGGGCTGGCAGAGGGCAGAGTTTACCTCATAAATAGGCATGAGCCATGCCAGCAAGGGCAGTCAGTTAGCTAGATAGAGATAGAGATACATCGCCGAGGAGCCTGTCGGTGGCCCTCAGGAGTGCCCCCTAGTCTAAAGGGATGTCCTGCCTTGGGCCGGGGCTCGAGTGCAAGAAGGATCCTGCCATAACACATGGGAGAAAGCCCCTGCTGGAGGCACAAGAGCAAGGAAGACTAGCGTGAGTAGATCTGCACTGCTGGGGACTGACAAGGTGGGAGACTGCAACATGTAGCTAGTGTCCCTGAACACAGCTGTGCGATTAAGTCTTCATCCTTCCCTTGGAGATCTCCTGAGAGTCAGCCGTTTGGGCTGGTGAGATTCAGCTGAGTGGGCTGGTGAAGAGCCAGGCTGGAGAACTGGTGTTGAGAAGTTACGTGCGAGGGCTTGTGAAACGGGCAGCTGCAGCAAGGTGGGTTGGCAGTGCCTGAGAAGGTGGTGCTAGGATTAGTAGCCACAGAAGAGAAGTGCAAGCTGTTCACTTTAATCTTTTCTACACCACAAGGGGCTACGAGTTTCTGTCTGTAAAGGGCCATTGCTAAATCTGACTGAGATCAACTAACAGTGATTGAGCTGGAGTCAGAAAACAAGTGTGTGCAGGAGGAGAGTGAAGGACACTGTATATAGACTGTATACAGGGAGATGTCCCTGAAGTTGTTACCAAAGTTTTGCTGAAGTCAAGTTGGCATCCCATAACCTCCCATCCCTACTAAGTTATTAAAGGGGGTGTAAAGGTTTATTTTTTTATTTTCTAAATAGGTTCCTTTAAGCTAGTGCATTGTTGGTTCACTAACCTTTTCCTTCGACTTCCCTTCTAAATGTTTTTTTCTTTGTTTTCATTGTCTGAATTTCTCACTTCCTGTTCCTCCTCAGTAAGCTGTTCTGGCTGACTAACCCCCAGCCAGAACAGCTCGGATGATGGTGGAAAGCTTACTGAGGAGAAACAAAAAGTGAGAAATTTAGACAAAGAAAAAAACATTTTTAGAAGGGAAATGGAAGGAAAAGGTAAGTGAACCAATAATGCACTAACTTAAAGGAACCTATTTAGAAAATAAAAAACAAACCTTTACAACCCCTTTAATGTAAATAGCCCAAAAACAAAGACATGGACTGTTCTCTGGCGTGCCTGTGAAAATTCAGCATGCCTGACTGTTTAGGAGTGGGAGATCCAAGTTCATCTGTGGCTGTTTAGGGGGTACACTACATAAGGGTTTTCAACCACTTTGAGGCTCATCCTGCCACCGTATATATGAATTTTGCTGTCATTATAGGGGTTAAGAAACAGCTTTTAGGTGTTTAGCATCTTATTTTTACACTGATATACATTGTAATATTATATTATAATATATTTTATTTTATTATATTATATTTTGATGTCCTGGTACCAGCTGTGTGCTCATTTCCCACCTTTTTTGTTTATTCTGGATTATTGTAAAAATTAGGCATCCTCCTCCGCCAGGAAAAGCTGTGCTATCTGGCAGGCCTGCGTACGTTTCAGAAGTAGATGGACAGAAATACAAATTGTTTGGCAGGTGAAGCATCTCACTTATACAATATGTGCTACATCTGTGTATTCTGCTGTTTGCCTTGTATTTTTGCATGCAGGTAAAATATAGCCAGATCTTAATCAAAGTGGGACAGGTCAGCTTTTAACTATACAAGTGAGTGAAAGAGTGATATTAGCATCTTTGTGGTTAGAAAAAAGTACTATTGTGAAGAAACAAGGCCAAGTGGAATGCAACAAATAAGAAGTGTGTGTGTGTGTGTGTGTGTGGGGGGGGGGGGGGGGCATGAATCATAATATACAGTTAAGGTGGTAGACCAGGGCAATTGTTTGAAACCTTCCTATCCATAAAAGTACTAGTATGTTGCTGGGTTGGAAAGGTGGTGATATCTTGGTCATCACTGCAGCTGTAACAATGATCAAGATATCATTTAGTGCCAGCAAGTCTCTTCAATTTAAAAGTAATCCTAGTGGCTATGGAGCTGCTGAATTATTTTTACAGGCTATCCAAAAGTCCAACCTTCCCCCCACCACCGCAGCATTTTACTGGGCTCTCCTGTGCGATTTGAGAGTCTGGTAAGGATGCTCTCTGTGGCATCCAGTTCCTAGTACAAAGTGAAGGAACAGATGTTGTTCCTTTAACTGTGTGATGTCAGAACCCAGAAGCCACAAGAATTTTGTCACTTCCAGTTTTGGTCTCATGTAAACAAGTCATTACTGGCTTGAACAACAAGTTTCTGATCAAACTGCTCTTGGTTTTATCAGATGCTTTTGAGGGCAGAGGAGAGATATGGGGTCTAATGGACCACAGATTGCTCCATAAAGTGGACCTGTCACAGCTAGGGTTGCCACCTTTTCTTCAAGCCAAACCCAAACACTTTAGCGACCTGGGATACATTTCGGTGCCCTAAGGAGTGTAGTAATGTGGTGCACATAGCGTGCCACAGCGAACAGTAGGTGTGGCCAAATTGCTCTTGCTGACAACATCTCCCTGCCCCTCAGTTGATGCCGAACTTGCCCCCAGATAGCAGCCTGCAGCTCCTGGATGGCAACAGAGTTGTGTGTGACTATCTTGGTTACTTGGGGAGCCACAGCCCGGTCTAAATAATAATTCCAGGTTTCAGTCTGAAATCCCAGACTGGTGGCAAGCCTAGTCACAGTTCATGCTAGGGAAGTTGTTTAACCCTTCCTGATAGCAATAAAATAGATTAAAAAAATTAATGATACAGTGCAAAATGTTTTTTTTTTAAATAAAATAAATAGTAAAATAAATTTAAAGTGCCCCCGTTCCCGCGTGCTCACATGCAAATGTGAACATGCATGTAAGTCCTGCGTGGATATGTAAATTGAAAATGGCGATTGCACCACACATGTGTGGTATCACTGCGAACGTCAGATTGAGGAAAATAATTTGAGTGCCTCTGTAACTCTTTGTAGATGAGGAATGTCGGGATTGGCCTGGACTGGAAGTGGTTAATCGTGGCGCTTGATGAAGCTGTCTTAATGCCAACTGAATGTTTATTTAGTAACAATGTATGGCCTCTTTTACACAGGCACCTCCATCTTGCGGATTCCACTTGCTCAGCGAGGTATCGCTCCGCTGATCCCCGCTGAGCAGGTGGATAACAGGTCCTGTGTGCTCAACATGGACAGTCTCGCTCTCCTCTATGGGGAAATCGGGGTGGAAATAGACCGCCTGTCCCTTTTCATCCGATCCTATCCACTCCAATACACCAGACAGATGAAAAATAGGACCACCATCCATCTGGATTTTTACAAACAGATTCGGATCGGATGGTGGAGGGTGTCATGGACGTGTGTCCGCTGACATCTGCCGCTCCATAGAGGAGACTGCAAGGTCCGATCATGCCTGCCTGAAAAACTGACAAGCAGACCTGATCGGAAAGGACCCTATAGCAGGATGAAAAATCAGCACTATTATTATAAGGACAAATACTTTTTTTTATCCTTTTTGTTTTAGTAATTAAAAAAAGACGATGGATAATTTTATTTGAATATATGTGTTTCTTTCCTCAGCATAGGCTTGAAAATCGGTAAGACTCTATACAATGTAACTCATATATATTTGTAACCCCTCTATATCAGATATCTTTTGAAAGTGAAGCAGTATGACCCTAATAAAATAAAATAGATAATAAACTGAGCTGGTAATTTTCCTCAGAGGAACGGAAGGATTAAGAAAATACATGTAACACATCTCCCGTTTGATTTGTTAATGTAGCTTTCGGTTAACAGGTCATTCGATATCTTCAGGCTGTTTCAAAGCAACCTATTTTTAAAATGAGCTCTACAAGCAATACTATTGATTGCTGTCCTTTTATCTGCTTCATTAGAAATATATTACACATTGATAATTAGTGGGGGGAGCACCATACCCTAGAGCTGTCCTTCCATATCTAATTGGGTTAAGTTGCAAATAAGGGTCTTGTACTTTCAGTGGAGATAAATCTTTCCTTGTAATTGAAGTCGTTCTTACATTCGCCTTAGCAGTAATTATTTGGTATCAGTTTTTTTTTTTGTTTTCTTCTCCTTTAGCAGTGTTCAGTGAGGACCAGTGCCTAAACTGAAGATCATAACATTCTAGCTGGTGACAGCTTACATTCTAGAGAGTAATGATAGCCTTTATTGAAGCGGAGCTCTAGATACAGGTATTATAATGATTTCCAGTTGCTAAGATTCAGGATGAAGAACATGTCATATCTGAAGAATTGCACAATGGTTTTCTTAGGAGAATACTTTCAATCAATTTGTGAACAGCAGTGTGAGATTTATCCAACTATAAGGATTTGCAGAGGGAGATTTCTTTCCTCTGTCTTTTTCAGTGTGCTATGATTTAATAGGTTAATACTATTTTGTTTTTGTTTTTTTTTCCTCTGCATGCAACTGTACTGGCGAACCAACCAGTGCACTTTGCAAAACACTGCCTAAGGGAGTCTTCAACCTGACAGAGCTTTACCAATTTCCTGTCTTTTCTGTCATTGGTTATTAAGCCATATTCTTGTGTCAAGCTTCTGGCTGCAAGCCCGTCATTTATTGGTGTCAGTTATTTACATGCATCAGTGGAAAAGAACATGAAGAAAGGCTCAGGGCAGCACCGCAAAGGAGAAACGTAACAAATCTAGAGTTCAACACAGCGCACAGCAAAGAGTGAATGACAAAAATGTTGAATGTGCGGCTGCAGCATTTGAAGTGATGCAGAGAAAAGGCTATTCTGTAGATAAACAGTACATAAGTAAAGAGATTCATGGCAGCCATCAATGAGGAGGGAAATATATCGCCAGTATTCTAGAAGTGAAAAACAGTGACATTTTCTCTTTTAATGTACATACTGAATATTCCTTACACCAGGCTCCGGTGACCAATCATGCCTCAAAGCGTATTCTAAATCTGCAGCAGCAATCCCATAGCTAAAAGACTGCTAAGCTGAAATATATTTATATAGTATCAAACAGCCCTGAAGCATACTACTTTGGTGATGGTACATCAAAGAGAGGGAAGTAGCGTGAGAAGGTAAATAAGGGTCCTCTCTTTATGGTAGGTACCTTCCAGAGCTTATTTCCATGCAAAGTACGTTCCAAGCGTAAGGATATCCACCACGAGCAATAACTTCATAGCCTGCAGGCCTCTTTTTGATATATCTGATGACCCCTAAGTCTTGTTCAGTCTACATGAAAAGCCCTGTAAATGAATGAAGGTCGGAGCCTGAGCAACAAGACCACAATGCTCAACGTGTAGTCTTTGGAAGGCTGCAATGACCCCTGGAGACTGGATTAGGTGGGGCAGTTTTTTAGTTCTGGGTGGGCTTAAAGTTTGAAACGACTTAAAAAACAAAATCCTGGCCTTAAGAAGTGAGAGCTGTTCCTTTTCCAAATGTTAATCCTTGAGTAAATAACATTTTAACAGAGATTCCATTTACAATGTCTAAATATCGATCTTGGAGTAAATCACAAAAAGAGTAAAATCAAGCTGCTCAATCAATATACAACTAGCCAGAGGCACAGAAAATGGTTGGTCAGTTCACACAAAGGACACTGGAATCAAGGTTCCCACTAACAAATTGTTTTTTAAATGAAATAAACAAAACACAGTAAATTATTTAGCATGTACTACCGGTACTTGCTTTGAGTTTGTATGTCCTGTCTACGAATAACGTGGATTTCCTTGGGCACTATTTGTAGTACAGCCTGGTTACTGATTTTAGAAATGACATATATAGCAAAGAATTGTGTCTTTTCTAACTGACCTTGGCATCTGCAAATGTGTACATTTTAAAAGTTTTTCTAAAGCCGGGCGGCTAATTTCCAACTCTTAATTCCACCGGGCATATTTTACATATTGTTCTTAAAGTGATTTTAAAGAATGGAAATAAATAAAACATAAACTATTCATATGTTTTGACAGCTGTATAATTAAATTAACTGCTAATGGAGGGAAAAATTTGATTTTTTTTTTTTTTTTACAAAAGGAAAATAATACTTTTTCTTTATAATCATATTGTAAAAGTGACGGATTACAATTTTCATGCTAATTTAATCGTAACAGAATGTGATTTATTAGATCTGTCATAAGAAATAAAATGAATGATGTATGCTGTTCTTAAAGAGGATCTTCAGTCTTAACAAAAAATAAACAAAAGTCAGCAGCTACAAATACTGTAGCTGCTGACCTTAAAAAAAAAGAGCACTTACCTGTCCAGGGATCCAGTGCTCATCTCATCTAGGCCGGTCTTTAGATCCCCGGCGCCTGCATGTATACTAAGGGAAGCCGGCTGTGACTCCTTTCCATTGCTTATGTGGAAGCCACACTGTGCTTTGTGCAATCTCCTGGGACCTTTGATGTGTCTCAGAAGGTTGCAGACTAGGGAGGGGAGTGGATAAGGACTTCCACTCCATTTGCCTGGGTGGTTACAGGGGGAGTGAAAGCGAGTACCTGCTAAAACTAGCTACCCACTCCCCTGCAAAAAAAAACTCCAAAAGTGGGAGAGAAGGGGTGAGGTGTTAAAGTGGAACTTCCATTTAGGGTGATGTTCCACTTTAAGTTCGAGTGCGGCCTCAGGTCCCGGATGTTCCCGGGAGGCCCGCGATTGTGTTTGGCAAGTGCCTAGTGACACTGTCACTGATGACCGTTTCCCGTGATCGGGAACGGTCATCAGTGATGTGTCACGTGTAGCCACGCCCCCTAACAGTAAGAATCACTTACTAGTACTGACTTAACCCCTGCAGCGCCACCTAGTGGTTAACCCATTTACTGCCAGTGTTTTTTTTTACAGTAATCAGTGCCTTTGTATAGCACTGATCGCTGTAAAAATGACAATGGTCCCAAAATAGTGTCAAAAGTGTCCCATGTGTCTGCCATAATGATGCAGTCACGATAAAATTCGCTGATCGCCGCCATAACTAGTAAAAAAAAAAATATTAATAAAAAATGCCATAAAACAGTCCCCTATTTTGTAGAAGCTATAACTTTTGCGCAAACCAATCAATAAATGCTAATTGTGATTTTTTACCAGAAATATGTAGAAGAATACGTATCAGTCTAAAATGTGGGAAAAACATTTTTTTATATATTTTTTTGGGGATATTTATTCTAGCAAAAAGTAAAAAATCTTGCGAGTTTTTTCAAAACTGTCGCTCTCTTTTTGTTTATAGCGCAATATATAAAAATCGCAGAGGTGATCAAATACCACCAAAAGAAAGCTTTGTGGGAAAAAAAAGGACATCAATTTTTGTTTGGAAGTCACATCGCACGACTGCGCAATTGTCAGTTAAAGCGACGCAGTGCCGAATCGCAAAAAGTGGCCTGGTCTTTGACCACCAAAATGGTCCGGGGCAAAGCGGTTAATGGATCATAATGCAAGAATGAGAATGACAATCCCAGATTTTACATATTAAAAAAACAACCTGATGATAGTAGTTTCTGTATCTTTCATGACAAATTTACTTTTTAATTTTTTCAATTTCATGGATAAACACAATCAAACCAAATGATGTTTTCTGTCTGTTCTTATTTCCCTTTGTGAGCTAGGTGAATAATTACAAGCTATTTTGCTTACACAGCTAAGAAAATTGTCATATCTCCTACATACTGGCAGTGACGCTAGGCCTCCCTGTTGGCCAGGACTGAACATAATAAGATTGATTTACTAAAGTCACGTAGCAAGCAAAGTTCCACTTTGCAAGGGAATTTTTGCTTAGCTTAGAAAATGTGGTGAAAAGAATACCCAATCACAAGAAGGAAAGCCAGCAGAGCTCAAATTCATTCAATAAGCTTAGGAAAAACTCCTTGCAAAACGAAAATTTCCTTGCAAAGTGAACAGTCTATTTGGGGCAGCTGTGCATGGTAGCCAATCAGCTTATAACTTCATCTTTTTCAATTTAGCTTCGAAGCCTGGAAGCTGATTGGTTTCTATACAGAGCTCGCTGTACCAGATTTTGAATTCTCCAGTTTTAGTAGATCGACACCTTTGTTTTTAGGAAATCAACCCCAAAAGTTCAGTCACAAGCTAAAACAACAGGAAAAGGATATTTAAAAAAAATATATATATATTTATTTTCAGCCCACATGGCTTAAAATAAAGGTCTTTATCCTTGTGTAAAAGCTTTAGGAATTGAGCCTAATGTAACCTAAGGTATTTGTGGTCAGTGTCTACTGGAGTAGGGTAAAAGGGAACAGCAACACAGATCAGTTACAGACGTATTTAATTATTTATTTAGTGAATCAAGGATAGGATACGACATAAACCGAAGAGTCATATGGCTCTTATAATATACATGTCTCTTCTATTTCACTGCGCGCTATTCATTGTCGCACTATACTGAACATCAGTGTATTTCTGCATATAAAAGAGGATCCATGCTGCTCCAATTCTCATTCTGGATTTCATTTTTTGCAATAATAATTATGTGGACCTTGTATGCAAGGGCATCAATATTCACTTGTACTTGAGGCAGCGTGATTTTAAATTAGAACATAGTCTTGCCTCTTATAGATTTTGATTGCGTCTTGTCTGTGCTGAGCCTACTGTGAGAGTTCCGTATATCAATTTTGATGAAGAAGAGTTAAGTGCAACAGACTGAGTTAACCAGATCTATTTGTCCTTGCAAACTGTGTGATTCCTTGTAAGTAATTATCTTTCTTCTCTTTCAAGCTGAAAGTATAGCACCCCTACATCTCTACTGCTAAATTTTAATTAGAAGTCAGAGAACATTGTATCTAGAATTAGCCAGAATTTTTATTACTGTTCACTGTTTTACTTTGTTTGATAATTAAAATCTGGCCATGTTCAGACAGTCTGACCATTCATTAGACTGCTGGTCCAACTGTGCATTGTTTAAACAAACCGCAAATAAGCCCAAATAGCTTTTTCATTCTCACCCTGAATGTTTTCTGAATAAATGCTGGACTTCTCTATAGCCTGAGAGATTAATCAAGGGGTAATTCCACCCAAAATGCCAGTTTTAATAAAACTCTTTATTTGTACTTTGATCTTCACCAGCTTGTCAAAACAAAAAGCAGAGCACAGAAATTCTATGGAGCTTTAGGTTTCAAAATGAACCCAAAATCTATGGCTCATAAACTATTTGAATCATGTCCAAAGATAAAAAAAAAGCTTAAAGTGTTACTAAACCCATAACCCTGCATTCACTATCTGGTCTCCCATAGTACACAGAACATGGAAATGCAATTATTTTAGTAAATATAAACTGCTAAATACCTTTTTGCATCAGCAGTCTTATGGCGTCTATCAGTGTCTGGTTAAAGCTCTGTTCTACTCTGACTGTCCTATGAGTCTGCAGGACCCCTGACCCTCTGTCTGGACAGTGCTGATTGACCCTGTGCTGATCACATGCACCTTCCAAGAAAACTGAGCATGTCATGAAAACTGAGCCCCCCAAGGCTCTGTTCTATCAGCAGATGGATTGGGGACAGTGGAAAAGGGAGACAGGATCAAACAGTCTTTTTACACAATGCGCAGGATTAACCCCTTAGGTTCCGCAGTGAGTATAACAAGCATGCTTTATTGCATATACAAAGTCAGATCATTCAGACGCAATGGATGCATGCAAGCAAAAATCCAGGTTGAATATACAGCAGATGGGGCTGTAATAGTGTCAGGAAAGGTCTCACCTGTTGGTGGCGCTGTCAGTTATGTAGGTCGCTATCAGTTATGTAGGACTGTCAGTCGCTCCTGACAGTCTGGAATTGTCAAAGGTTTCCCCTGCTGGTGGCACTTTTAGATCATTTGGATGCAGTACCAATGTCCAGCAGCGGGAGTCTCCTGGCAGTATGGAGCAGACATCACCTCCTGCAATCGGGCGTCACCTGAGGCTAATTGCAGGTGTGTGTATTAATACCCGACAAGTGTTCACACACTTGCCTTGGTACCTTACTTGCGCCCTGACCTGCACCTTCAAACCTGTGATTTTGCTATTGTTATCCTGTTTATCCTGTGTTCCTGTGAACCCGATCCTGATCTGATTCCTCCTGTTACCCTGTTGTCCTGCATCCCTGCCCTGCAGCCTGATCCTGTCCACCTTCTCCCTATCCTGTCCTTTTCCTTGCCCCATCTGCTGATCTCCTGTGTATGACCGCGGTCTAACTATGTTTATGATTCCAGTACACCCCTTTATTGTATATAGTTATTTTATATTTGTGGGTCACTGTCTGGTTGGTTGTTTACTGTTTAGTATTGGAGGTGTTTGTATATTTATATCACTTATCTTTAATAAAATTAATTATTCACTTTATATACGTTTGGTTTCCTCTGTCGCAGTTCACATGGTTTTGGTCACACCTGTTTATGACAAATAGTCTATGGAGTCCTTTGTTGCAGGCAGTATAAAAATAGGGGCATGTAAGTGAGGCCCTGGAGGCTTCTATCCTATGGGTTGAGCCAGCTTTGTGAAGAAGACAAGAAAGGAAGGAAAAGGTGAAGCGCTACCTAAAGTGCAGCATCACAATGAGAGGTTTATTTATTCCCTATGGTTAAAAACACTTACAAGATGAAACTAATTAAAACGGTTATTGTGTCAGTATGGCGTCTGCCACTGTCCTTCATCCATCTTTGGTGGACTCGATCCAGGCAGATTCTGCAGGACAGAGGACAGTGGCGGACGGCATGCTGACATGATGTAGACCCATTTGCTACACCTGACAGATAATTAGGAAACTACTGTCATTAGACCCACTCTGACAGAGGGAGAAAAAATACACAATGATTTCTTCAAAATAACAAAAGGTAGGAATCAGCAACAAAGCTTTTTAGAATCCTTGCAATCTACATAGATTACCCAGAGGGGAATGTTTTTTTCTCAACAAAAGTAGAGCTATGCTTTAAGGTCAATTTACATAACTTGTAACTATCGTTTTTTTTATGAAAGACGTGTATGACAGTGGATATGAATTGCAATTCAGTTATAGTTCCATTTACATGGAACATTTTACAGATGTTTGGCAACACCACCGGTGTTGTCACCGACTCCATCTTAATTTTTTCAGGGCTGGATTTTTTTCGCCTGGAGCCTGTATACTCATGACTTTCCTGGTCCCTCCTCGGTTTATTATATTGTGAAAGAATATATGAGATGATTATTCTTATTGCAAAAAGCATTACTGGATTGTTGTTTTTTACCACTCACTCGGAAAGACTTTATTCTCTTTATACAGTATGGGGTAGGAATTTATCACGTGTGAAACTTCCCTCTCAAGACTACTTACAGGTAAAGATATTCACTACATATGGGGTAGGAATTTATCACGTGTAGCGGTACCCCAGTAGGGGCTGCTGGTAGATGTGTTCCGTCTCTCACCCTGAACAATCAGGCACACAGCTCCAAGTCATTCTTAGGCAGAAAACCAGTCCTTGTTTTTATTGGGGGAATTCAACTTGAATGGGATAAAGGTAAGTATGGAATGCCCACCTGACTGAAGAAAAGTTAAAGTCTTGGTACTGACCTATATACACTCTCTCTATATACACCTTCTCACTTCCACATTCTGGACATCACTTGATTACTGCTTTTTCTGGACCACCTAGCACTGTAGTTTAGGCCTGACACTGGCTTGGATAGGCCTGAGTAAATGTCCTTTGCAGGCAGGGACCGTGGGCCCCTTTGGTGTAGCAAAAAGTGGTGGTAGTCCTATTGTCACCGCTGCCGCCCCCTATTCAGGTGTCCGGACCCTTGTAGGGCACCGGCCATCTGAATTACAGCGACAGGGGTGTTTTGGTCTACACTAATAGGCGTCCTGATTACAGTTGTGGGCTCTAATAGGCTTCCAAATTGGTAAATAGCGGGCTCAATGCTGTGCGTTCGCTGTTTACACAGTGTTATGTTAGGGAAGTGAATAAATTGCTTCCCTAACACTGACCCACCTCTCATCCAATCAGGTGCTTGGGTCTAGTTACCCTGTCACCTGATTGGTTGAAGCAACAGGCGCTGTGATTAGACACCTATCAGGCGTCCAATCATAGCAGAGATGACGGGAAGAGGACGGGAGAAGACATGGAGGAGCGTGGAGGACAGCGCAGAGACAGGTAATTTCCGGGTGGGGCACACTGGCAGCATTTGATGGGGCACAGTGGCGGCAATTGATGGGGCACACTGGTGGCAATTGATGGGGCACACTGTTGGCAATTGATGGGGCACAGTAGTGGCAATTGGTGGGGAATACTGGCAGCAATTTATGGTGCACAGTGGCTGCAATTGACGGGCACAGTGGTGGCAATTGATGAGCACAGTGGCAATTGATGGACACACTGGCAGCAATTGATTGGTACAGTAGCTGCGTTTAATGGCACAGTGGCGGCAATTTTTGGGTACTGTGGCTGCATTTGATGGGCACAGTGGCTGAGCTTAATGGGCACAGTGACTGTACTGATTTTTTTTTTCTCAGTGATACTGTCTGTAAGTCATTCAGCTCTTACTGGCTTCTTGCCAACCCATTATCAAAACAGACAGGCTTGGCTTGGCTACCAGCCAAGGCTGGTTAAATTTACCTACTCTAACAAAAATATATCTGTACACCCCAGCACAACTAGAGGGTGCTATACATGTATGGAACTTAGCTCCCAAGACTAATCACAGGTACAGTTATTCACTATATATGTGGTAGGAATTTATCACATATGAAACACTTCCCTCCTGAGACTACTAACAGGTACAGATTTGTTTTGACTTTGGAAATTATTACAGTGAAATGAATTTGTTTTGTATAGAATTTTCAATTTACAGGTTAAAATGTATGAAAGAAATATGGCACATTACTTGAAATTTGAGAAAATAATTAATTTTTCACACCAACCAATGGTTCCAAAATGAATGGCTAATATTATTATAGCTAATTGTATATAGTAGTATAGAGATTTTTCTCTAATTAGTAAAATTAGAGCGATAATGGCTCAGGTATCTTCTATCTAGTTGTATTTTGCTAAGCTGGAGCCATTCACTTGGCAGGAACTGGAAGTCAGTTCTAAGGCAAAATGACATTAATCTGAGTTAAATTCAGATTGCTATGCCATCTTTTCCCAGCCTTTGTCAAAGACGATAGCCTGATACTATACTGTGCCACTGCTATCTGCACAAGTAAATGATTATGGATTGCAAGCCTCACTGGCTTTGATTTGTCATCCTAAGTAGTTATTATGAATAATATGCAATGTGTTTAAACTTCAGTATGATATATTTCCATAGCTGATTTGTATTCATTTCTTTGACCTTTCTTAGTGCCAGTTCAGCGTTCTGTTCAATATAGCCTTCGTGGGGAAATATCTTTACATTGCAAGGAAAACTAATTCACAATTTGATTCACCCATATATTGTCTTTTATTAAAAAGTGTTATTTGTGATGTTAATAACTAGCAGAATCAGGTAAGAAAAAGTCATAATCCAGATGGTTCCATTAAATTATGAATTTATAATAGAGGCTGTCTAGGACTTTCCTTATGCCGTTTCCTTTTATGATATCAATCCCTACCTGCACAGCTGAATAATACAGGGCAACACAGTCATCCAAAAAGGAGAATAATATACAAATAGTGCACACTAGTTCTGACACATATTTGTAGTTTTATTTTGGACTTTACTAGAAAATAGAAATCAATCGACTAGTAGGTGGATGGTAGGTCACCTGGTGTATCTTAATTGCACATGACAACACACTATGAAATCTTATTAAAAACATAGTCATACCCCCACCAACACCACCAGAAACAACGTTTTAGCTCCAGCCGCACCTGCCTGGAAAAAAAATCTTCAAAAGAACAAAGTTAAAGTATACAGTACGTTTGTCTTTCTGCAAGAAGTCCATGTGCCATTACTGGCGGCTCCTGGGCACATGCACGGGAGTGGCCAGAGCCGCGATACCCGGAAGTAACCCTAAGGAGAGATGTCTCCGCCAGGGGGGGGGGCGAGGACTGCTGCAGGGGCTTTCGATCTCAGGTAAGTAATTCATAATGAGCTAGTATTCTATGCATACTAGCTCATTATGCCTTTGTCTTGCAGGGTTTTATTTTTTATTTTTTTTAGATACCTGCCTTGGAAGTATAAATTGGCGACACAGAAAACAGTGTACTGTCTTCTACTAATTTCTCACTGACCCTTTTATGGAGCTCATTAATGCTATGAATTCTCAACAATTCAGAGTGAGATTAATTGGATTCATTTTCTAACTTTAGCACAGCTGCATTATTAGCTGGATAGTATTAGTATCTCACTGATTGATTGAATTTGTTGCCAGGAATCACTCTTCAATCACAGCTGCAGTGTTTGCTGGATAACATTAGTGGCTGACTGATTGTTTTCACTCGCTGTATGAAATTGCCCTTTAATGACATTTCCAAATAAAAAGGACCATCCATAATAAGTTGTAAACTCTGCTGCCAACTGTTGACTGCTGCTCAATGTTCCTGATGTTTTCTTCTGAATTGTACAACACGCACAAGCAGCCAGAGACGCAATAGCTTTAATTTCTTCTGTTTCACTCGAAAACAAATGTGGATTGTAGTGTCTGGCCATGTTTACAATACTCTCCAGTTTGTTGCTGCTTTCTGCTTCCCAAGTCATTTTCTGTGTTGTTAATGTGGGGTTGGCTCCCTCTAGTGTTTGTTGCACCCTGTGTGAATTTCCTTTCTTCCTGTGTGAGGATATAAAGCAAAGCATCATGGGATGTGTAGTTCAGAATGCTGAAGTGACTCTGCCAGCAGGACTGTTCTGAACTACACGGAACAGATTGCTGTGTGAACAGAACAGACTGCTGGGAGAGGATGTAAAAGTGGCGTGACACTAGGCTAGATCAGCCTCTCTTGACATCGTTTCGACTCTGCCAGCAGTATCTGTGTGACAGGGCGTTTGCTGACTATTTGTGGCCTACACAGCGGGGACCGGAAAGCTACACCCAGAGGGATCTCTGCGGACAGCATTGCTTCTTCAGTGCAGTGGATCCGGAAGAGCCTGCAATTTAGGATCCAGTGAGCTGCAGCGTGGCGGCTCCCATTATCCAGAGCAAAGACACAGAGAGAAATTTCTGGCTGGAGTCTTCTCATCATCCGTCATCCAATCCAGAGGGGTGTGCAGGAATAGCCCATGTTATAGTTAAGGACACTGCTGTTTGATATCACCCACACAAGTCTAGCTGGTGGTACTTGTAGTCCCACAGACGTTACATCCTCTGTTATAACGGACACAACAAGCAGATGCCTATGCTTAGTACACATTACTGATTTCAGTAGTCACATCAGATGACACCTTTAGGTTCATAAATTGAGGAAGTTACAGTGTTGCTCATCTTACTTTAAAAAAAGTAATTAAAAACAGTTACAAATTACTTCACCGAAAAAGTAATTGAGTTAGAGACTCAGTTACTATATTGTCAAAGTAATTAATTACTCAGCAAAGTAACTGCGACTTTTTTTTTATATTCTACAATGCAAGTACGTTCTATAACATCTTTAATATTAAAGATGTTTATATTAACTGATTGAAGAATTAAAACACTATATACAGTATTTTAGAACATTTGGTATTTATTTGAATCCAACCTAAAAGATTGCAGTCTGTCATAGATATGAATGATATGCAAAGAAACATATAAAAAATTATATCAGATTGTGCAATTTGCTGGACATGTGGAGCTGGAGTGTGAAGAATCTGATATTGTACAGTATTTGCTGCCTGAACATGTGGAGTGTACAATATCAAATTCTTCACACTCCAGTGCCACATGTGCAGCAAATACTGTACAATATCAGATTCTTCACACTCCACTCCAGCGCCACATGTCCAGCAAATACTGTACAATGTCAATATCAGATTCTTCACACTCCAGCGCCACATGTGCAGCAAATACTGTACAATGAATAAGAAAAATCTAATGCGCTACTGTGAGTACACAATTGTGAAAAAACTGGATAGCAGCCACAAATCTGAGGCAGCTCAATCTAAAGTGTCCACAAAACACAAATTGTATAAAGAAAAATGGAATAAGTGATGAGCGCTTCAAATGGTGATGCGTGAACACTACAAAAACACACAATAAGTCAATGTGAAAATGAAATAAAATCAAATCCAAATTCTCTATGTAACTAAATGAGATATAAACTCTCCTGTATCCAAATAGT
The DNA here is from genome assembly GCA_029574335.1 of Rana kukunoris. Lineage (NCBI taxonomy): Eukaryota > Metazoa > Chordata > Amphibia > Anura > Ranidae > Rana > Rana kukunoris. The sequence continues at coordinate 175,286,373 of CM056050.1, read as the reverse complement.
GCATACAAAATGACAATTCCTTGTGTTACACCACAACAAGTGGGCAAACAGTGGAGTCCTATATGCCAGTGAGAGATGTGCTGGGCTATGAACAGTTGCACCGGGCAGTCTATGGCTGGTGTCTGCTGATGGGTGGAATGATTGTGTGGTAACGGAACTTCACTCTGGATATTGATAAAGAATGGACATCCCCAACTAGTGTTGTAGTTCCCTTACCTTAAGGGTGCTATATGTGAGCATATAGTAGGGTCCGTCCAGGCGTGGAGGTCCCGATATCCTGGAAAGGTTCCCCCCGATATATGCAGGCGATGGTGCCGCTCCCTCTAGTATATGCAGGTGATGGTTTTATTCCTTGCTCAAAAGTCCACAGAGTGATGGTGGTAATGTTGGATATGGATAAGGAAAAAAACGAATCTCCAATGGTGAAGTAAATAGAACCAACGTGGGTTTATTGTAGAAAAAAACAGAACAGAAATGAAATCCAACAAGCTAGGGTAAAATCAGACAGACTCAAAAAAATGTTGGTCAAAAGTATAAGGACGGAGCGATCGTTCTACCGCCTGTATTATGTTGGCCTCCGGCTAGTGCGGGTGTCATGTGATAACGACTATCTTCCTTCTAATGAAAAAAAACATTCCAGAATCCAGACAGATGTCACTCAGACACACACAAGTTCCACGACAACATGCAGCATCGCATCTTGTCTTTGATGCCGGTCTACTCTCCTCGCCTGCTGCTGCTGCTGGTCTTGTCATGTGCACAAGCCAAGGCCACGGTCGTCGCCGTCAGTCGCCGGGTCGGTGCTGCTGCCGCCTGCCAGTGCCTGTGCTGCTGAGGCCGCCTAGTAGTAGGTATTGGAGTAGCCTGACTGGACCACCGGACCGTTATGGCTTTGTGGAGCCTCTGCGGGGGAGATGTCAGCGGGCAGCTGATGGCTGTGTCTCGTCTGAGTCTCGGCTGAGCTCGTCACGTGACCCGGCTGAGAAGGGCGGGAGACTCCAGGCGCGTGCATGCGCCAGCGCGCCGCCCGCCAAATTATCCAATCGGACAGACAGGCCAGCTCTGTGACCACCTGACCCCCCTCTGCGAGTCTGCCCCCGCCGGCCCCGGCCCCCCCGCACGCACGAGATGTAATTGCGGTAACGCCGCCATTGTAATGAGAACGGCGTTGCCGCGAGGGTAACAGTAATCTGGTAGATTACTCGTTACCCTCAAACAGGCTTGTGTTAGGTAACAGCGTTTATTTAAACGCCGTTACTTACAACGATGGGAAGTTATACTACTTACAGGATAAATCACAGCTTTGCTCACTTTGCAACAACTTGGATTACTTAATTTACAATGTAAAGAGGCTAGCTGAAGATATCTGGATTTTAAAGAACACCTTTTTCTCACTTTTCTTTTAAAATCCTCTCTTCTTATCTGCTATATTGCCTTGAATTGCTAAAGGGAGCCATCCTATTGAATATAATATTTTTTATACTGTTTTCATATTGTGCAGGATTTGCTGGCCTGTGAGTTGAGGAGACAGAAGGTAGACACTTGACACATAAGATATAGTGCCAGGTGTTTACTCTCCTGTTAAAAGGGTTGTAAAGGTTTTTTTTTTTTCTAAATAGGTTCCTGTAAAGGAAAAATGTTTTTTTGCTGAAATGACTGTTTACAGGGTATGGAGACATAGGGCCAGATTCACAAATGACTTATGACGGTGTATCTCCACGTACGCCGTCGTAAGTCCGAATGTGAGCCGTCGTATCTATGCGCCTGATTCTTAGAATAAGTTACGCATAAATTTGGCCAAGATACGAGCGGCGTAAGTCTCCTACGCCGTTGTATCTTGGGTGCATATTTACACTGGCCGCAAGGGGCGCTTCCGTAGATTTACGCGTCGAATATGTAAATTAGGCAGATACGCCGATTCACGAACGTACTTGTACCCGCTACGCCGTTTACATTAGGCTTACATCCGGCGTAAAGTTACCCCTGCTATATGATGCGTAGCCAATGCAAAGTATGGACGTTCACGTCACAGGCATTGAGCTGGCATAACTTAAGGAAAAAATTTGACGTGATACTAAGCATGCTCGCGCATGCGCCGTATGATTGGCGCTTCATTTACATGGGGTCACAGCTCATTTCCATACAACTCGCCCACCTCTTCCACATTTGAATTAGGCGGGCTTACGCCGGCCAATTTACGCTACGCCGCCGCAACTTACGGAGAAAGTGCTTTGTGAATAATGCACTTGCCTGTCAAAGTTGCGGAGGCGTAGCGTAAATGAAGAAGTGAGAAATTCATACAAAGAAAACAAAGAAAAACAAACACTTAGAAGTGAAATCGAAGGAAAAGGTAAGTGAACCAACAATATACTAGCTTAAAGGAACCTATTTAAAAAATAAAAAACAAACCTTTACAACCCCTTTAACCCCCTTGACGGTATCCCCGAGCGTGAGTCGGGGTTGTTTTTTTTCTGCTGAGATCGGTATCCCCGAGTCACGCTCGGGGTGGATGTGCAGAGCCTGCAGCGGCGTTCCTTACCTTCTCCAGGCGATCCAGCGATGATCTCCCATTGCTGTGATCGCCGCCGAGATCCGCGCCGTCCGTCGCTCTGCTGACTTCCTGGTTCCGTTCCCTGCACCGCAATGGTGCATGGGAGTGGAACTGGGAGAGAAATTCAAATGAATTCAAATGTTGCACAAACACAAACATATAAAAAGGAGGTGATACAATGTAATCTGAGAGGATTACACTGTATCACTTTGGAATCTGACACGGTGCCCTTTCAGTGCCCCTTGCCATTCTCATTTGTGACAAATAAAACCTTTGAAAACCCTTTGAATTCCTTTAGTAATTAGAATATGTTCAGTTAATGTTGACTATGTGATTATAATTGTCTTTTTTTAAAACCCAATAAACATATTTAAAAAAAGAAAAAAAAAAAGAAAACCCTTTAAAAATGGCATCTAAAAAGCGCTGTCCTACGAATGCGCTTTTTGATCAGCTGAGCGACAGCAACAGCGAAACGGAGTTGATCGCAGAACAGAGCGACAGTGAGTCATGGGGCGATTTGTCATCTGACTCTGACACCGACACTGATGCAGAAAGTGACAACGCCGATGATCCCGCACCTGACCTAAGTGATGTGCGCACTTGGTGCGTTATAGACAGCGATGCAGACCAGGCAGCGCCCCCGAGGTTCCGATTTACTGGATCTCCTGGGATGAAGGTTGATGTGGAGAGGGACAACCCTCTGGCAAACCTGAAACTTTTTCTTTCTGAGGAGGTAATTTTAAAAATTGTGACAGAGACCAATCGATACCACGATCAGCAATCTGCTACTCTGCGTGCCAGATTTTCCAGATCCAGGAAATGGGAACCTGTCACTAAAGAGGACATCTGGAAGTTTCTAGGACTCATCATCCTTCAAGGGGTGGTGGGCAAACCGCTCCAGAAATGGTACTGGACCACCAACAAAATGCTGGCCACGCCATTTTTTGGGACTGTGATGTCTGAGTATCGTTTTTCACTCATTATGAAAAACGTACACTTCGCCAACAACGAAGAGTTTGATGAGGCCACGCATCCTGCGCTCAAGCTAAAAAAAATCTGGGAGGTGTGCCAGATGATTGTCGCCAACTTCCACGTGCCAGAAAGGGATGTCAGTGTGGACGAAAGTCTGATGGCTTACAAGGGACGCCTGAGCTGGATCCAATTTATTGCGTCCAAAAGGACGTGCTTTGGCATAAAATGTTATATGCTATGTGAATCTTCCACCGGATATATCTGGAATGCGGTAATTTACACCGGGAAAGGTACCAAATTCAATCCCAGGTACAACCGCTATGGGATGGCCACATCATCAGTCCTTTCACTGCTGGACCCATTACTGAACCAGGGATATTGCGTGACAACAGACAATTTTTATACGTCACCGGAACTTTATGAGGTTTTGCTCCTCAACAAAACGGATGGGTATGGTACAGTGAGGCCAAACCGGCATGACATGCCATCTACGTTTGGCAAGAAAAAACTAAAAAAAGGAGAGATGGTTGCCTTCCAAAAGGGAAAAATGATGGCAATGAGATGGAGAGACAAAAAGGACATGTGTCTCATGAGCACCGTGCACAGCACCTCCACTACCATGGTCCGCACAAAACACGGAAAAGATGTGCTGAAGCCACAAGTCGTGATCGACTACAATCACACGATGGGAGGTGTCGACCAAGCCTATCAGGCAATGACATTTTACCCGGCGATGCGCAAACAACAGAAAAAATACTACAAAAAGATTTTCAGGCATCTCCTTGAACAATGTCTTTGGAACGCCTATATTCTTTATAAGGCAAACACGAACACACCTCTTGTTCATTGCGACTTTATATGGAAGGTGGCTGAGCAGATTTTTATCAACCACTCGACGCCATCAGTGTCTGCTAACAGACCCGGACGACGCTCTGTTGACGTTGGCATTCCAGAGCGCCTGACAGGTCGTCATTTTGTAGACTTTGTACCGCCAACCGCACGAAAGTTAGCGCCTACAAGGATGTGCGTCGTTTGCTGTTCCAAGAAGGATGGAAATGGAAAAAAAGTCTGAAAGGAAACCAGGTACTATTGCCCAGATTGCAACGTCGGACTTTGTCTAGTTCCATGTTTCAAACTTTTTCACACCCAGGATGTGTATTGAATTTCTTTGTTTGACTAATTTCTTTATTTTTCTTTGCATTATTGAATACAATTATATTATTTATTAGAGTATAATTCATGTGTTTGTGTTTCAAATTTATCACATCTGGAATGTCTACTAGAGTCTTGTTTTTGGTCAGGTTTAAGTAAGTAATTACTAAGAATTGCAGGCCTATAATATATATCACCAAATTTCCATGCAAAAAATTGTACCGCTTTTGGTACGTAATTACTGTACAGACAGAATCATAGCGCCAGGGAGGTTAACATGGGTTCCTGTATTGAGGTAATATTTGTATAAATTCACAATTAAGGGACATTTCCATTAATAGATTGTGTTTACTTAATAAGTTTGATATAAAGGGTGGTGTATACAGGAGTGTTTCCATTAAGGACCAAGTTAATATATATATGTATCTTGTGTTTTGATATTACAGTAAACATACCTGAACTGTTAGTTTAATATTGTGTGAGCCTCTATATACTACCACAGCTGGTGACATGACGGAACCCAGGGTGTCAGAGGTAAGAGGTAAGGGAGGATTTGTAGAATCAAGGTAATCAGTGGGGTACAGAGACTATTAGCAGCCCTTATGGGGTACCGCTACATGGATATTTCTGTACCCAACACCCATGTATAGATAGCCAGAGGCTTACTAATCTGGGAATTTCCAGCTTTGCTGAGACAAAAACAGTTAGGCCGCGTACACACGACTAAATAAATCCGATCAAATCGGAGTGTACTAACCAGCAGACATGTCGGACGGACGGGTTCCCAGCAGACAGATTTTAAAGCATGCTTTAAAATTTATCTGCTGGAAAAACCTGTCTGTCCGCCCATACACACGATCGAATTTGTAAATTAGGGTCCTTTCACACGGAGCGGATAAGTAATGATCCGCCTCCGTGTGTCCGTAAGCTCAGCGTGCATGGCTCCGTAGATCCCCGCTGAGCCGTCGGATGACAGGGCGGTCTCCGCACACTGTGCAGGAACCACCCTGTCTTTTCTCTGCTCTCCCCTGGGGAGAATCGGATGAACACGGACCGTGTGTCCGTGTTCATCCCATCCGATCCGCAGACGTAAGAAAAATCGGATCTTTGCGGAGGCGGGTGATTACGGGTGTCAGCGGATGTTTATCCGCTGACACCCGCAATCACATAGGGACCAATGTATGTCCCTTTTTCATCCGCAAATGGATGGCTGAAAAAGCGGACATACGGTCCGCAAGTGTGAAAGGGGCCTTAGGTCATAAAAGTGGTACTAACTTCAAAGCCAAAAATTTAACATTTTGCATCTTGCCAATCATTAAACATGGTGGCTGCATTCATCCAGTACATAATTGTTGACTAAAATCTCTATTGTAGTTGACTAAAATCTACAGTACATTTTAGTTAACTAAAATCGAATGGGTTTAGTTCAATTGTGATGCATTATTTAAGTATTTCTCTAGAATTGCCAAACTCATTATATGCTCCTAGAGTAAAAATCTCATAACATGTTATTATTTATGGTATGAAGGTTTGATCATAAACTACAGACACAGATTTAGCCGTTATGTATAACATCATTATACATAAAACCAAGTTTCATAAACAAACAAAAATATTGCTTTTTGACAAACAGAAATGCAACTTTAAAATAAAAAAATAAATACAGAAAAAAAAAAAAAAAAAAAAACGGTAGACTCTTTGGCTGTAATGCCATTACACATATTACCTCAATATACTGCCAACATTAAATATTAATTAAAAAAAAATAAGGAAATCTTTTTTATTATTTTTTTTTTCAGCAGCTTAGTAGACCCCCCATACTTTTTCTTATGTGGTAGTGCAGTGTTAAAGTGGAGTTTCACCCTAAAGTGGAACCTCCGCTCATTGGAACCATCCCCCCTCTGGTGTCACATTTGGCACCTTTCAGGGGAGGGGGGATACAGGTATTTGCACCTACTTCCAGGAATACACTCTGTGGGGACCTGCGGGCAGTACACCACTTCCCCCCCTCGTTGTGTTCTGGGAAACACACAGCTCCCAGAACACAGCGGGGACCAGTGAGGACGGCACAGTGCGACTCGCGCATGTGCAGTAGGGAACCGGGCAGTGAAGCCGCAACGCTTCACTTCCTGATTCCCTCACCGAGGATGGCAGTGGTTGCAGCCGAGAGACGAGCGCTTGCTCGTCTTCTGCTGCCGACATTGCTGGACTCCAGGACAGGTAAGTGTCCTAGTATTAAAAGTCAGCAGCTGCAGTATTTGTAGCTGATGGCTTTTAAAAAAAAAAATCACGGCTGTTGTGCCTCCAGGATACCTTTCAGGCTCAAAAAGGACAATTCACTGTGTGTACAATGTATTATTGCATTAGTAAGCCAGAGGTATGTTGTCTCAGGTTAGCTGTTATGCTTGCGCCATCTACTGGCCAAACATGAATATAGTTGATAGAATGTAGTGAATTTTATTAGTTAGCTCTGATAGGCTGTGACATCAAAGTCATAATTTCCTCTTTAGCCAGGAAGTGAAGGTCTCAGTATCTCCATGTTTAAGATCAAGGCAGCAAGGCCTGCATGCAATCTGTCCCCACCCATGGCATCGGAGGTAAGCAATCTCTTTCCTCTTCTTCCACAAGCTTAGGGAGATAGCTAGCCATCTCTGATAATGTTTGTATGATGTTATTGTTATCGTATAGTAATGTTATACCATTCTTATTATTTCTAGTTTTACCGCATATCACGTGTGTCATCCACATGTATATTCAAATCTGCAACGTGCCAATAAAGACACAAGATAAGAAACAGCAGTCTATTATTGTGTGCGCAGAGAAAGGTCATCTGCCTAGATAGCTACCCATAGACTCCGGGAGTACGGGAAGCGAGTCCAGGACAACGGCGGAGCTCCGCTTTAATGTCAAAATTAAATTTCAATTTAGTTTAATGCCGCGTACACACGATCGGTTCGTCTGATGAAAACAGTACGTTTTCATCAGACGAACTGATCGTGTGTGGGCCCCATCAGTTTTTTTCCCATCGGTGAAAAAACTTAGTACCCGTTTTAAAATTATCTGATGGTTAAAAAAACGATAGAAAAAAACGATCGTCTGTGGGGAAATTCATCTGTTAAAAATCAACGCATGCTCACAATCAAATCGACGCATGCTCGGAAGCATTGAACGTCAGCACGTCGTTGTCTTTTACGTCACCGCGTTCTGACACGATCTTTTTTTAACTGATGGTGTGTAGACAAGACTGATGAAAGTCAGCTTCATCGGATATCTGATGAAAAAATCAATCGGACCGTTTTCATCGGATGAACCGATTGTGTGTACAGGGCATTAGTCATAGTCTTTTGACTAAAGTCATATTCTAGTTTTAGTCATATTTCAGTCATCGGAATTGTTTTAGTTGTATTTTAGTTAAAATAGTGTTAATTTCATCAATAAAAACAAAATTAAAACTGAACTGCTGTTCCAGAAAAAAAAGTGTTTACAGTGCTCAGTAGCACAAGCTGAATCAAATGTTTACAAATAAATAAAGTTTTAAGGGGAGTGATTTATCTAAAAACAAAAGACACTGATATGTTCTATTTTCTAACATAATGCTCTGTGACATCAATGTCAAGTATGCATCCCATTTCAAACATTTACTTATAATCCTATAGAAATGTATAAATATGAAATAGAAATTAAATAACATGGACCCAGAGCCCTTTATAGATTGCTGCCATGATTCTAAGTAAGAAAAAGGAGTTTTTTTGGCAATTATTTTAAATATTGAATGCAAATTGAATACTGGACATTTTAAATTGGAAATCAGAAAATGGCTTGGCTCGCAGTTATATATAATAATTTAACAAAACTGTGCAAATAAACACCCTAATATAGCCGGCAATTCTGGCACAATATGCATGTAATAGAGCAAAGTAAAATTCCGTTTGCATGTACTTAGTTGAAAGGCATTAGGTAGAGAACTCAGGGTGATTTATCTTCGTTATTCGGGAAACAATACCTAGCGTTGGTTTTGTTTTGTTCACTACCTGCTGCTTGCAGGCAATTGTTATAATGTATGGCTGGGTGACATGTACTCTTTTAGAAAGATAACAGCAGTCAAGGGCCTCTGTACAACTATACACAAATTCCTTTGAGTTATAGTTCATTTTCTCCTAATTGAATGGCATATTTGAGCTGGCGTAATTAGAGTCTGATGGCGGCTATGAAAACTAGAGGACTTCAGAGTACTATCTGCCATGCTAGTGTTTTAATTTTATGACTTAAGAAACTTGTGTTTCCTGTTCATTGTAACTTTAAAATGTACTCTCTGGGACAAATAGATCATCACACAGATTACAAGTACATCCTCATCCTATGGAGCCTTTTATTTTGCTGCAATATCATCAGCTGATTACACCTCATATATTCCTAAGAAACAAAAAGTACCAACAAAAAAACAGCTATCGCAGAATATCTTCCTTTACTGTTAATAACTAGTGTTGCTCACGAATATTCGCATTGCGAATATTCGCTACGAATATTGCATATTCGAGTATTCGCGAATAACTCGAATATCGCGGCGAATATTCGCTATTTCAAATATTCGTATTTTTTCAAATTTCGCAATCAAATTCGCAATCATTTTCGCATTCGCACTAGCGAAATTTCGCAATTTTTTTTTTATAAAATATAGCGAATATTCGTAAATATCGAATATTCGCGATATTTTATCCAAAAAAAAATAGAGAAATTTCGCATTAGCGAAATATCACATTGGCGAAATTTCACAATTTTTTTTTTATAAAATATCACGAATATTCGATATTAAGAGTCACACCAAAAAAAATAGCGAAATTTCGCATTTTTTTTTTTTATAAAATATCACGAATATTCAATATCAAAAGTCACACAAAAAAAAAATAGCGAAATTTCACTATTTTTTTTTTTATAAAATATCACGAATATTCGATATTAACGAATATTCGCGAATATTCTTTGAAATATTCGCGAAATCGAATATGGCGTATTCCGCTCATCACTATTAATAACCAGCTATTGCTGTGGGAACAGAATGTGCTCTGCTGCCTTTACCTTATTTGTGAATTTATTCGAACAAAGCATTACCAATGTGTATGGAAAAGGTAATGGATATCTTTTGTGTAATTTTTTTAAACCATCTTATGTGTGATACAGCCAACAATAATTTATATTCCCAGATAGTAAGGATAACTTGCTACAAATTTGTGGTGGTGTTGAATTGTAAGTCTGTTAACTTGCTGTACATTTTCACTGGTAAGTTGTACACTTGCAGAGCACTTGAAGCACAAGTTCTAGTTGACACTTTCCAATCTGTAGCAAATTTGCATGGCAAGTCTCTAGCAAGAGCAAAGTTGCAGTGGTGAGTCTACAGCAAGAGCTCTGCAAGTCTACAGCATAAATGTTCTGCCACAGTGACCCCTGTGGTGGGATGACTATTGCATAACATTACTGAACCAGAACTTGCAGCAGACTTGCAAAATGTTTGCAAATAAAGTTGATCTAGCCATGCAATGCTGACTTGCTGCAATTGTGCAACAAACTTGTGAATAGGGTTAAGCGAACCCGAACTGTAAAGTTCGGGTTCGTACCGGAATTTTGGATTTTTGGTACCCGAACCCGAACAATTTTTCTTTATTTTCATGACTATGAAAATTGTACATTCACACTGAAGGCATCACAACTATGAATTAACACATGTGGAATTATATACATAACAAAAAAGTGTCAAACAACTGAAAATATGTCATATTCTAGGTTCTTCAAAGTAGCCACCTTTTGCTTTGATTACTGCTTTGCACACTCTTGGCATTCTCTTGATGAGCTTCAAGAGGTAGTCACCTGAAATGGTCTTGAAGGAGTTCCCAGAGATGCTTAGCACTTGTTGGCCCTTTTTGCCTTCACTCTGCGGTCCAGCTCACCCCAAACCATCTCGATTGGGTTCAGGTCCGGTGACTGTGGAGGCCAGGTCATCTGGCGCAGCACCCCATCACTCTCCTTCTTGGTCAAATAGCCCTTACACAGCCTGGAGGTGTGTTTGGGGTCATTGTCCTGTTGAAAAATAAATGATGGTCCAACTAAACGCAAACCGGATGGAATAGCATGCCGCTGCAAGATTCTGTGGTAGCCATGCTGGTTCAGTATGCCTTCAATTTTTAATAAATCCCCAACAGTGTCACCAGCAAAGCACCCCCACACCATCACACCTCCTCCTCCATGCTTCACGGTGGGAACCAGGCATGTAGAGTCCATCCGTTCACCTTTTCTGCGTCGCACAAAGACACAATGGTTGGAACCAAAGATCTCAAATTTGGACTCATCAGACCAAAGCACAGATTCCCACTGGTCTAATGTCCACTCCTTGTGTTCTTTAGCCCAAACAAGTCTCTTCTGCTTGTTGCCTTTCTTTAGCAGTGGTTTCCTAGCAGATATTCTACCATGAAGGCCTGAGTCACACAGTCTCCTCTTAACAGTTGTGTCTGCTGCAAAAGGTGGCTACTTTGAAGAACCTAGAATATGACATATATTTTCAGTTGTTTCACACTTTTTTGTTATGTATATAATTCCACATTCATAGTTTTGATGCCTCCAGTGTGACTCTAAAATTTTCATAGTCATGAAAATAAAGAAAACTCTTTGAATCAGAAGGGTTGTCCAAACTTTTGAGCTGAACTGTGTATATATATATATATATATATACAGAGCTTTTTTTCTCAGAAAATAGGTACAGGAACTCAACCACGACCCGTTCAGATTTCACAAACAGTAGAAGGGTCTTAAAGGGGCATTAAATACCAGAATTGCATTACATACAGAGTGCAGAGTTCAGGGGGTTACAAAGCTGTCACTTGTAAACACAGAAACCAGACTTCTGTGTTTACAAGTGATTGTGGTGAGCAGGCACCAAAGGGTCTGAGCCAAAGGTGGTGGAACTGAGTTCCCCCAAGTTCCCCCAGAAAAAAAGCCCTGTATATATATATATATATATATATATATATATATATATGTATATATATATATGTACAAAAGTAAGCAAAAAGTAAGCAGTATTTTACATACACAGCTGCCATGAGTCCTTCATTTTCATAACTTTTTTTGGAAACTTCCATTATTCGGTGAAAAAAATGGTTTGCATATTTTTAGAATGTGTTTTTTTAGCCCTGAGCCCCTAGTGCCCTCATATTACCGTGGCTTTTCTGTTAATTTAAGGTGAATATTAAAAATCCAATTTAGGAAATATGCCACGGTGGATTATTCTTCATGAAAAGCATATTTATTTTCTTGAGTGTACCATATGAATTCTTTGCATCTAGCTGTCACGTTCTGAGCATGCAGCTCTGGAGATATTTGCTGTTGTTGGGAGAATCGAACTCAATAAAAATGTATGTTTTGACAATCACGTCATCTGGGTAGACTAAATGATGCACTCAACAAGAGTCAGGTTATACAGAGAACTACTTAAAGCGGATCTCCGACGAAAAATCGATTTTTTCAATATGCGCTCTTTAAATTACAAATAGCAATGTTGTGCTACACTCACTTGTTTTGTTGTCAACCGCCGCTCCGCTGCTTTATAGTGCCAAATAACGAGTTATATTCTCCCGGTCACCCCGTTGCCATCTTGGCTTTGGGCAGGAAGAGGAACCCAGCATGTCATTTCCTGTTCTCGATGTCTCGGCTGATACAGCTAAATATTATAATTAGGGAGCTCCTAGAAAGGCTCCCAGCATGCAGAGCGAGGGACAGGAAGGATAAAAAAAACCGAGGAATACCCGACCAGCTACTAAACCGAAAGCCGCGCTGTTTAATAGGTATTACAACACCTAATTTCTTTTTAATAGCGGATTAGGGATTGTTTAGCAGCGCTATTAGTATTTAGGTAAACTCAATTTCAGGGTGGAGATCCGCTTTAACTTAATGAAATGTTTTTCAAGCACAGCAAGGATGCGATTCATACATTTTCCTGGCAGTAGAACACGTAGAATGTTCACTTAGCCTGGTGAAGCTGTATCACTTTGACTACCCAATCATGTGCACGGTAATGTAAAAACACAGGAATTTCAGTTGGATGATTGAAGTAAACACAGTTTTATTTGATTATGTGGACTAGACATCCTCAGGAGTTAGTTCTAGCCATGTCAGTAGATTGTTTAACAAAAAAAAAAAAAAAAAAAGCTGGATGTGTTTCTAAATGCACAGAATATAAGGGGCTATTATTATTTATAAGAATTACCGTCAATTGTTGATCCAGGAAATATCCAATTGTTTGACAAGATCAAGCAGTCATTGTTTCCCTGTTGGAGCATGGAATATGCTTTATAAGGTTTTTTTTTCTCACTTTTCTATGGAACACCCATGGGTTTAGTGTTCTGAACATGCAAGGTTTTTATTTATTAATTTTTCCCTTCGTTGAATTTTATGGATTTGTCTTTTTTCATCCTAACCATGTAACTATGTAGTAGAGGGCTTTGGGGGCCAGGCGTTGTGTGCCTACAGGCTCCACTAATGGAAATCAGCCCTTGATTTTACTCCTTTAATAAATTAACCTCAGTGAATTGATTAAATTGGCAAGAGCTCATTATATACTATATACAAAAATTATTATACTCACTAATAAATTTGAAATGGTCAAATAAAAACAATGTAGACATTTAAGGTCTGAAAATGTTATGACATTACCAAATAAAGTAAGTTTGTGTGTATGCTTTTGTAATTCTGTCATAAATAAGTCCAGGTTCTAATGTCTATCTGTGTCTGGACTATGGAGCTTTAGCACAAACTTTCACTGACCTTCCTAACTGAATGTACTGTGAAGTAATTCATCTTCACAGAACACAAGAGAGAATATTACATACTATTTCACTCAGTTTTTTTAAGATCACCGCAAATGTTATTTTCTTTTTTTTAGATCTACCATACAGTGCAAGGGCTTGCCTGATTTGGATACAGATTGGTTGATTAGAAACACCTGCTGCTTTTTTTGCCATATAGTCTTTGTCTAAGGGCTTGTTAACATTACCCACATCGTGGTAACACACAGTAAAACATGTATGTTAAGGCAGCCATACACGGTTCGAAATTCGAAAATAATTTTATTTCGTAAATCGTATGAAAGAAATTTCGCACCATTAGTGGGCTGCAGCAACAGCTGATTTTCGTGCGGCAAAGAAATTTGAGAAATCCAACATGTTGGAAATTTTTTGAAAAACAAACTATTTTCTGATGGGAGAATCGTGCGTGAAATGTAATAGAAAAAAAAAATGTGCTTGTGCAAGAAAAGAATATTCCCGGAGAGAAACGAATATTCCCGGAGAGAAAAGAATATTCCCGGAGAGAAACAAATATTCCCGGCAACATGAAGGTTTTGTCGGCCAAATTTAAAAATCAATGGTGGCATCATTGATCATGATCACAAAAATAACTTTCTGATTTTGAAAAGAAAATTTGTTCGAAATTCGACCGTGTATGGCCTGCTTTACACATTAGTGCACTCTCACACATTATTATATTGTAGCGCCATACATTTTGAAAGACCCCAATGCACATCCAGAGGGTACTTGAGTTCCAATGTATCCTAGCACACCATAATGCATGATGTGTGTAGCAGTGCACTGCGCTACAAAAGTACATCAGCATTTAAATTTTCATGTGCTGAGGTGTGTTACAGTTTCTTGAATTGGCTGCCTAATGCAGCTTATTAAAATATTGTAGAAAATGGCAAAGTTATTGCTCAGATAAACCTATATTAGCCCTTTCCCGCCGAGCGTACGCATATACGCGTCCTCGGCTTTGGGGTTAAACCGGGATGATGCCCGCAGCTGCAGGCATCACCCTGGTACTGTTGTTTAGAGCCGGAGATTGGCTATCCAGGCATAACAACCGATGCGGCTAAAAGCTGCTCGGCTGTTATGCTGGAGGAGCGGGAGGGCACAACCCCCCTCCTGCCGTCTCTCGCGGCTCTGACAGGGCCTCCCATCCCACCGGGAGAACCGATCCACGATCCGATGCCTCCAGTGTCTAGGTGCAGACTGGAACAAAGCAGTAAATAGCTTTGATTCAGTCTCTGCAATGTAAACATGGAAGCGGCGTCATTACGTCACCTCCGGGTTACTCGGCTGCCAATGGCGCCGGATTTAAAAAAGTACACAGTATTCAGAATCGCCGTTTTTGGCGATCTGAATACTTTGAAGTGCAAAGGAGGGATTGGGGGTCTTTTAGACCCCCGACCCCTCCATAAAGAGTACCTGTCACCACCTATTACTGTCACAAGGGATGTTTATATTCCTTGTGACAGCAATAAAAGTGATAAAAAAAACTCAATTTAATATTATAAAAAGAAATAAGAAAAAAACATTTTTAAAGCGCCCCCCTCCCCACGAGCTTGTGCAACAAAGAAAACGCATACGGAAGTCGCGCCCGTATATGAAAACGGTGTTTAAATCACACATGTGAGGTATTGCCGCGATCGTCAGAGCGGGAGCAATAATTATAGCACTAGACCCCCTCTGTAACTCTAACCTGGTAACCATAAAAAAAAGTTTAAAGCGTCGCTTATGGAGATTTTTAGGTACAGTCGTTTGTCGCCATTCCACGAGTGCGTGCAATTATGAAGCATAACATGTTTGGTAGCTATTTACTCGGCGTAACGTCATTTTTCACATTATACAAACAAATTGTGCTAACTTTACCTTTTCATTTTTTTTTAATTCATGAAAGTAAATTTTTCCCAAAAAGTTGCGTTTAAAACACCACTGCACAAATACCGTGTGACATAAAATATTGCAACAATCGCCATTTTATTCTTTAGATTCTCTGCTCTAAAAATATAATGTATGGGGGTTCTGAGTAATTTTCTAGAAAAAAAATACGGATTTTAACTTTAATGTCAGAAATAGGCTTAGTCATGAAAGGGTTAGAAAGCCTCTGGCAAAAACAATACGGATATACAGCATATATAAAACAGAGAATTGCCATAAATATTACAGTCCATATAGAAGTGATATAGTCCAATCTTGAAACACCTTGATTGTGAATATAATATAAAAATATATAATATGAGATGGCCCCTTACCAGAGGAAATAGACTCTAGATTTTAAAAGTCATGAGCGCAGTATTATAAAATCTCCTTAATACAGGAGTCATCAACCCTATTTCCTTTGAGGCAAAACAGGAGACCTCTGTGGCTTTTCTTTTGTGTCCAATGGGAACACATAGGGAATAATAAATAATCCACCAGCAAATCATGCATGTAAGATCAATCAAAGAAACTCCCATAGTGTGAAACCATATAAAATGTATTAAAGATAAAAGATACCAACTACTTACATAGAGGCAGTTAAAAATGAGCATACATGCAATGTACATCTGTTCCGGGATTCAAGTCGACAGCCTCTTGTGGTATGCCGCTGATGTGATCTTTCATGACACGCGTTGGGTGGAGTCCATGCTTGTGACGTTACTACACCCACCATATCCATGAGGCTGTCGACTTGAATGCCGGGATGGATGGATATTCCCGTTTTGCTGCAAAGGAAAGAGGGATAATGACTCCTGTCTTAAGGATACTCTATCATACTGTGCTCATGACATTCTAGAGTCCATTTCCTTTGGTAAGCAGCCATCTCATATATGGTGGAGGTGCACCTGGGTGTTCCACCTTTTTATACGATATTCGCTATCAAGGTGTGTCATGATTGGACTATATCACGTCTATATGGACTGTAATTTTCATGGGACTTTATTTCTTTATCATTTTAGCATGTCAATTCTCTGTTTTGTATAAATGTAGAGAGCAATGTGCAGCGCTAAGGGAGTGACATGAGTAAAAAAAAATAGGGAAGGTGTGGTTCTAACATGGACACCTGTGACATGTGCCATAAGAAAAAACATATAAAATACGTATATAAAAAGACAGGTGTGGTAAAACCCTGATTATGCAAAAAAGGATATCATGTTGAATCATCTAATCATAAATAACACTCAAAACATGATATAAACACCATATAAGTCAAATAGACGTGCTGACTGTGTACAAGTCCAAAATGTGGTGACACAATATAAAAAGAGTCCAACAAAAGACGTACATATGCTGAAATAAAAAAAAACAAGAATTTAGAGTGATAAGCTCAAAGCAGCATGAACATTTCAAACACAATATAAAATGGAACGATGTCTCTTGAAACCGGTGTGTAAAAGAAGATGATTTGTGGAGTTCAGTAATGTTAACAGCAATGTTTACACACACAGATCCAAGGTTCTGCCGTGATTTCGAGCAATCGCAGTAACCTGGCGGACATTGCAGCCACCAGGGACACGCCACCGGGTCCCAATAGATGCGGCGGTGCGCGCCCTCTAGCCACCCGGGAAGCCCAGGACGACACATGATGTCCACCCGGAGGGAGGGTTCCCGCCAACGTCATTTCACCATAACTTGGTAGGGAAGTGGTTAACAGTAATAATGATTACCTAATGTACAAGAAACCAGTTCCAAAAGTTTGGGAAGCTGCATTTTTTTTCAAACACAACCTCCTGACTTTTTGGGGTAAGAGTTTTTTCAGCCAATTCCGTGACTTCTCTTGTATAAAGATGTTTAATTGACTGAATCTGTCTTTTTTGTCAATATTGTATGTTTGTTATATATTTTCTTTTATACATTGCAGTAAACACGCTGTACAGATAACTACAAATCTCCTGAATACGTTGTACAACCTAGCGAAACATGTCGAACAATGTTTATGTACAGTAGGTATACTTCCACAAATATGCAATTTTTAAATTATGTTATACTTTTTGAATCTGATGTATTAACCACTTAACACCCGCCCGCCGTCAAATGACGGCGGGCGGAATGCTCTATTGTTCTGACAGGACATCATATGACGTCCTGTCATGTAAAGCCGCTAGGGGCCGCGCGCGGGCTGTCGCCGGCGCGCGTGCCCGTCGTGTTACTGGGAACACCATGCCCGACGGCCGTGATGGCCGCCGAGCACCCACAATTGCCCAGTAACTAAGCACGGACGTGGAGCTCTGTGTGTAAAGACGCTTTCTCCGACTTGTTCATTCCCCGACCAATTCATTCCCCCACTTAGTTGGGGTAGGCGGTACACTTTGGTGGGGGTGCCCCGTGACCTTTGACCTTTGGGAACCCTCCTCCTGACCTTTGACCTTTGGGGGAAGTCATTGTTCTAATTCCTGAGTCCTAGCCATATTCCTCAATGGGAAACCCTAACCCTCTAACCCTAACCCCTAACCCTAACCCCTAACCCTAACCCTGACCCTAACCCTAACCCTGTTTATAGCCCAAAAAATAAAAACCGCACTGGCGATCAAATACCACGAAAAGAAAGCTCTATTTGTGGGCAAAAAAGGACGCCAATTTTGTTTGGGAGCCACGTCGCATGACCGCGCAATTGTCAGTTAAAGCATCGCAGTGCCGGAAGCTAAAGTATCGTCTGGGCAGGAAGGGGATGTAGGTGCACAGTAGGCAAGTGGTTGAATAAAATTTGGTATTTTTACTATACAGGATATAGTTCTTTGTTTCTGGCTCCTTAAAATTCCCCTCTTTCCCATTTCTACATCTTTCTAACAGTTTGGGATGTGGTGCCTAGCTCCACCTATCCTTGGCTGATTTAAATATATTGTTCCCTATATATGCAAAAAAAATTAAATGCAGTTTGCGCTAATAATAAAAATATATACTGTATAGGGCAGATAGCAAGGAACCAATATATGTCAATTTTAGACAAATCTGAAAATGTATGTAATGTAAACGTACTTAAAATAAAAAAATATAAAAAATCATGCATCATAAATAAAATATCATAAATAATTTGATTTAAATATTTATTTATAGCACTATTCATGACACATGATTTTTTTTTATTGTATTAAGCATTTTTATATTAAGTATATGTACTACAATTTATATATGGGTGGCTTCATCCATTTCCAGAGTTGTATTTATGAAATGCAAGTGGTGTTCCACCCTGAAAAAAAAAAAAAATACACCAAAATCCTTTAAAAAAATAAATACAATTCTACTTACCAGAAAGGGCGGTTTCTATGCGAAACTTACTTAGTGTTTAGCGTTGTAGTATTTAGCCTCTTCCTCCACCTCGGCAGGTTTTTTCCTTGTCCTCCTCGCAGTGTCTTTTGGGGAATGTGGCGCGCTTTCTTTCTTGGGAGTTGTGTGTTATCCAAAAGACATACAGAAGACATAGAACTAGTCACCATAGGCGTGCGCACAGGGTGTGTCAGGTGTGCCCAGGCACACCCTAATCACTGTGTGGAGGACAGATTCCCCCTAATACCCTGGTTCCCCCCCCCCCCCCTCCCCCCCCCCGCAGCACTTCCAGCTTTCCCAGTCTCTTCTCCCTCCAGCTGTTGCTGCAGGGGTGTTTTAGGGTGAGTGGGGAAGGGTCCGTTAAATATGTAATTTACCGGCCCCTTCCCTTTCATCATGAGTGAATTGTGCTATGTGTTTAATCTTTGGGGTGCACACCCTATTGCAATAGGCTGCGCACGCCTATGCTAGTCACTAGTATTAACTCTGATCTTCCTGCAGCTGATCTGTCCCCATTACTGGCTTACTGTGTTCTTCCTCATTTCAATACCTGCAGTAAGAAGAACTGTGAGCAGTATTGACATCACCAAATCTCAATCGAAATCTCCTGTGACTAGCTGTCAGAGGTAATAGTGCCTTGGATACTACAGAAGTCCTGTAGGCAGAGGAGTGCCTAGGCACACTCGCTTATCACAAAGTATAAGAATTTTTAATTTTTTCAATGCATTTTTCTATTCTTCTACAATCTTCCCCAAGCTAATGCATTATGGTTTTTTGTTTTTCAATTGCTCAATACTAGATTTTTATCTTTAGAAGTCCAGTGACTTGCCTGTCCAGTGAACTACTTTAGGGTTTCTGCACCAACAACTTTGATGTTCCATGATTCCTTGAAGTCCCTGTGGACTCCAAGCTGTAAATTTGCCCTTGTGTCAGCTCAGCACCCACACAGAGAGTGCATCTTAGATTAACAACGCTGCTCCAGCTTTAGGAGCTGTTCAGTCAATGTTGTCACCCTAGGTCCAACACTCAGGGGAAAAAACAGGAAATATAAATAAAAATTTTGAAAAAGAATAACACTGCTGGAACAAGTAGACAAGCTACTATTTTGTTATTTTTATGTGTAGCGCCCCCTTTCTTCCAGAAAAGGCGCTACGCTAAAGTTAGTGGGAGAGTGGGAGAGTTTTGTTGCTCTCACTCCTAATTTTGCTAAATTGGGCTGCTGTCCGCCCTGAATTATCCTGTGGGTCATTCTGTGCTCCAGAGATGTAGTCCCATCTCTGGGTGGCAGGTGGCGCCAGAGGGATTTAGGCAGCCAATTGGAGGAGTTTTCCCTCACGGAGCATGCTGGGGAGGGGTATATCTGTGGCAGACACCATTTTATGGGGTTCTTCGCAGGTTCCAGGTTCCAGGTGCGGCACCCACCTTTAGGGTGTGCGTACCCAACGGACCCCGGCGATATGGCCTGCCGCAGAGTTCCCTGCTGATGCAGAAAGGGGCCATAGCGACTTGCTGGAGGCCCCACTTCTACTGAAGAGATCCTAAGCAGTGTGCTGTTCAGTGGATCGGCTTGAGGAGAACCAGGAGGCAGGTGATCCAAAAGGGCTTGAATGAACCATCGGGGATCTGGTTGCTAGGAACTGACAGATAACCATAGACTGTCAACTGGTGATCCCTACTAAAAGAGAACTATCTGGGAGGATTCGCTCTACAGTCCAACATTGGGCCTGTGGCAGGGGCTTTTATCTAAAACGCTAAATTCTAGTAGAGCCAAGTCAATGAGAGAGACTTGTTCCTCCCAGCAACCTTAAGTGACGTTCCGGCTGCCAGGCTTGTGGCAGAAGTCTGTCCGGAGGCACTTCACCCACTCTGGCTAGAGTGGCGACGAATTGTTCTGCTACGGAGAGCAGGTCTGCTCACTCTGTTCATTCAAAGCCTGATACCGCAAAGTTATCTCCTTTCATCAACCTTTCCTCTCTACCTCATGTTGATGTTGGTCGTGTTGGACCAGGAAATAAAGCATTCAGAAAACTTCAGCGGCAGGTTTGGACATTCTCTTATTGCTCTGCTCACTGCAATCACCCCTAGACAGCACACAAGGGTAACTTAATACGCCAATCCCAAATCAATCAGCGGCTTCTGAGGGGGTATCACTACATATGTTTTTTTTTTTTACACTGGTTTACACCTAATAATGTACAGTTGAGGTTGAACATTGATGTACAGTAAAAATGTTAATGATAGAGTGTCAAAATGTAAGGGAATCACACTTATAGGAGGCCTAAGATGGATTAGTCAGATACTGGTGATAGTGTAAATAGTATTTATGCAAATCAACTAAACAAAATCTATTGAAATATATGTTAATTGCCATATACTTTGCACTAGGTGCATAAGGTTTTTATGTTTCTTTTTGCAACGCAACCCAAAAACATACTGCAATTTTATTCATAGGTTTTTTAAGTGTTTATTAACCATTTATAATCTTAGAATAAACCTGTCACAAACATATCAGCAAAAAAACTCCAGTAAAAGAGAGTCATTTTCTAGATAAAATGTGAAATTTTTCATAACATCTATTTAAATATGTTTTTTATTAGCCAGGTAGAAAATCAAAACCCAAACATAATGTTCTCTTCTGAACAATAATAAAATGTTAATAAGACCTCTGAAATGTGAAATTTACTTAGATGTGACAACCCTCTTCCTGCATAGTTCAGAAGCCCCTGGGCTTGGTGACAGAAGGTTTCTGGAATCAACAAAAGGTTAAACAGTAGTTGTCATTAAAATCACAGCCATGTTCCCTACAACTGACAAAAGAAGTATTCTGAGAGATGAAGAGATAAACATGGATTCAGTAGGCATTACCGAAGATAAAACAAAGGTCTCAGCACGCTAAACACTAAGAAAGAGGAGCTACTGAGCTGGGATTACAAAGCATTTATCCAGGAATCATTGTATAATGAATCTTTAATTACCAAACAATAATAAATGCATAGGCCGATGCTATCCAGGCAGATTAATCTTCACTTCTTATATTTATTTGACATTATGCTATGATAATATGACAACACACTTAAATAATACAAGAAGGCATTTGTGTGACACGGGTCACATTTTCAGAGAGTACGTTATATAATGGGGATGAAAAACAAAGAAGGATTTTGCAGAAAAATTTACTATGGTATACTGAAAGGGATAAAATGTGATTCACAAGTGATATTATGAAAGGTGTTATTCTGGTATTGAACCCACTGGTGTAATACCTCTGTAGAAGTGGTCTGTGTTCTGTTGAAGAACAGAAGCCATTATTGAAATTCAAGAATGTGGAGCTGTGCATCCTTGCTGCCAAGCCAAATGTGATGGTTATTTTAAAGCCAAACTCTGGGCTCCCCTCCACAATTGATCCCCCTTTTTTTTGTTTGTCTTTTCCGTACATACCTCGTTAGCGCCATTTCATCCCTCGGCTTCCGGGTATGATTCTTGCGGGGCTGGGTGTTCTTAGTTGATCGTTCGTTCCTCCAACCGGTGCATACTGAGCGTCAGGACTTTCCGAAAAAAGCCGAACGTCGCTGCACAGGCGCCGTATAGAGCCGACTCTATACGGCGCCTGCGCAATGACGTTCGACTTCTGTCGGAAAGTCGTAACGCGCAGTATGCACCGGTCGGAGGAACGTCAATCAACTAGGAACGCCCAGTCCAGCAAGAATCATACCCGGAAGTCGAGGGATGAAACGGCGCTAACGAGGTATGTACAAAAAAAAAAACAGCATACCCGCAGTGTAATCAGTCTTCTCAATGTATTGTTAGAATTTTTTTAGGGTGAACCTCCACTTTGATATATATGCATATATACTATGTATAAAAAAATTATATATATATATATAAAAAAGTACTTGGGAGATGTCAGTGCTAGACTGAAGGTGAGTATTGTAGCCTTAACAGTGTTCTTTTTAACCGCTAGCTGACCAGCCGCCACAGTTATACTGTGGCAGGTTTGTACGGCTGCGCAAATTGCCGTAGCTGTATGACGCTCCTTTAAGATGTAACAGCAAGCGCGTGCGCAAGCCATGTGTACCCCGAACCAATGCGCAGGCCCAGCGCTCATCGCAATCGCTCGTGACAAAGCGGGAATCGGGATCTGTGTGTGTAAACACACAAATCCCGGTTCTCTCATGGGAGAGTAGACAGATCGTGTGTTCATACTAAGTATGAACACCGATCGGTCTCCTCCCCTAGTCAGTCCCATCCCCTTCTAGTTCTAACCCCTTCCCTGCCAGTGACATTTATAAAGTAATCAGTGGCTATTTTTAGCTCTGATCGCTTTATAAATGTCAATGGCCCCAAAATACTGTCAAAAGTTTCCGATCTGTCCGCCGCAAGGTCCTGATAAAAATTGCAGATCACCGCCATTACTAGTAAAAACATAAATAATAAAAATTACATAAATCTATCTCCTATTTTGTAGATGCTATAACTTTTGTGGAAACCAATCAATATACGCCTATTGTGATTTTTTTAACCAAAAATATGTAGAAGAATATATATATGCCTAAACAGAAAAGACATTTTTCTTTGTTTGTTTTTTGGGGATATTTATCATAGCAAAAAATACTAAAATATTGTGTTTTTTATTTATTTATTTATTTTGTTTATTGTGCAAAAAATGTAAAACACAGAGGTGATCAAATACCACCAAAAACAAAGCTCTATTTGTGGGGAAAATATTACATAATTTTGTTTGGGTACAATGTCGCATGACTGAGCAATTGACAGTTAAAAGCGACGCAGTGAGGTATTGCAAACAATGGCTTGGTCAGGAAGAGGGCAAATCCATCCGGGGCTAAAGTGGTTAATTAAAATTTTGAATTTTGGTTTCCATAGATTTAGATAAACATACAGTATGTTATAATAGCATACACATAGTATACATGTACCA
Source organism: Rana kukunoris (assembly GCA_029574335.1). NCBI lineage: Eukaryota > Metazoa > Chordata > Amphibia > Anura > Ranidae > Rana > Rana kukunoris. The sequence goes on along the minus strand of CM056050.1, from coordinate 175,262,678 downwards.
CCGTGACAAAATCTGTCTGGAAGCAGTCGGCTGAGAAATAGTGGCTCTCAGTGGTGCTTCACTTTTAGTTTGAATGCTAACATTAGTATAGTGAAAAAACTAAAATGATAAAATTATAAACTTAAAAGTAAACCTTTAAGATAAAATTGACTTCCAGATATAGGGGTTGATTTACAAAAACTGGTGAGTTCACGTCTGGTGCAGCTCTGCACAGAAACCAATCAGTTTCACATTTTTTTTATTTTGCTTTTTTTTTCAAAGCTTAAAGTGATTGTAAAGTCGCTTTTATATATATATATATATATATATATATATAAAAAAACGAACGTGTCATACGTACCTGCTAGACATGTGCACACTGAAATATTTTGTTTTGGAAATTTGGTTTCGTCCGAAAAATACATTTATTTAGTTACTTCATTTTTAGTTATTTTATTTCATTAAAAATGCATTCTTACGAAAATCCAAATTAATTAAGATCGAATCTGTCAATTGAAGGCTTATGGTGTCTGTGGAATGCTTTAAGAAGATTCAACAAAGCAGCTAAACTGTAAGGGCCCTTTCACACGGGCGGATGAGTATTGATCGGCTTCGTGTGTGTCCGTAAGCTCATCGGGGGATCTCTCCGTAAATCCCCGCTGAACTGTCGGCTGACAGGGCGGTCCCCGCCCTGTCTTTCCTCCACCCTCCCTTATGGGGGATTGGATGAACACGGACCGTATGTCCGTATTCATCCGATCCGATCCGCAGACGGAAGAAAAAATAGGGTTTTCTTCTGTCCGCAAAAGCGGATCTTTACGGAGGTGGACAATTACGGGTGTCAGCAGATGGTTATGCGCTGACACCCGTAATTACATAGGGACCAATGTATGTCCCATTTTCATCCGCAACGGATGGAAGAAAATGCGGACATACGGTCCGTACGTGTGAAAGGGCCCTAAGACGTTGCAATCGTACATTTCCGGTCGAATGCTCCGCCCACAAGCTACAGTAGAATTCTAATGTTGTTTGACTAGTAATAATAATTATTAATTATTATTACTAGTCAAACAACATTAGAATTCTTCTATAGCCTTTGGGCGGAGCATTTGACCGTAAATGTCCACTGGCGACGATTGTATGTTTTTAGCTGCTTCGTCGAATCTTGTCTCTATAATGTCGAATCTTTTCTCTCTATGTCGAATAATCTTGGACTAATAGAGTCAGGTTAGGCACATTTGACCACAGGTTCGATAGACACAGATCGCTATTGTCACCTCCATGTCAAATCGTCTATCCATCTATATCAAACTGTTGTCGCAACGATACGAAAATATAATGTATACGAAAATTTAGAATCTTTTGGATTTCAGGTTCTGCTTGTTCATTATTGTTTTGTTAAAACAAACACAAAATCCCTGAAATCTGGATGAAGATGCATTTGGGTGATAAGAAATGCACATTCTGTGCTAAAAGCTGCTAAATGTGGCCAAACATGCCTAAACGCTAGCCATGTTTAGTGCTTGAGCATTAATTAATTTAAATGGCCAGAATAAATTATTTATTCTGGCCAATTAAATGAATTAACGGCCAAAAGGTTGACGCCTGTAAAAGATGCTAAACGCTTGTAAAAGCTTTAGACACCTTTTCAAGTGTCAGGCATTTTTTTTTGCAAAAACGCTGCTGGCATCTAGGAGAGTTGAATTAAACATCTTGTGTGCATGAGTCCTAAGCTCCATGGGTGTAGTCAGAAGGAGCTTAGGTTGTATCTTCACCTTTCTATGTAGTGGCTGGGTTCAGTGGATGAACTAGTTTGAACATCGGCAACCATTTTGTACTTTGGACTGCAGGGGAGCCTTTGAGTGGTGCTATTTTTATTTTTTTGCACATGGGTTTTAGATAGACTGATCTAAAAAAAAAAAAGACCTGAGGCGCATATTCAAAGAGAAGAAAACTGTGAAGCGAATGGCTTAAATTAATTGATTAAATGAGTAACATGGAATGCTTTCTATCATTGTTAGGCATCAAGAACAGGTCTTTTCACTGCCATGCCTGGATCTCACACACAGCCTGATTATTAAGCTGGTTTAATGAATAGCTTTAATTAAAAAAGACACATTTCCTTAAACACATTGTAACTATTGCTGAATTCCCTGGGTGGTTTTCGGCTGCACTCAGAATTGTGGGTAGTGATATATAAATTAGTATTGCCTTTTTGCATCTATCTAATTAACATGGCACTCTTTTATAACAGCTTTTCAAGTACAGCCTTGGTGAGAGTATAATGCTTGATAATACAACTTTGAAAGCCTGTTTGATCCTTATGTGACTCATCACTGAAGCACAGGTTAATGGTTCCTGCTATATGGGGAAAGATCAGTAGCTAGCTGCTAATTGGTTCATGAACCAATCTGTTAAAAGGTGTGCACAGTTTGCATGAAACTGAGTTTTCTAGACTGAAACAACTTTAATGAATGTCAGTGGGAAAACTTTCAGGCTTCCCAAAATTATAATTTCCATTTTGACAAATTAACCTAATTTTCACAGTTTAGATAAGCTAATTAGGCATGGCACTGTTGAAAAAATGAATTAGAAGCCTGCTTTTGTGTACCAGGCTTCTACTCAAAAACTTTGATGTTACTGGGCTCAGAATGAGCATTATGAACCTTACGCCAAGTAACATTGCCCACAAATGAAATCTCATTTTCCGACTCAGCTCAAATTATTAAAGATGACCTACTGTACTGTATATATTTTCATGCATGGAGTATAATTGACTAAAATGGAGTAAAGTTTGCTTAAAACAGTTGATTGTACAAAAGTGCCTATTTTAAAGTTGTACAAGTGAATCGGTATTTGAAATTCATTTTAGTAAACTACCTTCATGGGGCCAAGCTATGAATGGATACAGTGTTAAAGAAAATATTTAGTAGTTTGAGGGTCTAAAAAGGCTGTCCAGCATACCGGATCTCTAACACAAATTTAATGGAAATATTTCCTAGCGCTAAATAAACATAAACAAGAAAGGCCCTCCAATGAGTTGTCTTCAACAAATTTATGAGCATTTATAGGATACTTTTAACACTGGAATAATGTAAAGATCTTGAGTTAAATCTGCTAAAAGGAGCTAGAAAGACAGATGATACTCCGTCCACCAGCAGGGTTCACACATATGCAAATTGAGCCGATTAACAAATCTCTGCACCAGGTCCGGTGCGTTTAGCAGGAAAAACATGTGCCTTTTTTGGTCCGTTTTGGACCTGAAATGGTGAACCAGGATGCACTGGACCCCTGTTGTGAAGCTGATCCATCATAGGTGTGATGCCTGGCATAGACTCTTTGGTGGCAGCCAAAATAAAACAGAAAGCATTTTAATGAAGTTGATTCTTTTTTCCACTCTTTGCACTTTACACTATGAGATCAAAGAGAGTTACAAAGAAATGTCCACAAAAAGCTATTCATGTCCTAGCATAACAACACACTAAGGCCTCGTACACGATCAGTCCATCCGATGACAACGGTCCGAAGGAGCTGACTGATGGTCTGATGTACCTACACACCATCGGTTAAAAAAACGATCGTGTTAGAATGCGGTAAAACACAACGATGTGCTAAAAAAAATGAAGTTCAATGCTTCCAAGCATGTGTCGACTTGATTCTGAGCATGCGTAGATTTTTAACTGATGGTCGTGCCTACTAACGATCGCTTTTGACCTATCGTTAGGCGTCCATCGGTTACATTTTAAAGCAAGTTGGCTTTTTTTTAACCAAAGTTTAAATAACCTATGGGGCCTACACACGATCGGTTTTGACCGAATGAAAACAGTCCATCAGACCGTTGTCCTCTGGTTAACCTATCGTGTGTACACGGCCTAAAAGGTTGGTTTACTAAAGGAACATAAGCTGTTCACTTTGTCAGTGTCATGGTCTTACCTCCTTGCTGGCTTCTTATCTCTGACATGTGCTGGCAGCCATCTTGCTTCATGGGGTTCTTATAACCTACCACACCCTACGGCTCCTCCTTCCCACTGGGAGGAGCTGGATGCTCAGCATATATATATGACGGCAGCTGCAGCATTACCTTGCTTGGGCCTCTTGTCTGACAGCCTTCTGTGATCGTGCTGCTTGTTCTTGGTTACCGACCCGGCTCCTACGGACTATCCTTCTGGCTCCTGATCCCCGGCTTCGTTTCACAATCTCTGTGGCTACAGACTCCGGCTTGGCTGACTCCCATTCCTGGCTATCGATCCTGGCTCCGGTTGAAGACTCTGCTGGCTGTTTGATCATCCATTTGGACTCTTACCTTGCTGTTTGGTTTTCAATAAAAGCCTTCTTATTCATTTATATGTTGTTGTACGTCTGATTCATGCTTTCGTGACAATCAGGCTCACTTCTGCATAAAAAACAATGAGATTCCAGGTTATATTACCAAAGCTTAGCCTCCCTGGCGGTATGAATAATTCATATTTTAGGTGCTGAAAGCGGTACCATTATTTTGCATGGAAATTTGGCGTTTTATATTGTAGGCCTGTAATTCTTAGAAATAACTCACTTAAATCTGTCCAAATAAGAGTCTAGTAGACATCCCAGGAAAAATAAAATTTGAAACACAAAATCATAAATTATAATACAATAAATAAATAAAAATAATTATAACAAATAATATACTGTATTATTTGGTGTATAACACTCACTTTTTTACACTGAAAATAGAGGGTAAACTGTGTCTGTGTGTTATACGCAGGGGGCTGTGGAAAGTTTTTTTTCTGAAACTTTCCTCTTAAAGTTAGGGTGCGTGTTATATACGCATGTGCGTGTTATACGCCGATAAATACGGTAATAATAATAAAAATTATTACTTTTAATTTTTTGATGACGAATTTCCCCACAAATCGCTATCGCTCAATTCTGCAAGTTATTCTAATTTATTATCGCTGTTTTCTAGCTGGTCTAAAACCACTTTTGACATAAAGGAACACTTTTTGGTTGCTATGGACAATCTCCAGTTTCCAGGCAGAAAGAACCGTTTTTATTATATAAAAGTGCATGTAGGACACTGTGCAGACCACTAGGGACAAGGGGAGTGTGTATTTTTTACATACAGTACTGTAATCTATAAGATTACAGTATACTTTATGTATTGTGTTTATTTACTTTTTTTAATTTGGCGCCGATCTCCGCCCCGTGCGGCATAACGCCGCAGGGAACGGAGCTGGGCGGCACTCGGCACTGTGAATCGAGTGAGGAGGACACAGCTAGATCACACAGCACGGCAGCATCGCAGGATCCAGGGAAAAGGTAAGTAACTTGTGCCTGTGGACTCTGCGAGGCGATCCCGAGTCTGGCTCGGGGTTACTGCTTTTGGTCCTGAAATTCCACCCCGAGCCAGACTCAGGAATACTACCAGGGGGTTAATTGAACAAGCTGGGGTTAGAAGCTCATTGGTTTCTATGCAGAAGTGAGCCTGATTTTGCACTTTCCAGCTTTAGTAAATAAACCCCACTGTGTACCTACATGGGGTATGCCTGTAATTTTCTGCAAAACTTGTGGTGAAAGAATACCCAATCACCTCATTCACTAAGCTCTGGGGAAAGTTCCCTTGCAGTTGCAACTTTCATTGCAAAGCGATCAGCCTATATTCCTTTAGTAAATGAACACCTATACATTTTCAATAGGACAAACTGTGTCAAATGATCCTTCTCTGACTGCTGCCAACTCTAAAAGCAAACTACCAAATACTTACATGAACATAGGTGATTAAATAGATATACAGTACCAATAAAGTGTAAACTGGCACAGATAAAGAAGAGCTACAGACCCTGATCACTGACTTGCACAATACAGTGCATATACCTTCGGCATTTTGCTGATAGGATAGGGACTAGGGATGAGCTTCGCGTTCGATACGAACGTATGTTCGACTCGAACATTGTCTGTTCGTATGTTCAACGAAATTCAAACAAAATCGGTAGTTCGCGCCAAATTCGAGTGACGCAAAACGGCCCATAATTCACTGCGGCATTGCGCGCTGATGATTGGCCGAGCATGCTGTATGTCCCACATGCTTGGCCAATCACAGCGCGCAAAAAACTAAGAGCCATAATTGGCCAAAGCCTGGGTGGCTTTGGCCAATTATGGCTCAGGGCTTTAGCACACGCCCCACACTATATGCTGGGCGGCCTCGTGTAGTGTGTTCCGGCTTGTTAATGAAAGCAGTCAGAGAGACAGAGAGATTGTCTTGTTATATAGCTAGATAGAGCAGGCAGGCAGGCTAGTCAGGTTAGCTTAATTTACAGTGTGTAGAGGATATATATACATCCCTAGGAGTTGTACATATATTTATACACTGTATAGCTTAGATAGATCAGTTCTTCCTAATTTACTGGCAGGCAGGTGATTGTGCTATTTAAAGACGTTATCACAGGTATAGACACCCAGCAGGTACAATATTTAAAGGAATTTTTTTTTTCTTTATTTAAGCATCAATAAAATCACTGCTCCTGGAGCAGTGATTTTAATGATGCTTAACTTAAAAAAAAAAAAATGAAAAATCACTTTAAATATTGTACCTGCTGTGTGTCTATAGTTTGCCTGTGAAAACGTCTTTGAGAACCCGGGTCTTGCCCGTGGGAACATGTATCAATGGAAAAAAGTTTTAAAAACGGTCACTTTTTCAGGAGTCCTGCTCCTGAAAAAACAACCGTTTTTTAAACTTTTTTCCATTGATACATGTTCCTTGGGGCAAGACCCAGGTTCTCAAAGACGTTTTCCAACAATAACTTGAATATTGGTCTTTAAAATGATTGTTTTTTAATTCGAACGTTCGAGTCCCATAGACTTCAATGGGGTTCTAAATGTTCGCGCGAACAGTCGGTCTGTTCGACGGTTCTGGTGCGATCCGAACGCAATGGGTGTTCGGCTCATCCCTAATAGGGACTGTTCAGACCACTTGGATGCAGTTGGCTGTCTTGAACATGTATCACTGAGGAGGGGTTGCTTGATCATTTGATTGGAGTCCAGGGACTGCATTTCAGTAATAAAAGGTACCCTTTTTCTTTGTTCGTTTTTATTTACCATGTATATCATTCCTGTATACTGTGACATATAAGATAGGAATGTATTCCTGCAGACTTTTAAAGTAACTGATAGGTTCCCTTTCAAATGAAAACACAAACAAATAGTTTGTCATTTCGCAAACTGACAGAAATATCATTGCATGTTTTTGCATTTGTTAAAGGTTAACATCCATGGATTGGTGATACTAAATACCATTATTCCAGCATTAGATTAATGCTTTATATATCCTTTAGGTATGTGTTTTACAAAAACAAGATGTATCGGTTAATATATATATATATATATATATATATATATATATCATTATTATTATTATTATACAGGATTTATATAATGCCAACAGTTTGCGCAGTACTTTACAACATAGGGGAAGACCGTACACTTACAATACAAATCAATACAGAAGAGGGATCAGAGAGCCCTGCTCGTTAGAGCTTACAATACTGAAGGGAGGGTCAAGTGGAACTGTGGGGGATGAGCTGATGGAGAAAATGAAAATAAGGTTGTTAGGTGTGGGTAGGGTAGACTAAAAGCTAAGTGGAGTGGGAGATAATTGGACAGATTGGCATAAGGCAATATATATATATATATATATAATATATATATATATATATATATATATATATATAGTATCTCACAAAAGTGAGTACACCCCTCACATTTTTGTAAATATTTTATTATATATTTTCATGTGACAATACTGAAGACATGACAATTTGCTACAATGTAAAGTATTGAGTGTACAGCTTGTATAACAGTGTACATTTGATGTCCCCTCAAAATAACTCAACACACAGCCGTTAATGTCTAAACAGCTTGCAACAAAAGTGAGTACACCCCTAGGTGAAAATGTCCAAATTGGGGCCAATTTGCAATTTTTCCTGCCCGGTGTCATGTGACTCGTTATTGTTACAAGGTCTCAGGTGTGAATGAGGAGCATGTGTGTTAAATTTGGTGTTATCACTCTTAAGCCCCGTACACACGGTCAGACTTTTGGCCAACCAACTTCAAAATCTGCAACTTTTCGAATTTGTCCGATCGTGTGTACGTTCCATCGGACGAACTTTTTTGGGTTTCATCGGACAAAAAGTTGGGTCTGCGAACGGACCAGCTTTCCGGCAACAAAAGTCCGATGGTGCCTTGTCCGACCGTGTGTACAGCAAACCATCGGACTTTTGGACAAAGTACAAATTGGCATGCTCAGAACCAATGTTAAAATCAACAAACAATAGCAGAAGTTAACCAAAAGGTGGCGGTAAAGAGCAGAAAAGAGCAGAAAAACTACGTAATGATGGAAAAGTTTGCAGAATAGTCTGACTGTGTGTATGCTATGGGTGTGACCAGACAAATCAATTAGGACAAAAATCCAAGGGAAATTTTGTTGGATGTCCGACCGTGTGTACGAGCCTTTACTCTCTCATACTGGTCACTATAAGTTCAACATGGAACCTCATGGCAAAGAACTCTCTGAGGATCTGAAAAAAAGAATTGTTGCTCTATATAAAGATGGCCTAGGCTATAAGAAGATTGCCAAGATCCTGAAACTGAGCTGCAGCACGGTGGCCAAGACCATACAGCAGTTTATTTTCAGGGGACAGCAAATTTACACTGTTATAGCGCTATTTGTAAATTTAAGTTGTCTGAGCTGTAGTTTAGCTCAGAATGATTGTCAAATTATTGGTTTATGTTCCAGTTCAGCTGCGTTGCACATTTTCCACTTGACTGTGGGTGTCGCTGTCACCACGGGTCAAGGTTGGAAACGCAGCGGGTTGGGTGCATTGAGTTTTCTTTCCCAGAAGCAGCTCAGTGGGTGTGGTCCCCACCGCTGTGCATTTTGGAAGAGGGTACTTAGGGGACAGACACTGTTCTGGCGGGGGCTTCCGATCCTGACCTGATGGCCCTCCTGACCTCAGGGATGTGCTAACAGTTTTTCTTCCGGCCTCGGGGGCCTGCTGTCCCAAGGCTCTGCTACTGAGAGTAGGCCCAGGAGTTTCTGGGGCCTACTGGTCCAGGGGTGGTCCTGTGCTGTCTTGCTTGCGGGAAGAAGCCAAACAATTGGGGATTCAATTGAAGGACGCATCCTGGCCAATCTACCTCACAGTGCTTCCGGCTGGCTGAAAGATCCTGGTACTGTGCAGCTGTGTCTTTGGAACCTTTGCAAAGTGTGTGTGTGTGGTTACATGGTCCTGTGGCAGAGGACTGTGCAATGACTCGTTTACACTCATCAAGTCTGTGGCAGAGACTTTTGTACGATCTTCGCACCGGCCGCTAGGTCAGTGAGAGAGGCCTATCCGGTGGTTGCTGAATCCAGTGTGGAAACAGTTTGTCCTCTGGATCCAAGAACGTACCCGTGATCCGCAAACAAGGTACCTTAATCTTCCCTAACCCTCCATCCCTCTGTCTAAGTTTGTTTAATAAAACCTTGGAAGAAAAAGAGACTAAGTATTGGTGCATTTGTGAATAACTCTTAAAGGAGGACCCCTAAGTTGAACGTTGTAAGGTAACGGCAGGCCCAAATTCAAACCAGCAGCTCCTACGTGACCAATCTCACTCCAATCTGTGCCTACACTTATGCCTCGTTTCCACTGAGCGGATCGGTTCGGTACGGTACAGTACGGTTCGCTATTTTGGGTGTTTCCATTATGAAAGCGTGCCATAAAAGCAAACCGTACCGCACCAGCAAGGGTCCTGCTTCTCATGAGGGTCCAGAGAAAGTGGAACGGTTCCATTAGGGTGGACCTACAAATACATCTCGCTGATTGGTGGACACGCTAGGAATTTTTTCTAAAACCTGAATGGTCCCCGACGGTCCTATTTGCAGTGACAACGCTCACGCGATTAAACCGGTCCCATCCTAACCGCTCCAAATTAACTGAATTGAACCGTTCCGTGCAGTGGAAACAAGGCATTAGAGCCTCCCTGAGCCTGCCCCCTCCCCCCGACCAATGTAGTGTAAGCGTCCAACAGTTCAGCCTGAGGGGAGAGAGGGCGAGAGAGAGAGAGAAGAGAAGAGAGAGAGAGAGAGAGAGAGAGACCCAGTTCTAGTGCCCTGTCCCTCTGGTCTGCCCCCGGTGCCCTGTCCCATTTTGTTAAAGTTGTTGTTGGTAATATTTAATTGTGTAACTTCATTCTGCATAAAACATTTAACAGTGTCATTCCTAGAGATAATCTACGAGGGCGTGTTTACGGGTGCAGGGCAGTATATGAATTAGGTGGGGCAACTGGTGGCGAGTAATTCTTGAGGCCTGGCTAGTAGCTCAGGACTTGAAATTTTGAGCCCTGGTATATATATTGAAGGCACTTACAGGTCGATATTTCAATGGCGTGCTGGCTATCATTTCAAGGTTTGTCTTGAGAAATGTGACCAGCGTGTCTTCAAAACTTGCCTACAATAAACATTGCTGATTTGCACTAGCTCTTGTTTCAAGACCCATGAGTGCCTTCAACACTTTTGAATTATGTATGCTGACTTAACTGCGTGGGTGCGCCCAGCCCAGTGTTCTACATGTAGTGTGTAGTGGATAGTTTGGGTTATATACTGTATTCTGTGAACTGTTGTAGTTAATAAATTAGCACTTCACTGATCAAACTTAAAGTGGAACTTTACCCATAATAATGTGATTAAAAAATAATACTCTTTAGCAAGAAACATACATTCCACATTAATAATTATGCTACCAAAATTAGTGTGTGCTGTAAATTGCCTCCAGTATTACGACTGTTTCTTCTTGCCCGAATAGAGCTTTCTTTTGGTGGTATTTGATCACCTCTGGGTTTTTTATTTTTTGCGCTAGAAAAGAAAAACGACTGAAAATTCTGTAAAAAAATAAAAATAATCTTGTTTCTGTCATATTAGCAGGTTATTTCTCACACACAGCATATGCATACCACAAATTACACCCTAAAACACATTCTGCTATTCCTCCCGAGTATGGCGATACCACATGTGTGAGACTTTTACACAGAGTGGCCACATACAGAGGCCCAACATGCAGGGAGCACCTTCAGGCGTTCTGGAACACCCAGACCAATTCTGACATTCCTCTCCTACATTGGAAATCATCATTTATTTTATAGAAAATTACATAGAACCCCAAAACATTATATATGCTTTTTTAGCAAAGACCCTAGAGAATACAATGGCGGTCGTTACAACTTTTTATCTTGCATGGTATTTTCGCAGACATTTTTTGAAAGCGTGTTTAAAAAAAAACTGTTTTGTGTTTAAAAAAAAAAAAAAACAGTAAAGTTAGTCCAATTTTTTTTTATAATGTGAAAGATGAAGTTATGCCAAGTAAATAGATACCCAACATGTCACACTTCAAAATTGTGCACACTCATGGAATGGCGCCAAACTTCGCTACTTAAAAATCCCCATAGGCGACGCTTTAATTACTTTTATTGGTTACATGTTTTTAGTTACGGAGGAGGTCTAGGGCCAAAATGATTGCTCTCGCTCTAACGTTCGCAGAGATACCTTACATGTGTAGCTTGAACATCGTTTTCATATGTGGGCGGGACTTACGTATGCGTTCGCTTCTGCATGCGAGCACACGGGGACAGGGGTGCTTTCAAAAATGGGTATTGCAGAGTATTGGGGTATTGCAGAGAATTGCGCAGGGTATTGGGGTATTGCAGAGTATCGCGCAGAGTATTGGGGTATTGCAGAGTATTGGGGTATTGCAGAGTATTGCACAGGGTATTGCAGAGTATTGCACAGGGTATTGCAGAGTATTGCACAGGGTATTGCAGAGTATTGCGCAGGGTATTGCAGAGTATTGCGCAGGGTATTGGGGTATTGCAGAGTATTGCGCAGGGTATTGGGGTATTGCAGAGTACTGCGCAGGGTATTGGGGTATTGCAGAGTATTGCGCAGGGTATTGGGGTATTGCAGAGTATTGTGCAGGGTATTGGGGTATTGCAGAGTATTGGGGTATTGCAGAGTATTGCGCAGGGTATTGGGGTATTGCAGGGTACTGGGGTATTGCAGAGTACTGGGGTATTGCAGAGTATTTTGCAGAGTACTGGGGTATTGCAGAGTACTGGGGTATTGCAGAGTATTGTGCAGGGTACTGGGGTATTGCAGAGTACTGGGGTATTGCAGAGTATTGTGCAGGGTACTGGGGTATTGCAGAGTACTGGGGTATTGCAGAGTACTGGGGTATTGCAGAGTACTGGGGCAGGGATGGCTGAGCTGGGATAGGATGTATCTGTGACTGCATTTGTCACAGATCCAGCCACAGCGCTGCTGCTGCCACCCGCTCCCCCCCTCTCCTCTCACACTGTACCGAACGGAACAGAGAGGAGAGGGAGGAACCGGCGTCATCAAATGACGCCGGTTTGTTTACAAGTGATCAGCGGCAATTTACCGTGATCCGTGATGCTCTGGCTCTTCTAGACCCGGAGATTACGGACACTTCCGCGAGCGCGTCCCAGGGGACGCGCAATCGCGGAAGTGCACGAGGACGTCCCAGGGACGTCGTCCCAAGACAGCTCCACCGCGCTGTAGCAGTAAAATGCCTATGGCACGGTGGGCAAGTGGTTAAAGTTAATCACAGGACAATGCAATCTCCACCCCCCAATCATACACTGGGGCTAATTCTCTAGCAGACATTTCGGCACCGACCCTGACGAGACACATCACATTCCTATATCAATAGAATTCAATTAACCTTTACTAAACATAATTGACATGCTAATTCAATACATCTGAAGAGAGACGTGTGATCTTGAAGGTCTGTCAACATGAACCACTTGTAATATTCCAGTCTATCCTTCAATATGAAGTATCAATGATGTCCCATCTCATGTAATACATGAAGTATGATTTTATTAGCAACCCTACGCCCAAACGGGCACAGGGTTTACTTAGACCCAGGAGTTATTAGTGTCGCTGGCACAGGAGTATCTCTCATCCTTCCAAAGTCTCTGGTTGTCACGGTTCATTCCGTTACAGCAAGGTATGACAGTGTATTATTAGATTTTAAACAGCATAGGCACTAATTTTGTATGTTTTACATACAGTAGCTATATCTGCAAAAGTGGTCAGCCGAAAAGTAATGTAGTAGGACTTAATTTTCTGTCTAACGTTCCTCTTTAACTTTCTGCTCTCAGTGGGATTGATTTACTAATGGAGTAGCATGTTCAAGTGTGAATTTTCACTAACCTTACTAAAATAAGGATAAGCTGAGTTATATTCTGTCATCCAATCAGTATAACAGTGCACATGCCTACAGGGCATTATGCTGACCTTAGGACACAATATAGTAGGTTAGCCTTCTAGAATGATTTGCTTTTCAATTACAATGTGCTCTGCTTGATCATGTCATACGAAGGAGTGGAAAAATTGACTAACGAGAGAAAGGCAGACATTCTCTTACTACTGAAATGCAATTCTCTTTTTATGTAAGGCATAACAATCGACTCATTTGATACTGTAAGGAAGGATAGTGAAATAATCTTGTAAATAGTTGTGGTGATTAGTAAATATGTTTTGTCATGCTTGTATAGGTTTTTGATGTATTGCTGTATAACATTGTATAAAAAAAATACAGATTGTTCATATTTGACACACAAGAGATGATTTGTTTGTATATGTTTCCTATACACCAGAAATGTTCAACTAGCATTTTGCAGACACATACAACTCTTTGACTTATTAGTTGTGTCTATTTTAAGAACATCAGTTGGTTGTCTGTTTTATTGAGCTGTAAGATTCTGCTTGCGTTTCATATTTCTGAAAAAAAAAAATAGGGTTGTGTGCAACTGTGCAATAATCTTTTCAATTTTTTAAATGTTTAATATGCCACCTCCAAGTAGTTTGACCCATCCTACAGAAAGAAATGTAAAATGTCAATGAGCATATTTCCCAATCAGCATAGTAAGTTATTTAAAAAGTCACCTTCAGGGAACAGTGGCAATATCAGTGTACAGCCCACCCTCAGACACTTTATAGTATACCAGCATTCTGCCACTGCCCCTTTCACTACTGCTAAATAAAAAAAATAAAAAAATACTGGTAGACCATTGGGGAGTATGTGACCTTCCCCAATGATTTAGTATTCAGGACTTGCTACCAATTACTGGGCCCGAGTGTTGCACTAGGGTGGCATGGTGCTCTCTTCTTTTGTGTTTTGTCTAGATGTGTTCCTACCACCCAGAGGATCCATAGAGAGCAGCCGAACCCTTTGACTTGTCTAATTATCACCAATAGCCAGCTGGAGGGCTATACTAAACTGTCTATTTGCGCACCTGTTGGTTTTTCTTTTGTGTGTATTTGTTGTCAAGGTGTATCTGTGGCCCAGCTATGGATAGGCTATCTATATTTAATCCGTACGTGCAATGGCCACACTCCTTTTATTTTTTATTTAGTTTTTTCCTTTATTTCACCTGATGATCCAACCTGTAACACCCTTCATTTTTTGGTGTGTATGAATTCTGGATGCAGTAGAAAGGCAGTAGAAACCTTTGGAAAGCAGCATTGTTGGTCTGTGGACAGGATTGTTATACTAGCAGATTTAGATGAACTTGACTTGACTAACAAATTGAAGCTGGACTCTAGCTAACAGACCTAGACTGAGACAAAAAATAGGCCGGGGCATTTTAGACTGAGCAGCCAATTATTTCAGGGAACGGGGAGGGGATCGTTTGAGAGGGTGGGATATTCAGAGATATTCATGGAGTCAGTCCTCTGCACTGTAATGTAAAGGGGCATTGTAATATAAAAACGACTGCACTGTAAAAGGGCACTGTAATGATTACAATGCCCCCTTAAAGTGCAGTCCCCTTTATATCACAGTGCCCCTTTAGATTAACGTGCCCCTAGTAATCACAGCCCCCCATCACAGTGCCCCTTGCAGTTATGCCCCCTTTTCTCTATAATCATAGTGCTCCTTTTTACTCTGCCTCCCCTGCACAGTCCTACCTTTGGCAGGGCAGAGGCAGGATTCAGCCTGTGTGTCGTCTCCAAGGTCTCCTGCCCCATCGAAGATGTCATTATTATCAGCAGGGCAGGGGGTGGAAGGAGCTGCAGTTGTGTATCATATTAACAAGTGGGTTATTTACCCGCTTGATAATATAAAAACACTCCATTTGTGCAGATCTCCAGTTCCTCACACTCCCTACTCTGCTGATGAGAAGAGATCTCTTTGGGGGGTTGGAGAGCAGGAGGGGAGCTTGACCGCTGTCTGTATTATCCCTGTCTGGACCACAGTGGACACTTACCTCCCACTGTGCCGCCCAGTGTGCCCTATGGCCACTCCAGGCCTGCCAGCTACCACTTTATAAGCAGTTACGGCAAACAGTGTTTTTTCCTTTTGGGATAATAGATTTTACATAAATGGATAATACATCCTGATTACTGTATGCACCCCTGTCAGTGGTAAATGGTTATTCTCAATCCTCTAACTGCTAATTAATCCCAATCCTCTAACTGCTACTTTATCCGGAAAGCTTGATGTATTAAAGGAAGTTGAAAAATAACAGACTTACTGGCAGGATCACCAGGTAAAAATATAGGAAACAAGGCTAAAAAAAAATGAATACAGCCATCCCATCTAAGAATTTGTAAGCTGCAATATACAAAATAATTGTTTTAGGGTGTAATACTACTTAAATATTTTCTGCAGTGAGCTTTGACAATGAATCATTGCACAGTTCTTAGAGCAACAGAGGTCGGTGAGGGTTGTGTAAAAGCCCATTAACTGTTTGTTAGGAATATGTAAACATTTTAATGCCCATAGTTTGCCACTGTTACACATTAGCAGTCCATAGTAAGAAGAGTACACAGTGGGGTTGATTTACTAAAGGCAAATCCACTTTGCACTACAAGTGTACTGCAATTGTACTTGAAAGTGCACTTAGAAGTGCAGTTGCTGTAGATCTGAGGGGAAGATCTGAAATGAGGGGAAGCTCTGCTGATTTTATCATCCAATCATGCACAAGCAAAAATGCTGTTTTTTTCCCCCCTTTGCATGCCCCCCTCAGATCTACAGCGACTGCACTTCCAAGTGCACTTACCATGCACTTGTAGTGCAAAGTGGATTTGCCTTTATTAAATAAACCCCAGTATGTCATATACTGTGAACATTTCTTACACAGCTGATACAGTTTCTTCCATGCCAGTATCAAACTTGCCAAATATCTGGACTTCGGAGGACAGCAGTAACTACTAAACATATACGATTATAGCCTCAGGCAGCAATAGAAATGGTTTTGGGTTTTTCAGGGAATGGCAGTTATTGTACACTTGGGTTGCTTATGAAATAGTTATTTGAAATAGCTCAACATTCAAATAAATATGCCGAAATTCAATACTGCGTATGTTAATGGCCAATATTAATACAGATATGGGGGGTATTTTCTAATAGAGCTAGAAAGACAGTTAACATTTCAATGATTTACGTATGCTTGCTGCATTAGTCAATAAGCAGTACAGCATAAATCCAAGAATTAATTCACTGCTGATTCATCAAAATAAATCAGGTGACAATTCAAAACCCAGTGTGAGCAGTTTCCTTAAAACATCATGTCAAATGCTAATATAATGATCAATAACACCATAAAATCACTCTAATCTACAAGGCAAATGACTATGGCTAGATGGGGTAATGCAGTAACAAACATTACAAGAATTTAAGCCTAGTCTACACAACTGCACTTTGCAGAGATAATATTCATATTTCCTCAAATATAATAACCATTTTAAATGTGTTTTATTACTGCATTTCATTCACATATTCATGTTTACTGGAAATGCTTTCTCTTAAAAAGCATTTGCATTTAAAAGACCAAATAACATATTAATAATAAGTAAGGATTGCTTTACATAGCTATGGGTTACTCCTGTTTTAAAACACGATGTGTGACACAAAGGGGGAGATTTACTAAAACTGGAGAGTGCAAAATCTGGTGCAGCTCTGCATAGAAACCAATCAGCTTCCACCTACAAGTTCTTCAGTTCGACTTTGAGAATAAAACCTGGAAACGGATTGGTTTCTATGCAGAGACCAGATTTTGCACGCTACATTTTTACTAAATCTCCCTCAAAGAGGAATATATAGGCATTCCTCAGCATGCACACGGTGCAACTAATGTAACAAATTGAAGCCATGTATGGGTTCATATCGTCACAATATAGGGCGTTTCTGAACAAAGGAGAATATCACGTTAGGAATATGATCTAGAACAGTCTACTAAGATTAACAGGCAAGGTGTGTTTCCTGGGCACACAGTTTACCCCTTTTCTCAATACCTTTCAAGACCCAAATATTTTTTTTATGCCTCTTTGTAGGTATGCACCCAAGAAATTGGCATCTTTAGTGAGAATATAAGAACTGTAAGGGCTCTCACAACCTGTTTTTGAGCAACAGTTCAAAAAATGTGTAAATACTCATAATGTAATCATCGATGTGCAGGGCCACCATCAGGATTTCTGGGGCCCCTTACACAGCTTCAGGCATGGGCCCCCTGGAGCAGAGAACCGGGGGGTGGTGCCACCTGAAATTGAGAAACGGGGGGGGGGGGGCTGCCACGAATTGAGAAGCGGGGGGCCCTTGAAGAAATAAAGAAAAATATAAAAAAGGGGGGTAGCCATCTGGGGCCCTGGGGACCTCTGGGTCCTTTAATAAACAGAAAAAAATAAAAATATATATATATAAAAAATATATATACATTTTTTTTTTTTAAAAAGGGGGGTTGCCATCTGGGGCCAGCCTTGCTTTTGGTCATTGAAAATGCGCACTACAAAATGTTTGCTCCTGGCTGCCCCGACACTGGCATTGTAGGGTAATGAGCATGGTGAATAAATATCTAGAACAGTCTATTTTCGTTCAGTGTGCACAGGCGCCCTGGGGTGCCTTCAGGTATTTTTCAGGGGTGCCTTGGCAAAATGCCTAAAAAATACTCCAAAAATGCATACAAGCCAGTGAGTGGAATCAAGCCTGCCTTTCACTTACACAAAGACACAGGTTTACATTGTGCACCATTACAACTTTCCAGCCATCAGCACCTGAATGATGTCATTGTTTGATAAAGAGCATGTTGGGCTCCTGCAAAGAATCCTTGTTTGTCCTTCCCCTGCCCTTCTCTGTCAGCAATGGGGTCACATTAGTTGAGTGAGTGAGAAAGAAACACTGGAGTACTTACTAGTCAGTACTGATGTGTGAAGGTGTATATGCTTTGAAGTACTGTATAAATTGCCTCTAATGTTAGGTGTCCTACATGTGTGGATGTTGCTACATTATGAAAAACTATTAGTGTTGTATTTTTTCCATTTTAATATGGGGTGCATTGAGATAGTGGAGAATTTTTAAGGGTGCTGTGACTGAAAAAAGGTTGAAATACACTGATGTAGAATATACTGGGAGTTCTTTACGAAAGGCAAATCCACTTTGCACTAAGTGCAAACTGCAAGTGCATTTGAAATTGCACTGAAAGTGCACTTGGGAGTGCAGTCGCTGTAAATCTGAGGGGTAGATCTGAAATGAGGGGAAGCTCTGCTGATTTATTATTATCCAATCATGTGCAAGCTAAAATGCTATTTTTTTTCCTTGCATGTCCCCCCTTAGATCTACATTGACTGCACTTCCAAATATGGGTGTAGCATAAGGGGTTGCAGGGGTCACAATCTCAACCCCACCCCTAGCTCCAGGGGGCCCTTGCAGCCTCCCTGTCATATTATCATATCCTCCACAAAGTCCAGCTCCGATCTGCCCAAGGGCCCCACAGCCATGCTCCAGTACTGGCCTTCCACAGTCCACACCCCTCCGTTCTCATTGGCTGGGGACAAGCTGTGAGACATTTCCTGAATGGAGAGGAGCACAGGGTGAGGACAGCCCAGGGGCCAAGTCAACGTTTGCACCGGGGCCGACAAGCTTCAAGCTACGCCTTTGCTTCCAAGTGCACTTTCAGTGCAATTTCAGGTGAACTTTGCACTTGTATTACAAAGTGTATTTGCCTTTAGTAAATAACCCCCACTGACTAGGTGTCTCTTCTGTGTTATGTCTGTTATTCTCAGCCCAAGGCTTTTCTCCACCATCAGAAGTCTTAAAATGCTTGTTATCAAGGATATGAACTCTGGCAGCAGTGCCCAAAATGACTGGCCAAAGATAAAGCACTAGTCCTCAGATAGCAAGGACAACTTGCCACAAATTTGTGACAGTGTTGAATTGTAAGTCTGTTAACTTGCTGCACATTTTCACTGGCAAGTTGCACACTTGCAGAAAACTTGAAGCACAAGTTCTAGTTGACACTTTTCCAATTTGCAACAAATTTGCGTAGCAAGTCTCTAGCAAGAGCAAAGTTACAGTGGAGAGTCTACAGCAAGAGCTCTGCAAGTCTAAAGCATTAAAATTCAGCCACAGCGACCCCTGTGGTGGGATGACTATTGTACAACATAACTGAACCAGAATTTGCAGCAGTGTCACGTACCTGGTGGTCGAGCCCGACGTGCAAGGAGTGGCTGCCCTTACTCCTCTGATCCCGAGACCCCTGGTAGAGTGGACAGGGGGTACGGGAGTGCAGAGTCGCACGAGCGCCGGTTGTAGCGCAGATGCTGGGCTGGAAGGCTTCAGGAGGCTTCAGTGCTGCGTAGAGTAGCAGGTGTAGACTAATAGCTGCAGGCGGCAGGTGAAGACAACTGGAAGCAAAGGGATCACCAGAGCGGGGGAGGTGTACCGTAGTACAGTGGAGATAAGTCCCAGCAGGAGAGTCCGTGGCAGGCTGGCGGATCAGGTGCAGGTGCGGCAGGCAAGGCAGAGTCGGGTTCAGACCGGGTCGACAACAGGCGGGCAGCAGCGGCTATAGAGGGTCAGGCAGGCGGATCGTCAAGCAGGCAATAGGTCAGGGCAGGCGGAAGGCAAGAGAAGTCGGGAACAGGCCGGGTTGTCAGGAACAGGTTCAAGCAGGACGGGTACAGATAATCTCAGGAACTGCTGTAGACCGGACAGCAAGAGGCAAAGGCTGACAGCAAGTTTAAATGCCCTTTTTTGGCGCCAGAATGACGTTTGTGCGTGCACGCGCGCCGTTACCGCCGGTGCGCGTGCCCGCTCCCGTCGCGGTGCCGTGATCGCGTGTGCCCGCGTGCCATTGCCGCGAATGCGCGCGCCCCGTGCGCGCTGATGCGCCGCTAGCGCCATCTGGTGGCCGAAGCTGTTCATGACAAGCAGACTTGCAGAATGTTTGCAAAGCTAGTTAATCTGGAGTCATGCAATGCAAACTTGCTGCAATTGTGCAATAAATGTGTGAAGCCTTGTAAGTCTAGCAATAGCTTAGCAAGTCATTTTCAAACTTGCAGCACATTTGCCCGCTATTTGGGTCACTACTACTCCCTTTTCTTTAACTGCAGCTGATCTTTTCCCCATTATTTAACTACCATGTCTTGTTTTGCACTGTGCGTTTTTGTGCATGTGCCCATTTTGGTAGGGGCAGGGCTATTCTTCCTCATGTCAGAGTCTTAACCAAGGAGAGTAGGGATCAGCACAGTAATGATTTTACCAAATCTTGCTCTAAATCTCGTGAGAATAGCAATCAGAAACAACAGTGGTATAGATCTACATTGCATATACTGTATACTGTGCAGCTTTGAAGGCATGAGAGCAAACCTAGAAAGTTACATGATCTCATCTCATAATGCTAGCTATTTTGTTGCAGCACTGGCTTCTAGATTGGCAGATGAAATCTATATCGGCCTGCAGTGTTTTTTAAACGAAATGAGCAGTGATGTTTACTTTTTTGCAGCCTTCTTTCTGTTGCTTTACTTTTCACTTACCTGTTGTAGTTGGCTATGACTGAGCTATGCCTTGGTTCTCATCTTTTCTCTGAGCTATGCCTGGGCCCATAACCTGTTAAACATGTTGTGTATAGTCCTACAGAACAGACAGACAGTGCTCTGTCCACTTAACTGCAGACAGGAAACAGAAATTGTATATTCTACAGAGACAAAACATAGAGTTTACCATAGAGCAGCTACAATCTTAGAAACACTGCCATCTACTGGCTGAAGAATATATGTGTAGTTGTTGTACAAAAATACATGAAAAATATATTCCAATACAACAGAATCATGGTCAGGAGACAGGATGAGATCACACTGGGAAATCAGCTGAATCATTGTCAGGAAACAGGCCAAGATCACACTGGAAAGTCAGCAGTCATGGTCAGGACTCAGGACACAGGCAGAGATAACACTGGGAAATCAGCAGAACTATGGTCAGGAGGCAAGTTGTGCTCACACCTAAAGATCAGCATAGGTAAGCGGTAGTCACGAGCCAAACAAGGGCAAACCAAAAATCAGCAAAAAAAGCTGTAATCGGGAGCTAGCAGACATCAATACCAGGCCGGCAGAGCAGAGACAAGTCAAAGGGTCTATAAGCAGATCTCAGGAACAGATTTCGTGTTCTAGTCTCAGGGTAATGGCTGTAGAACATCCAGCGACTTTCTGACTCAACTCTGTTCTTTAAATAGGCTGTCTGGCACCAAGATTTGAATTAAGCATGCATGCGTGTGCACATGTACATACCCATACATTAGCATGACCTTTTGTATTAACATGCCTATGTAAGTTAGCACAATTTCACAAATGTGCATACACACATAACTGGGTGGAAATGACCTGTGTTCTCTATATTGGCATGTACACATATTTTTCTGATGCCGTCCTGACAAGCCCACTGAATTTCAAAAGTTCCCACAAATGCACAGGAGTTCCTAGGCACACTCAGATACCAGAAAGAGCACTGAAAATTTTAGCATTTCAAAATGTTCCCTATAGCATATCATATCTTTACTCTTTAGGTGGACTCAGGTCCACTTTAAAGGAACAGTGCAAGTGACAAGTTTTAACCCCCAGACTATGAGCCCTCAGTTTGTCTCAGTTTCACTTCATAGGAGAAACACAAGGTTGGAGGAGAAGTGAAAAGATAGTGTAGGGATTTTAACTACTTTGTAGGTCTGTGTGGATATGCGAGAGGAAGAATACAATTGCTAATCTTTCTTCACAAACATGCTCCTATTCAAATAAACTATCATTAGTATGTTTTTTGTTCTGTCCATGATTTTAGCATGCTTGTTTTGTTAAAGCGGATCTTCATGTTTGTTTATCTTTTTTAAAGCAGAGTGTCTGTCCCTGCGCCCCCCCCCCCCCCCCCCATGCACGTCACTCTTCTTGGTGAATGACATGCACAGTGCTCGCAATGCCTCCAGGGATATACATGTCACTTTTCCCAGGAGGCATAGTGCTTAATTTACAAAGGAGGAGGGGACGGGCTTAGCAGCACATAACTGGGAGACAGGGGGCCACTGGAGAACTTTTCCCTATGTGCCGAAACAGCTCTTTTCGCAATTAGAAGAGGAAAGCCTGAAAATGTACAGCCAAGCAGTATGGGAAAAGATGCTTGTGCCAGAACACATGCACAGCTTCGATAAGCAGAATGAGTACAATGAGGCGGAGTTCAGCATTACAACACAGGACGATAGATCTATATGGGCAGGGTGGAAATAGTTGACCAAAGAAGCCAACCTGTCATACAGAGTCTAAGGTCACCACCCCATGAGGCCGTGTACACACGGCAGAGAACCTCGACGGGCAGAACACATCGTTCCGCCCGTCGAGGTTCCCTGCCGGCCGTCGAAATCGGCGACCCGCCCGTCGGGAATGGCAACCAGCCATTCTTCCAGGCGGGCCGTCGAGCAAATAGAGAGCGTGCTCTCTATTTCTGCTCGACGGGCTTCCCGACGGGAAGCTCGCCGAGAGCGTACACACGGCCGAGGTCCTCGCTGGAATGCAGCTTCCAGCGAGGTTCTCGCTGGTTTCCAGCGAGAACCTCGGTCGTGTGTACACGGCCTCAGAGGAGTTCCATTTTTCCTGCCAAACCCTGAGAGAGCATGCTCTCATTTTGGCTCGATGAGCTTCCCGACGGGATGTTCGGCGAAAAGTGTACACACGACCTGTTTTCTCGGCAGAATACGTCTCCCATCGAGGTTTTCGCTGGATTCTGCCGAGAAACTCTGTCGTGTGTACGGGGTCTTACTATTATGTTAAAATGCTACTGCTTTATATGCTCTTGCACTGTTACGTTGTGGTTATATATTGTACAGTGTTGTTGGGGTCTTATTGTGAATTGTAATTTTGACTCTGCCGAAACAGGCTTGTGTCTAAGGGTGGGGGAGTTTGGGCAGGTTGGACCAGTTAGTTAGGTGGTGTCCCAACCGAAAAGATGGGAGTTAATTCTATGTCCGATTCCTTAGTCTTTTTTGCGGGTTTTGCTCTGGGTCCGGCCCACTTTTCCTGTATCATATAAGGTGGGACAGGAGTCCTGTGCGAGAGCGGTTGTCCACCCAAAGATATTTTGATTGAGTTACAGCACAGAAGGATGGAGAAGAAAAATGAGACCCGTAGGAGCAGGACAATGTCGCTCACCACAGCTCACATGTAGAGACTTTTAACTTGGGGTTTGCCTTGAAGATACCAGCACTGGAGAGTGCTTCTGAAGGACTATGATTACTGGGCTACACTTTTGTGGGTATGCCGGGGCAGCACAGAAATCTGTAGTTATAGTTAGGGAATTCGGAAAACATCATGTCTTGCCTGTTAGACTGTGAAATGTTTATTTTTTTCCCTTTTTGCAAGTTAAATATGGAAACGTTGTCCTTGCCGCCTGCTCTGAAGTTACTAAAGAGGTGTATCATAAGTAACCCATACACACATAGTTCACCGAGTGGGTCTCAGCACTTTGGAGTATGAAGACATTGTTGTGGAATGGAGTATTGTGAATAATCATTTGGTTACCCAGTG
The DNA here is from genome assembly GCA_029574335.1 of Rana kukunoris. Lineage (NCBI taxonomy): Eukaryota > Metazoa > Chordata > Amphibia > Anura > Ranidae > Rana > Rana kukunoris. Next base: position 175,238,830 of record CM056050.1, on the reverse strand, counting down.
AAGTTGTTGAGTTGAGTGCACATGTGGAGCCCTCGCAGTGTGCACAGTGGGACCCTCTGGGATTAGTAGTGAAATACTCTGGACAGATTGTTGTGGACATTGGCTCAGATTGCAGACTATATGCAGATTACAGAGAAGGTGTATACTGGGTTAACTGGAAAACAGTTACAGTGCCAGTGTACATAGTGTACGTCCATCTCGAAGAGTACAGGTCCACCTTAAGGTTGAGTGTTCCCCCATGGCAGTCTCAGCTGGCACCCTGAAACAAAGTGCCTAGCATAGCCCAAAAAATCCCATGCAGTGTAGGCGTTTCATGTGACCCAGCACTTGACACCCAATGAGTTAATGGGAAGACATGGAGGATGTGACAAACAACCACACTACTGCCCCACCTGCCCACATAAATGTACATTTGTTCTGTGCAAATCAGGAAACGTTGAATGTTCTCAAGCTATATTCCCTGTAGATCAAATGTGTGAATGAAAAGAGTACTGCATTATGGCCACCAGATGGAGCTGAGAAGCAGTCTGATTTCCTATGACAGCACCATCTAGTGGCCATAATGCTGTATATTTACACATTCGATCTGCTGAGCATATAGCCTTAGAACATTTGATTTTGTTCCATTCCCACAGAACAAATATACAAGCAGTTTTTTGGTTGATGAATAGATATGCATTTTTTTAACAAATACATCCCTATGTTATACACAATACAAAAAAACAAACAAACAAAAAACACAGGCTAACTTCCGATCTTTAATATCTTTTTATCTTTTCAAGAATTAGTGTTAGGCCGCGTACACACGACCAAATAAATCCGATCAAATCGGTCTGACAGACCGTTTTGATCGGATTTGTCTGCTGGGGTATATTGGTTTGATCGTGTGCAAACGATCAAACCAAAATCCCCACCGGCAGACAGTGCGGTGACGTTGACGCCGCCACGTCACTGTCACCAGGAAGTAAAACACTTCCGCGCATGCGTCGAATCCATTCGACGCATGCACGGGCAGATATGTCTGCTGGTTAGCGTACTAACCAGCAGACATGTCGGACGGACAAGTTCCCAGCAGACAGATCTTAAAGCATGCTTTAAAATCTGTCTGCTAGAAAAACCCGTCTGTCCGCCCGTACACATGATCGAATTTGTCTGCTGAAACGGTCCGTTGGACCGTTTCCAGCAGATAGATTCGATCATGTGTACGCGGCCTAATAGTTAGTTAAAATATGTCTTAAAGGCTATAAGATGATCTGGAGGGTGCCATGCTTTCAGTCATACCTCACCCACTCAAAACCACTTTGGATTAGGCAATTATATTCCCTAAGCTGTCTTTGGGCAAATCATACAATTTTTTTTAACAAATACTTTTCTAATGCCGCGTACACACGATCAGGCTTTTGCCCGCCCAAATCACATCGGAAAAATATAGAACATGTTCTATATCTAAAGTCCGATGGAATTCATCAGAATTTCCGATGAAAAAACTCAGATGGGGCTACACACGATCGTAAAATGCGATGGAAAAAGTCCATCTGACTTTTTCCATCGGAAATTCCGATCGTGTGTACGGGGCATAACACTCCCGTTACTACTCAGTCACTACTGCTTGGCTTGGACAAACTTGCAAACTTTGCATGGTCTTTCCAGTGTTAATCAAAATAAGTGTTTTAGTGTATGGCAGGTAATAAGAAAATATAGCTACTTTGGACTGATTTCACAAAAAACAGCAATGTAAATGTGCCCTAAGTAGGAGTGAATACTATCACGATGTATGTAAGGAATAATGTACACCAGTGGTATTCCATTAAAAAGTGCACAAGTGCAGATGTTCAGAGTTCTGTAGGTTGAAATTAGTTTTAGGACTATTTCTGGTTTCCTATAATTAGGTGTTCAACAAAATATATCAATATAAATCTCCCATGTGGAAACATGACAGTTTCCTGTATAAAATAAATTACTAAGAGTAAAGAAGTGTACTGTTCTTTGTAGTGCAGGCTATTTATAAAAAAAGAAGGAAAAAATATATACGCACATTCATTCCCCATGTTTTAGAGAGCAGTATATTATTTTAAGCTTAGATAATATGGTCTGACTATACATTGCTGTATTAGTTCTGTTCTCCACCATATGAGGGTACTAAAGAGCCAGTTTAGTATCCCAGCTATTTTTCCTGGAGAAGTGATAGGCCTGTTTTTCATTAAGCTATCTTTTTTATTATTTTAATTATAAATGGAAATACTTCATTTTCCCTATAACTTTTCCATACGAAACTTTCATTCTGAGCTCTAATTTCACAAAATTCAAGGGTTATTACTTTTTAATTGTTCAAAGACGTTCTGCTTATATCAGATAATTGTATATACCAAGAAAATGCTACTATGTATAATGCATTTATCACAATGAGCCTGACACAGATATAAGCAATAGGGAATTCAAATATAAATTTCACATGTAAATTGCTATCGTTGATTTATCAGATCATTGCTAACACAAAATCCTGATTATGCTAAATATGATAGCTGACTGAAAAGCAACAATACAATTTGGGATATGTCAATATATGCTATCTCAGTGTTTCTTATATGTGGAGTTTAGGGGCCACAAGCAATGGTGCGGGCCCTTGAATGATAACAGGGTTATGGCATCTAGCTGCAGCCATAACCCTGGTATTTAGCGTCAAAATTAACCACTTGTTGACCAGCTGCCGCAGTTTTACTGCAGCAGCATGGCTCGGCTGGGCGAAATAATGTTATGTTACATCGCTTCGCCCTGTAAACCACTAGGGGCGTGCACGCACCACCGGAGGCGCGCACGCCCACTGCTCGTCCCGGAGCCAATGCGAGTGCCTGATGGGCACGATGACCTCCGGGTACCCGCGATCACTCGTGACACAGCGAGAACCCCATTTTCAGGGGACAAATGACTGATCATGTGTTCATACTTAGTATGAACAGCGATCTGTCATTTCTCCTAGTAAGTCCCATCCCCCTTTAGTTAGAAGACATAGAGGGAACACAGTTAACCCCTTGATCACCCCTAGTGTTAACCCCTTCCCTGGCAGTGACATTTTTACAGTAATCAGTGCATTTTTATAGCATAAATGTCAATGGTCCCAAAAATGTGTCAAAAGTGTCCGATCTGTCCGCCATAATGTTGCAATCCCGATAAAAATCGCAGATTGCCGCAATTACTAGTAAAAAAATAAATAATAATAATAAAAATGTCATAATGCTATCCCTTATTTTGTAGACGTTTTAACTTTTACGCAAACCAATCAATATACGCTTATTGTGATTTTTTTTTACCAAAAATATGTAGAAGAATACAAATCGGCCTAAACTGAGGAAACATTTTTTTGGGAAAAAAAAAAATTGGGATATTTATTATAGCAAAAAGTAAAATATATTAGCCCGGATTCACAAAGCACTTACGCCGAACGTATCTCCAGATACGACGACGTAAGTACAAATGTGCGTCATCGTATCTATGCGCCGACCCACAAACAAAGATACGTTGAAAATTAGGCTTCAGCTGCCTGACGTAACTTTCCTACGCCGGCGTATAGTGGGCGCATATTTACACTGGACGATTCAAATATGCAAATGAGGCAAATACGGCGATTCACGAACGTACTTGCGCCCGGCGCATAATATACGTGGTTTGCGTAAGTCGTACGTCCGGCGTAAAGTTATTCCCAATATAAGAGGCGCAACTCATGCAAAGGTATGGACCAGGGAACGAATGCCGTCAAATTTTACGTAGTTTACTTTGTACGTGAATAGGGCTAGGCGTAGGTTACGTCCACGTCGTAGGCAGTGATTCGATGTATCTTAGGCAGTTGATTTTTTTTTTTTTTCAAAATTGTCACTGTTCTTTTGTTTATAGCACAAAAACATTAAAACCGCAGAGGTGATCAAATACCATCAAAAAAAGGTGGCTCTATTTGTGGGGAAAAAAGGACACAAATTTAGTTTGGGTACAGCGTCACACGACCGTGCAATTTTCAGTTAAATTAACACAGTGCCAAATTGTAAAAAGTGCTCTGGTCAGGAAGGGGGTAAGATCGGTTAATAACGTATTTTCCCAGGTAGTCGGCAACTGGTTAAAAGAATAGAGGGAGAAGGAGAATAAGGACACCTGTCAAAGTCATGTGACCAAGCTTTTCTTTTGTAATAGGGTGTGTTTTAGCAGTATTATGCTGAGAACAGTCAGAGGGAATGAATAACAAAATGTAGAGTGCAGCATGGTGTAAGCACTCCATTTTAAAGTGGTTTTAAAGGCAAAACAATTATTTCTTTAATACATGCCATGCATTAATGTAAAACATGTCCCAATGGTAGTATCACTCTCTCACCTTCCTTAAACTTACCTGAGGGAGTCTTATCTCGATCCAGCATTGTGCCCTTCCACAGAGGCACTGTTCTCTCTCTCCTCACAGGACACAAAAGCAGCAATGGGAGCAATTGGCCTCCCATCTTCTGTCAATCAAATCCTGTGAGGAGGGAACTAGAGGCAGAGCTGAGCCACACTGTGTATGTCTATGGACGCATGCAACCTGGCTCAGGAGTGGGTCTGCATGTGCGCCCCCATAGCAAGCTTGCAATGCTAGCACACGCAGAAGAACCTAGATTGCCAGTCAGGGACCACAAAAGAGGGAGTCTCAGAACTGTTCTGTGCTATTGCGGGGTAGGTATAACATGTTTGTTATTTTAGAAAAAAAATATGACTTTACAGCCATTTTAAAGTAGTTGAAAAGCTAACCACAGTAAACATTCAAAATGTCCCTTTTTAGGATTGATATGCAGTTATAGTTTTTTTTTTAAATGCAGCTGCTGGGACTGGTGCTTCAACGATATGTAACAGCTGCTGATGTGGAAATTACAAAAACTGAACATTTTATATTAAATACTTACTTTAATTCCTTTCCTGATGGACTCCATGGCAGCATAAGTATGGGTTTACCCGCCTCCTATCCACTCCTATAGGACCCCGCTCCCATAAATTTGTGCTCAGAGTTAGAGGCTGCATTCCATAACTAGCCTACTCATGAAACTGGGAGGGAACTCCTGCTGCCATGGAGTCCATCAGGAAAGGTAATTTTACGGTAAGTATTTAATAGAACATTTTCCATTTTCCTAACAAACTCAATGACAGCATACCTATGGGAAATAACTAGCTGTTCACCTCATAGGCAGGCAATACTGAACCAAAGGCTTTAATTTGAGCCGTCAACAGACAGGACCTTCAAGCCAAAATAGAGGATAAAGAAGCAGGCTCTGCACAATAATGAGCCATAAATGTATAGATTGAGGACTCCAAGGCTGCCCTACGGATTACCTCGGGAACCACATGCTGCCATGCTGCCCAAGATGTAAACACACTCCTGGTCAAGTGAGCGGTCACCACCTCCAAAGAAGCCAAGCCATCAGATCTGTGAGCCTATTGGATTGCCTGGACAACCCATGCCACAATTATCCTAGATGAGGCACGTTACCCTTTGTTCTTTTTGGAAAAATAATGAACAGGCGTTCTAAAAGCATGAGGGAGGCTGTAGCTTGCAGATATAACAAAATCTGAGGGATTCCAAAGACCAAATGAAAAGGCAATCTTATACATAGTTCACATTTGTCTTACACTTGCCAAGTCACTTATAGTAGCGTAAAAGTCAGATCACTATTTGAAAAAGAAAAGGGTACTGCTGAGAGTCAACTTAGGATTCCCCATTTACTTAATGGGCGCTATAGCCAACTAAGCCACAAAATGAGGATGCATGTTAGTACTCTAAAGGTTAGCAGAACAATTCCTTGATTTTAGTCAAGCTTAGGTGACAGCTTCACTCGCTCTGGAAAAGGCTAGTGGAAAAAGCAATAAGAACGGTTCTCCATGGCCGATGCTTCAGTTTCTGAGGCTTTATGTGCTGACACGATAGCTACGAGAAAGGCAAACTTGACAGATGTCTTTAATGAAGAACAAGAGGGAGGTTCCATTTGGGAAGCCTCTGGTTACTCCAAAGTCTGAGCCTAGTTGATCCCTTACAGAATTGTCGGACAGGGTGAAAAAAAAAAAACTAGATCTGGATACACCCGTGACGGTGGTTAAAGCTGTTCGATAAGGCCCGATTTAAATCTGACTGGAGGGAGCCCAGAATATTTTGAACTTCAGAATCATTACCTGATTCGTCAGTGGCAGACATGTATTGCACAAACTTTGACCTTGTTTGTGTTTGATCTCCTAGTATTCATGAGAGCGAAGATGACTCTGGAGGAGCAGCCGAGGACCTCCAATCTCAAGAACCAGATCATCAGACATCACTGTGCTGGACATGGATGCAGAATTGCACCCCTCTGGCCTGAGGGAAATAAGTTCTGGCTTCCGGCAGCTGAGCTGTGCTAGCACAGGAAACCAAGGCCTAGTTGGCCAATAAGGCATCATTGCCTCTACCCCCACAACTTTTTCCTAGAAAACCCAAAGATGACAGGAACTGGAAGAACCGCACAGGTCCCGCTGCATTCACAATGATCCGTCAAGGCATCGGTTCGGAAGCCCTGGAGTACTTATCCAACTTGTTACACAGGGAGGCAAACGGACTGACTACTGGACTGACCCCCAGAGACAAAATCCACCTGAACACCTCCACATGGAGAGACCATTCATTGTTGTTCACATGCACTCTGAAAAGAAAGACTGTTAGAATATTCCGGACTCCAGGGACATAAGCTGCTGAGATGTCAGCTAGATTCTTCTGAGCCCAAGCATCACTGGCTTGTATGGTGCAGAAGGCTGCATGTAGTTTCAGAATCTTCAGCACAATCCAGTGAAACCGGCAGCCCCACCTGTCCTGTACTATCTTCCTTAGGTAGCAAGCCCCCCATTTTGTACCGCTGGCCTTGAACGAGATTGTAAACCAGGAAATGGAGCAATGGAATGGCAAATGAGTATGTTTTTTCTGTTACCGCCACAAATTGCTCTCTCTCCTCGCTCAGGCTATGTAGAATCTCTGAACTATGCTTCCTGGCTGCCACTGCCAGGGAAACCCCTTCAAGAAGGGCTGGATTTTCTCCAGAGGGTACACTTCACCATGGGATCCATAGGCACCATAGTGTTGATAATTTTAGACACTGAAAGGTGTCCAGGTGTGAAAAAGACAAGGCCGAAAGTATTCTGTTGCAGAACATCGGATCCAGAGGCAAAGCAATAGTCCCCTTGATTATATCGAACTTAGTCCTGAGGTACTCAAGAGACTAATTGGGCTCCAGGTGGCTCTTTCCGGGATTCAGCAGCCAGGCGAACTTGAGGAGCCTTGAAAACACTCAAGCTCCAGGCTCCAACAGCTGCCTTCTGTCTTGGGCTAGAAGGAGAATGTCATTTGAGTGACGAAGCATGTTAGCATATTAGGTCTATGAATCAGGAACCATGTCCCCATCATAAACTTTTCTTTTGATAAAAATTGTTTTAGGTGCATGAAGTCTATAACTGGCCCCTGCAAGCCATTCTTCATGAGGATAAGGAGGGGCAAGTACATGCACTGAACTCTTCTGAGACTGGCACAGCAGCACTTTGGGACACCAGAGACTTTCTGTGATACAAAAGAATATGCCTCTTTACCTCAGAGTGAGGTACATCTGGGGCAATGAATCTGAGATAAGGAGGACATCTGAAGGACTATGTGTGTCCTTAAACTACCGTTTTGACGTTCCAACAGTCTGAGGCCCAAACTCAGCTTCTCGGATACCCAAGGTCAGGTCCTCTTAGCAGACATTTGAGGGGATACCTGGCCTCCTCACCAGCTCTACCTAAAATCTTGACCTGGTCTGTAAAATCTGCATGCTCTGGGCTTTGTCTTCTAGACTATGATGTCTTCCGGTCTAGCATGTGTCAGTCCTATGGCAAACCCCGACTTGCCAATTGTGGCCTGGGTCATGATGCTATTCAGCTTGTCGCCAAAAGATGAAAACTCCCACAAATAGATCTTCCACCACACCTGCTAGAGGCAGGATCAGCAAGCCAAGGCCATAGCACTCGCTTAGCCATAGCTAGCAAGCGCATCACCAGTATGTGGATGATGTCAACTGAAGCCTCATGGTGGAGGCCCCTGAACTACCAAATTTCTGGCCAGTTTATGTGAAACATTTTGTCCACATTCTTCTTCCACAATTTCATAAAAAAAAAAAAAATCTTCCACGGAAGGGCTACATGCTTGCTTGCCTGATCAAGGCTTTAAGAACTAGAGAGGCAAACTTTTGATGCTTCACATCTTGCCCTGAATAGATAGAGCCTTGGCCATCTTGCTCAGAAGTATCTTACAACCCTGCTGCACTCATCCAAAATGATGTTCCTTAGTTACGTTAGGAATGTGAAATTAGAGCGCCCTTTCTAGAGGTGTTTAAGGAACATCCCCAGTGGAAGAGCATGCTATAGTGGCTGGCTGGCTCTGCGTGTGGGGTTGTACCCCATTCTTTCAGGAGCTGCTAAACCACACAACTCACTAGAGACTCCCTTGGCTGATTGCCAGTCTGTCTCTCTCTTTCTCTCCAACTGCCCAGGTATAGCATAGCTCACATAGAGACTTGCCCTCAGGGACATGGTTCCCCCATCCCCAGCAGGCTCCTTCATCAGAGTGGCTTCCAAGGTGGTGGATGCGGTGTCAGAAGAAAACTACGGAGGCATCAGAGAAGCAGTGCTAGCACAGCCGCACATACCTGTTGCACGAGGGCTGGCTACAGGGAGGCGGTGGCATGTCCATGGCAAGGAAGTGACAACCCAGTCCATCTAGGCTTCCTGGAACGGAAGGAGACACGAAAAACGCTCCATTCCTACACTCCCCGGGATTCCCCAGGCTAAAAGCCCAGGATTACCTAGATAGACCCACACACATACACACACAGGGCCTGGGGGTGCTGTCACACAAGCCCTCAGGGATTGCCAAAAAGTGGAAGGACTGACATCAAATTTAAATCCCCTGCCCTGCAGAAGTCAACGCTGTGTCCCCTTGCTGCGCATGTGCCAGATAAACTGGCCAGCGAGCACCTGCGCAGCTGCCTGGCCTCAAAACCATTGCTCATTGCCGAAAACCAAGCTTTGCACTCCTTCAAGGCCTTGCGCATGCACAGGGGCCACCACAACGGCCGGACTGGAAGAGAAGTGGCGGTTCGATTCCACCATGGGAGGCCGCTGTATACTAGAGCAAGGGAAGAGCGAGAGGACAAACCAAAAACAAACACAAACCACTACCATGGAGTCTGGGACCTTCAAGGGGCACAATCTTCTGGAGACCTTGCCAGAAACTTGCATGATGACAGCGTCCTGACTGAGCATACACAGGCCTGCCCGCCAATGACTGGGTCATCCAGCCAAACTACCACTCGCCCGCCCATGGCTCTAGCTCTGAGCACAAATTTATGGGAGTGGGGTCCTATAAGAGTGGAGAGGAGGCGGAGTAAACCCATACATATGCTGCCATGGAGTCTGTCATGAAATCCATGTTAGAAACAGGAGGAGGAGTTGTTGGGGCCATATTTACATTACTGTTGGAGCTTTCTCATGAATGAGTGCCTTTGTGTTATGTGTCCGACATGAATGCATCATCCAGCATCGCTAATTATATGCAGAGGGACGACAGTGCTAAAAGGAAATATCATTTACTTGCAGTAATATGGCGTAGTCAACCCAATTCAGAGATTACATGTGTGAACTGGCAGGATTAACATTGAAAACAACATATTTATGGTCTAAATAATTCAAAATAAGAAATGTAATGATTTTTTACATAAAAAGCAAAGGATGATTATACATTTTGACTGCAGTTTCATTTTAAATTGCCCCCTAGATCCTGTTAAGAGGATGAAAAAGTGAAGCTTCTTCCATGCTATAGATATACTGACCATAACTCATGAGGCAATGCTACCTATGTTAAAATATTCTCAGACAGCATGGTATTCTAAGATATGGTATGGTATTCTATGGTATTGGGTAGATTGTAAGCTCCCATGAGCAGGGTCCTCCAGACCCCATTGTCTTGAAATGTTTTGTAACTGTACTAACTGCGCTATCTTGTAAAGTGCTCGGCAAACTGTTAGCACTATGCAAATCCTGTATAATATGAATAATATAATAGCACTTTAAAACCAGTGAGGCATGCCTGCCATGGCATTTACCCATATACACAAAATGCTTACATTGCTCCTGTGTGCTCTATAGAATCAAAATAAGTTTGGCCCATGCATTTGAATGTGCTAGGGTCATATAATCAAACACATACTTGTAATACCCTCTGAACAGAGAGTATACCTCATTTTTGCCTGTGTGTATTGGTGTTATTAGGTCACTAGAAATAATTTGGCAATGAACATTTGCAGCCCCAAATGAGATATACAGACCCCTGTAAGACTGCTAATGCAACATTAACCTTATATTAATTACAAAGCAATGTTCACTTAAGAGAATTACATAGTGTTAATAGGTTAATGAAATGCTAAAAGCATAGATTTAAAGTTAATAGTTCTTAGTGAAAATTACATGCAAATTTTATGCTAATGAGTTATAATCACACACAGACCTTGTTTATCGTTCCATTAATGTGAATGTCAGGAAATAACTCCACAATATTGGGCATCACTGCTAACCTGTCAGTATAACATTTCAAGAACCGTCATCTTCAAAATCATGAGAGATCCAAAAATAAAGTACAGTAGATATGGCTTTGCTAAGAATAATATTGTTAGATGCAGAGGAAGCTTGATTGTTCTAGTCTTCTTAAAGATATCTGTTTTTAAAATAATAAACATGTTAAACTGCATACAACAGCAAAATCCATCTCATCATCCATTCTCCCATACCCATTTCTCTCAAAACTGCAGTCATAAAATCCCAATTCACCCTATTGAATGCCTTTTCAGCGTCCATTGATAATACCACACGTAGGCCTTGTACACACGAGGGGATATTTCCGCTGAACATGGTCCGACGGACCATTTCAGCCGAAAAATCCCCTCGTCTGTAGGGGCAAACGGACGCTTTTTGCCGCATTCATCCGGCGGAAAAATTTCAAAGCATGCTTTGAAATAATTCCACCGGATAGCTGGCCGTCAGATATGTCCGCTGGTTAGTACGGCAAACCAGCGGACATATCTTGCCGCACATGCGTCGTATCCTGTGAATGGATCCGACGCATGCGCGCGGAAGTGTTTACTTCCTGGTGCGGTGACGTGGCGCATCAACGTGTACAGCCATCGGATCAAAACACCCAGGCGTAAATATACGCTGTAAACGGTCCGGGGACCGTTCACAGCGGATATATTCAGCCGTGTGTACAAGGCCTCAGAGTTTGGTTTGGTCCGTTATGTACCCAATGTAATACATGAAAGGCTCAAATAGTATTATTATATCCGGCATCTTGGCCCTTCATAAAACCCATGGGAGAACACGTGAATAACATCAAAAAGGGACTCAGATCCCATAGTGTCTCCAAGCATTTCAGAGTATGTCACAAAAGGGACCCCAGGGACTTAAAGTTTTGGGGCATCGAAAAGGTTTAGAGACATTAGCGGGGGGTAACTATATTCGATGCCTTAGCAAAAGGGAGATTTTTGAGGCTAAGGTCCTCTCCCCTGAAGGGTTAATTATAGATTTTAATTTAAATAGTTTTATCTCTGATAGGTAGTTTTGTTTATCATTTTTTTTATTTCTTATTAGTTTTGGATTTTTTTACATATACTGACTGTTTGTTCATTATTCATAAAGGTGTTAGATGCGAGAATGCAGCGAGTGATGTGTGCTTTTTATATTTTATGATTTTTTTTATATATACTTAATATACTCACATGTTATATGGTCAGCAAGCATTTTCTTAACAGGCCACTAGGGGTCATTGTGCTGACTTAGTGTTCACTTTCTTACCAGGAAGTGGTTTGGTCATGTAATATCCTTTTCTCTGTCCCCTTCAACGGGAATGCTGATTGATGGAATTTGTGTACCATGTAAGGGGGAGGCTTAGCTGCCCCCGTTTGCATCATGGTTTCCATGGCGACGGATACGGTTTTAAGGAGGACGGGTGACGTTCATTAGGCACCGCCCTACTGACGAAGTTCTATAAGCGTAACACGTAGGGTGGAGCAGCCACGTGCTGATGTCACCGACTGTCGACCTGCATCTTACACACCACTTAGCCATCTGTGATGGAAATGCCTTTTTTTACAGCCGTTTGTGAGTAACCATTTTTTAAATAAAGCTGCTTTGTAACTGATCCACAGTGAGCACTTAAAGTTGTTTTTGCTTTACCTTTTGTATATTCTACTGGAGTTTCTGTCTTTGCTTGAATGATTTACCCTATGAAGGGACCTGCCTATTTGACCACCTGTTAATTCAGTGGTCCAGTCCTTAAGGTGAGCAAAGCGATAGCTCTGGAGGTGGAGGGTCTGTCACCATTATCTTCCTTAAATTGTGCGATTATCACGTAGAAGCCTCTTGGTGCTTGCTGGGACTTTTAGTCCTCTTCCCCTCTCTTGTTGGACTTTTTTATGATTGCTCTTTTAATACTGCATTTATAATTGCATTTTAATATTTATCAAATGGAGGAAACTGTAGCCATTGCCAGGGAATCGTCAAAACAATTCAACCTGATGTCGTCACCCTGGGTGGCGTTTAGGCATTCGGATCAATATTTGCAATTAGAAATGTGTTGAGATTACGTTGTGACTCGGGTCTTTTCCTCTCCACTCTCCCTGGTAATTTAAGATGGGCCGTTTGATACAGTGTCGGCTTTTTTCCCAGTTTCCACCCCCCCCCCCTTTTTTTTCCCTTTTTTTTTTCCCTCCCCCATTTCTTTTTTTTTCTTTTTTTTTTCTTCTCTTCCTTTCTATTACTAGATGGCAATATCCCGTGATGTGATGTTTCCCTCTACTATCTTTTGTTATAAGATATAATGGTGCTTATTTTCAGAGTATGTATTGTTTTGTTTTGATTTTGGATTAGCGTGTGATTCCCATGTATCCTGGTTGTATACTGTACTCTGATTTTTCTATTTCAAATAAAAGATAAATTATCAAAAAAAAAAAAAAAGGAAAAGAAAAAATAATAATTGCATTTTAAATGTACCTGTTCTTGCGCTGCACCTTACCTTATGCCTTCATAAAACCTGTCTGATCCGGATGGACCAGTTTCACTATATGGTCTTGCAATCATAGGGCTACGATCTTAACCAGGATTTTAGTATCTTATTTAAGGACGGAAATGGGCCTATAGTTCGCACAATATTGAGGGTCCTTCCCCAGTTTCAGAAGAACCTTCACATGAGCCAACAATGCCTCTGGAGTCAAAGGGTTAGAGGCTGTGTTGGAATTAAAATAATTAAAAAGAGGGGCTGATTGACAGAAACTTTTCGTAAAGCCATCTGGTCCCGGCCCCAGACTTTTACCCATTGGCAAGTCCGCAAATACCGTGCCCAACGCTTCACTAGAAATTGGTCGTTCCATCTCTTTCAGGACTGCAGATGGTATGATAGGTAGATCCGAGGCCTTAAGATACTCCCGCATCTTACCCATCCGTCATCCGTTTGCAACACCCACCGAATTTGAGCCTATATTATACAGGGACCTATAAAAACTATGGAATTCAGCGGCTATTGTTTGAGTATCCACTATCTGTTTATTGTGAGCCGTTAAAGTGTGAACATGGCATGAGTCTTCTTGCTTCTTTAGTTGTCTAGCCAACAGCTTACCACCCTTATTCCCCTGTTCATAAAAGCGATGAGCAAAATGCCTATGCTTATTTTTTTCTTTCCGGTCCACTGGGTTAGTTTAAACCGCAGTGTCTCAAATCTATGGGCATCAGCAGAGTTCATATCAGCCATGTATTAAATTTCAAGCGTATGTATTTCTTCCAAAAGATCTACAATTTCTTTCTGCATCCTGTCCTGGCTTCTTCGACTGATAAGCTTAGGACTCTCTTTAGCATCAACGATTTTTCCTCTCCCTATTCTTTTTGCTGTGGTAAGTCACTAACCTGGTTGCTTCTTTCTGCAGGAGTAGAGACCAAATTTTGTCTGCTAACTTTTCTGCCCTAGGATGCTCTGCGGTCTTCCCCTTTTGTTTGTTTGCTTTTTTTTTTCATTTTTCTCCCTCCTGCTGCACTTAGCTAGGTGCGGAGAATGGAGATGGGGCCGCCTCACCTTCTTCCTATGTTGGTTCACGTTTCCCCCGTAGGCCACCCTTTTTCGGGTATTGATCCCTATTGGGATCTCAAGCTACGCTCTAGTTCCCCTCCCTCTCCGGGGGACGGGATCCTTGGTTTGGCTCATAGCTGTTTTTTGGGCCTAAGTGGCTTCGTTTTTTTTTCTATTCTGTTTTTTGTGTTGTTTATTTTCTCTTCATGTCTGTCTCACGTTTCTTCTGTATTTCCTCCTCTCCCTTTCTGTTTTCTCTTCTCCCAGGTTGCCGCTGCCGTTTCGGACTCCACGCCAGGCGCACCGATTGTTCCTCTGCCACAGCTGTCTCCCCTACCTTACCATGACAACAGCTTTTTTTGCGCCTACTTGATCGCCAAACCTGTCGGCAATTTCGCTTTCTGGCTCATAAATATTACGAGCAAGGCAATAAGTGCGGGCGGATGTTAGCTCGTGCTCTGCGGAAGAGGCAGGAGCACTCCTTTGTGCACAAGTTGCGCTCTCCTTCCGGGGCCCAGGTTGTTCTCTCCTCCGAGATCGCTTCAGGGTTCCGCGACTATTACAATGCGCTTTATAATATAGATTCGGACCTCTCTCAGGACTCCCGGGAAGCTAGGCGTAGTGCGATCCGTGACTACTTGGAGAAAGCCAACCTCCCGACGCTCACGGAAGATCAGTCCTTAGACCTTGAGCTCCCTTTCACGGTGGCTGAGCTTGGGGCCACGGTGAGGTCCTTGCCAAACGGGAAGAGCCCAGGCCCTGATGGGTTCACTAAAATTTATTATAAGACCTTTTTCTCCCATCTAGCAGTCCCCATGTGCAACTATTTTAATTCCTTGGCTGGAGGTGGAAACATCCCCCCCGAAGCCCTTCTGGTCCATATTACTGTACTTCCGAAAGAGGGCAAGGACCCCACTGTCCCCCAGAGCTACCGCCCAATTTCCCTCCTTAACTTAGATGTGAAAATCTTAGCGAAACTATTGGCTAATAGGCTTAAAAATATCATCCCTGGCATCATTCACCTGGACCAGACAGGCTTCATTGCAGGGAGGGAGGCTAGAGACAACTCTCTTAGAGCAGTACACCTTATACATTGTACATAACCGCCCTACTCAACACCCCTATATCATTTTATCAACCGATGCCGAGAAGGCCTTCGACCGGGTGAACTGGTCTTATTTGACTGCAGTCCTCCGGTCGTTGCGGCTGGGCCCTCGGATGCTGGCCTCTATCTTGGCTCTGTACTCCTCGCCCTGTTCTCAGGTCAGGGTGAATGGGATCCTTTCGTCCCGATTCCCCATCCGTAACGGAACGTGGCAGGGGTGCCCCCTCTCGCCCCTCCTGTTCGCGCTTATGCTGGAGCCGCTTCTCCGCACTGTGCGAGCTAACCCTGACATCAGGGGCCTTCGGGTAGGCAACACTGAACACAAGCTCTCGGCTTATGCCGACGACATCCTGTTCCACCTTTCAGAGCCCCTGCTCTCTTTGCCTGTCCTGCTGGAGGAGCTAAAGCTCTCTGGCTCCCTCTCTAACTTCAAGATAAATTACTCGAAGTCCGAAATTCTACCAATATGCTTGCCACCTCATACGCGCTTATCCCTCCGTGAGACCTTTCCCTTTGCCTGGGCCACATCGTCCATACGTTATTTAGGAGTGAGACTCACGGACCGCTTTGACACCCTTTACTCCGCCAACTACCCCCCATTGCTAGAGGCAGTCAAGGGCGATCTCTCGCAGTGGACGTGCACAGCCTTCACATGGTTAGGTCGTGTGAACATTGTAAAAATGAACATTCTACCTCGCATACTCTTTTACTTACAGATGCTACCACTTCCCTTGCCTAGGCATTTTTTAACCGACTGTCTGGTATGCTGACTGACTTTATCTGGAACGCCCGCAAGCCCAGAATAGCCATGCGCTTATTACAACGACCAAAGCGCGGGGGGGGGGGGTTGGGAGTCCCTGACATCTGTCATACTATAGAGCCATAGCCCTTCAGAGGATACTCAATTGGCGATTCCATGCTCACTCAAAGCTATGGGTCTCGTTGGAAAACTGCTTGGCTGGCAGGAATCTATCCTACGCACCCTGGCTGCCCCGGGTACACAGGGTGTTGTCTGAGACGACCTCCCCTCTGACGGCCCAGGTGTTATCAGTTTGGGATCGGACTAACTCGCTGCTGAAGCTGGTCCCCCCTGTGTCCCCTCTGGCTCCCCTAGGTGGGTTCCTCTGGTTCCCTCCGGGTGAATGTATGGGCTTTTTTGGGCCCTGGGATGATGACGTATACGCGAGTTGTGGTAAACTTATGAAGGACGGCAGGCTCCTGGGGTACGATGCTCTGCCCACAGGGCTACACAACACGCGCCTGAACTTTTGGAAGTACAGGCAACTACATCACTTTTTCCAGGTGCACGGATGCTCAATTCGTGACTCCTTCTCTCTCACCCCATTTCAACGGCTTTTCGCTGCAGTTGAACCGACCCCCACCTTGTGTCGGAATTATATCGCCTCTTGGGTGCGGCTGCCCCCTTGACCACCCCACCGTATGTTCGGCCCTGGGAGACGGACCTAGGGCTGACTTTCACTGAACAACAGTTATCCTATTTATACCACCTTAACAACTCGTCTTCGGTGGACTCTAAGACTCAGGAGACGGATTTTAAGGTTCTAACTAGGTGGTACCGGGTGCCTGCAGAGCTAGCTCGTATATACCCCTCGGAGTCCGGGTTATGTTGGAGGGGATGTGCACACCGTGGTACGCTGATCCACATTTGGTGGGATTGCCCCCTAGTTAAACCCTTTTGGGAAGACCTGCAGGGACAGATAGAGATAGTGACTGGAATAGACTTCCCTCTCTCCCCGAAACATTTTCTCCTCCATGTCCCCTCGATACTGCTCAGTCAATACAAAAATAGTATGCTACCCCATCTTTTGAATGTAGCACGACGCTTGATTCCGATTTATTGGAAAACGCCCAGGATTCCCACTCGGGAAGACTGGATTAAAGGAGTGAATGTGGTTTGTGAGGCTGAGGACTGGGTTGCTACTTGTAAGGGGACTGAGGAACGTTTCCGTGCTACCTGGGTGCCCTGGTCCGAATATGTTTCGGACCCGGTTCTTGTGCCCTCGAGCTTAGATGCCACTTTATTAGAGTTAGCAGATCCCAGGCTCTCAGACTGGCTAGAACGCAAGAGACAATGATATGACCCACTGGTGTTTGTTGTATATTTGGAGACTCCGGACCCTCACTGCGGTGTGTTTGGAGCGGACTTCGAAGATGCTCCTCTTCAATATGCAGGTAACCTGGCTCCTGTGATCTTTGTCTATTGTCTTTCTTTTCCCTTGCTTTTCTTCCCTTTTCTATTCACCTTTGCTCTTCACTGTGAGCTCTATACCTTCCTATACTCTGACCTTATTCCCCATGAACCATATCCCCGTGTAGATGGTTGTTGAAAATACGTGCTGACCTGTTGGGAGCGGCCGACCCATGTAGCTCCGCAACCCGCGGGACGACCCCATATTTCTTGGGGAGCTGGCATCCCCGTCTGGGAATAGGATTACACATTTGGTCGGCCTTGGTGCGTGTCGTGGTACGGGGTGGTTAGATGGAGGCGATCCGCCCCCCCCCCCTCCCCGACTCGGACCGTCGGGCTTGCCTCTCATTGATGCTCCCCTTTTAGTTGGAGTCGCCCCCCAAGCCCTATGTCCCCATCATCTATCTCCTCTTCTTCCTCCCCCTTCCCTCCCTCCTCAGTTCTACTTTGCCTGAACTATGCAAACACCCAATTAAGTTTCTTTTTGTCAAAATGTGTTCTCAGGACGTGCATGTCTTTGTTTGATATGATTGCCAATCGCTGTCCATGTTCATTGCGTTTTTGCACTATGTTTTATTTGACGTGTCATGTCCTTGGCTGCTCTATAGTAAAAACTGATTATATAAAAAATATTTTGGAAAAAAAAGCAATATTTTTTACTTTTTGCTATAATATATATCTCCAGAAAATATATTAAAAAAATATTTTGGGACTATTGTCATTTGTACAGCGTTCAGTGCTATAAAAATGCACTGATTACTGTGTACATGACACTGGCAGGGAAGGGGTTAACCACTACGGAGCGAGGAAGAGGTTAAGTGTGTCCTAGGGAGTGATTCTGACTGTGGGAGGGCTGGGCTATGACTGACACGACAGTGATCACTGCTCCTGATCACAGGAAGCAGTAGATCACTGTCCTGTCTCTAGGCAGAACAGAGGAATGCCTTTTTTACAAAGGCATCTCCCCGTTCTGCTGTTCCGTGACACCAGCGGACATCAAGTCCATTGGTGTCCCGCGAACACGGTCATGGAGATCGCGGCGGGCGGAAGCCAGCACGGCGGGTTTTTCAAACCAACATGCAGGTACGTTGCTTTGCCCACATGAGCCATTCTGCCATTGTATATGTTCGTTAGGCAGTCGGCAAGTGATTAATAACATTCAATTACAGTATGATTAGTGTCGCAATTATATGCGTTATATAATTTTTTCTTCATTTGCTATTTTTTTAAGTAACCCTTTAGGTAATCCCCACCTATTTAAAAAAAATCTTCTTTAAGGTAGGCAAAGACAAAGGCCCAGATTCAGGTACATCTGTGCATTATTGGACCGGCGTAGCGCACCGCCTTTACGTTAGACTTGCGCAATTTTGCCGCGTAATCACCCTATTCTCGTAGCTTTTGCGCATATGTAACGTTTTTTCAGAGGCGTAAGGAGGAGTAATACAAATTGGGAAGGACGTGGGCGTGTTACATTGAAATGAGCCGTGACCCCATGCAAATGAAGGGCCGGCCGGCTCGCGCATGCGCGCTTGAAGGAGACCATGTCAGCTCCGCTGTGCGCATGCTCACAACTCGGGAGCGGCGCAATCAGTGAAATTGGAAATGGACTAGGGCAACGTTGTGAACTACGCAGACAGCATAAATAGACACACACAAACGCACTTCCTTTGCAAAAGTACATCCCTTTGTCCCTTCCCATTTAACAAAGTGCTTTTGTCCTGTTGTTCGTTGCGGTGTGTTTTGTAGTTGTCAGATTAGTGTTCTGTGTGATCAAGTGTTTGTTAGTAGATTTTTGAAAGTGGTTTTTGATAAGTGTTTGAGAGACTGTTTGTTTGATTGATATATTTGTGTTTGTTTCTTTTCCTGCTGTATTTTTTTTTTTTTTTTTTGGTGACTGTTTCTTGCTCAGTAGTTTTCTCTGTGTGTGTGTGTGTTTTTTTTTTTGATTGGTTGTGCTTGTTTGTGTGCGTGAATTTTGTTGACTGGGACTGATTTTTTTTGGAAGGATGAGTGAGAGAAAACGCAAGCTGAATTAGCGAGTATGGGCGTTTCCTCCATGGCCCACAGAGTGCCAACACCACCCCGGCCAGGAGGAGGGAGATTTTGGATAGGATCACTGACCAGGTGAATTCAGCGGGGCAGGGGGAGACACGGACCAGGTCTGGGATTGACAAAAAAATCAATGACCTCCGGCGTCTGGTCAAAAAGAAGCTGGCCAGAATGCATGCCCATGCCAGGGGCACAGGAGGGGGCCCACCATGCCGTATTAGCCTGACAGCGAAGGAGCGTGCGGTGGCCCTGACCTTTCATCGGCATGAAGTTGCGGGCCTGCCCGGCTTTGACTCAAGTCCGGAGCCCGTGGTGCCAGGTAAGTTTTATTTTTTTTTAATATCAGGTGTGTAGCATGTGTGGGGGAGGGGGTGAAAGGGAATATGTGGCAAGTGTGTGGATCCTCCAACCTGTGAATGTTTTGTGTCATCCACAGATGTGCAGGAGGGTGCAGGGCCATCTGGCCTGACCGCACCAACCCCAGGACAGCAGCCTAATGAGGCCCCCCCAACAAGGCCGGAGTCCGCGGAGGAGGTTCAAGAGGAGCAGGAGAATCATGAGGAGGAGGAGAATCATGAGGAGGAGGAGTCCATGTCAGGCACTGGACGTTTGGGTTTTGAGGACTCTTCCCCTCTGCCTGGCAGCAGGCAGGCCTCCCTAAGGGGGAGCCCCCCCCCCTCCTCCCCCAACATGGCTCCCCTCACAAGGGCCTCCCCTTCTCCCCGGCCACAAGCATCAGCTGGAGGCAGGATGTCATCCCAGACCACCAGGGGGTTGGCCGATCTCCTGCCCGCCACCCTGAGAAGGGACCAGTTCCTCAAAACCCGCCATCTGGGACAGGTCAGCCAGACATTGGTGCGGATGGAGGAGAGCCTGTCCTCCATCAAGGATACGCTGGGGAACCTGGACTCCCACTCCCGGGCTTTCACAACCTGCCTAAACGAACTGCAGATGACATCAGCAGGCGTTGGGCAGGATGTGAGGGCCCTTACCCTGGCTATCCAGGCCAACACGGCAACACTTGGTGCTGCCCTGGACAGAATAGCCGTGGCCTTGGAGGGCAGGCCGCCAGGTGGGCAGAGATCAGGGGCTGCTCCTCCTTCCCCGGTTTTACCCCTCCCCCATGAGTCTCCCCTGAGAAGCCGGGGCCGTGGCCGGGGCGCCCCAGGCGTGGCTCACGCAGAGGGAACTCATTTGTTTTTCCCCATTTTTTATTTTTTTTTATATATTTTTTTTTTTTTGTCATTTTTTTTTTGCTGGAAATTTTTTGCTTTGGCAGGTCATTTTTTTTGGTTATTTTTTTTTTGTGTTGTGAATGCTGTGTGAATGTGGGGGTGACATTCCTGCCGGAAAAGGGATGTCACCCTCTATTTTGGTGGAGAAGGGTTCCCCAGGACCAGGGAGAAGTGATCCCCAGGTCCGTGTGAATGGTGTATGAATGTACAGTGACATAATTGGAGCCTTGGCGTGGCGTTGCTGCTCACAAGTCCTGCATGGTGGACTGGTGCCAATCCAATTTGATGAGGATGTGATGTGTATGTGCTAGGGACCACAGTGGTGTGCATGCATGCATTCTCATTGTGCCATGATTAATGTGTGTGTTTAACGTGCAAAGATGCTTAATGTGAGCTGGCATGAGATGGGGTCATGAGATGGGGTACCAGTGCATATGCAGAGTCACTTTGAAGGGAAAAGACAGGAGGATGTTAGTCATGCATGTGCCACTTGTGAGGTGTGCATCACGGGAGGGGATAGTCATGCCTGACTCCCATGTCACTCACCAACCAGCCAGCTGTCCCCATACATGTTCTGTTCGAAATCTGTGGGGATGGGGCTCTGATTGGATATGTAGCTGTCATTGGTGTCATGGGTGGTGCCATGTGTTGGGCTGCTGATGTCCTCCTGCAAGGTTGTGGTCATTCCAGGATGACATGAGGGGTGAATCTGAAGATGCGAGACACCTCAGAATCACTCATGCCAAAGATGTCTATGCGTGTGTGATATATCAAGTGAAGAGTGAGGGGCTTGTATCAGATAATAATATTGTATTAGATTAGATTAAATTGTAAATTTTATATAAGCAAATAAAAAATAAAAATAAAACATCTCCCGTGCCCTCCTTAGTGCCCTCCTCAGTGCCCTCCTCAGTGCCCTCATCCTTCTTTGTTCATCTAAAGTCAGTAGTATAGCTATGCGCGACGATGCCCCTGACATGTTGGCATACAGATTGTTGTGCAACACGTGTGACTGCTGAACTCCTCACTAACAGTGTTGCTTTATCTGACAAGTAGACTTTGGGCCAGATTCACAGAGCGATTACGCCTGCGCAACAGGAGATGCGCGTGCGTAAGTCTAAATGTGCGCGTGCGTTTCGTTGCGCGGCATCCCCAGAACGAGATACGCAAAAAATCGACTTTTTTTGTCCTGCGTAATTTCGTTAGACTGGCGCATCCTTCCACGCAAAAGTGCGCTAGACACACCATTGATTTGCTAGTCAAATATGCTAATGAGGGACTTACGGGGATCCACAAAACAACGTTGGGGCAGCGCAGGCGACGCAGTGTGCGCAACAGCAAAATGTCCTGTCTAAAATTAGAGCATATAAAAGCTGGTCTAAAAAGAGAAAAAAAGTCTACTTGTCAGATAAAGCAACACTGTTAGTGAGGAGCTCAGCGGTCACACGTGTTGCACAACAATCTGTATGCCAACATGCCAGGGGCATCGTCGCGCATAGCTATACTACTGACTTTAGATGAACAAAGAAGGATGAGGGCACTGAGGAGGGCACTGAGGAGGGCACTAAGGAGGGCACGGGAGATGTTTTATTTTTATTTTTTATTTGCTTATATAAAATTTACAATTTAATCTAATCTAATACAATATTATTATCTGATACAAGCCCCTCACTCTTCACTTGATATATCACACACGCATAGACATCTTTGGCATGAGTGATTCTGAGGTGTCTCCCGTGATGCACACCTCACAAGTGGCACATGCATGACTAACATCCTCCTGTCTTTTCCCTTCAAGGTGACTCTGCAAATGCATTGGTACCCCATCTCATGACCCCATCTCATGCCAGCTCACATTATGCATCTTTGCACGTTAAACACACACATTAATCATGGCACAATGAGAATGCATGCATGCACACCACTGTGGTCCCTAGCACATACACATCACATCCTCATCAAATTGGATTGGCACCAGTCCACCATGCAGGACTTGTGAGCAGCAACGCCACGCCAAGGCTCCAATTATGTCACTGTACATTCATACACCATTCACACGGACCTGGGGATCACTTCTCCCTGGTCCTGGGGAACCCTTCTCCACCAAAATAGAGGGTGACACCCCTTTTCCGGCAGGAATGTCACCCCCACATTCACACAGCATTCACAACACAAAAAAAAATAACCAAAAAAAATGACCTGCCAAAGCAAAAAATTTCCAGCAAAAAAATAAAATAAAAAATTACAAAAAAAAAAAAATATAAAAAAAAAAAAAAAATGGGGAAAAACAAATTAGTGCCCTCTGCGTGAGCCACGCCTGGGGTGCCCCCGGCCACGGCCCCGGCTTCTCAGGGGAGACTCATGGGGAGGGGTAAAACCGGGGAAGGAGGAGCAGCCCCTGATCTCTGCCCACCTGGTGGCCTGCCCTCCAAGGCCACGGCTATTCTGTCCAGGGCAGCACCAAGTGTTGCCGTGTTGGCCTGGATAGCCAGGGTAAGGGCCCTCACATGCTGCCCAACGCCTGCTGATGTCGTCTGCAGTTCGTTTAGGCAGGTTGTGAAAGCCTGGGAGTGGGAGTCCAGGTTCCCCAGCGTATCCTTGATGGAGGACAGGCTCTCCTCCATCCGCACCAATGTCTGGCTGACCTGTCCCAGATGGCGGGTCTGGAGGAACTGGTCCCTTCTCAGGGTGGCGGGCAGGAGATCGGCCAACCCCCTGGTGGTCTGGGATGACATCCTGCCTCCAGCTGATGCTTGTGGCCGGGGAGAAGGGGAGGCCCTTGTAAAGGGGAGCCATGTTGGGGGAGGAGGGGGGGCTCCCCCTTAGGGAGGCCTGCCTGCTGCCAGGCAGAGGGGAAGAGTCCTCAAAACCCAAACATCCAGTGCCTGACATGGACTCCTCCTCCTCATGATTCTCCTCCTCCTCATGATTCTCCTGCTCCTCTTGAACCTCCTCCGCGGACTCCGGCCTTGTTGGGGGGGCCTCATTAGGCTGCTGTCCTGAGGTTGGTGCGGTCAGGCCAGATGGCCCTGCACCCTCCTGCACATCTGTGGATGACACAAAACATTCACAGGTTGGAGGATCCACACACTTGCCACATATTCCCTTTCACCCCCTCCCCCACACATGCTACACACATGATATTAAAAAAAAATAAAACTTACCTGGCACCACGGGCTCCGGACTTGAGTCAAAGCCGGGCAGGCCCGCAACTTCATGCCGATGAAAGGTCAGGGCCACCGCACGCTCCTCCGCTGTCAGGCTAATACGGCATGGTGGGCCCCCTCCTGTGCCCCTGGCATGGGCATGCATTCTGGCCAGCTTCTTTTTGACCAGACGCCGGAGGTCATTGATTTTTTTGTCAATCCCAGACCTGGTCCGTGTCTCCCCCTGCCCCACTGAATTCACCTGGTCAGTGATCCTATCCAAAACCTCCCTCCTCCTGGCCGGGGTGGTGTTGGCACTCTGTGGGCCGTGGAGGAAACGCCCATGCTCGCTAATGGCCCGGGCAAGAATCTGTTTTTCCACAAATGTAAAATTCAGCTTGCGTTTTCTCTCACTCATCCTTCCAGAAAAAATCAGTCCCAGACAACAAAATTCACGCACACAAACAAGCACAACTAATAAAAAAAAAAAAAACACACACACAGAGAGAAAACTACTGAGCAAGAAACAGTCACCAAAAAACAAAACAAAAATACAGCAGGAAAAGAAACAAACACAAATATATCAATCAAACAAACAGTCTCTCAAACACCTATCAAAAACCACTTTCAAAAATCTACTAACAAACACTTGACCACACAGAACACTAATCTGACAACTACAAAACACACCGCAACGAACAACAGGACAAAAGCACTTTGTTAAATGGGAAGGGACAAAGGGATGTACTTTTGCAAAGGAAGTGCGTTTGTGTGTGTCTATTTATGCTGTCTGCGTAGTTCACAACGTTGCCCTAGTCCATTTCCAATTTCACTGATTGCGCCGCTCCCGAGTTGTGAGCATGCGCACAGCGGAGCTGACATGGTCTGCTTCAAGCGCGCATGCGCGAGCCGGCCGGCCCTTCATTTGCATGGGGTCACGGCTCATTTCAATGTAACACGCCCACGTCCTTCCCAATTTGTATTACTCCTCCTTACGCCTCTGAAAAAACGTTACGTATGCGCAATTTCCGGCGCAAAAGCTACGAGAATAGGGTGATTACGCGGCAAAATTGCGCAAGTCTAACGTAAAGGCGGTGCGCTACGCCGGTCCAATAATGCGCAGATGTACCTGAATCTGGGCTTTTTTTTCTCTTTTTAGACCAGCTTTTATATGGTCTAATTTTAGACAGGACATTTTGCTGTTGCGCACACTGCGTCGCCTGCGCTGCCCCAACGTTGTTTTGTGGATCCCCGTAAGTCCCTCATTAGCATATTTGACTAGCAAATCAATGGTGTGTCTAGCGCACTTTTGCGCGGAAGGATGCGCCAGTCTAACGATTTTTTGCGTATCTCGTTCTGGGGATGCCGCGCAACGAAACGCACGCGCACATTTAGACTTACGCACGCGCATCTCCTTGCGCAGGCGTAATCGCTCTGTGAATCTGGCCCAAAGTGTTGGCTCTCTGTTTAAATTCACTGTATGTTCATTATTTTTCCACAGCAAGCTAAGCGCATAGCATCATTGCTCACCTCAATCATAGCAACACCGCTGCACACTGTTACTGTCTTTGTTTCAAGTTGTAAGTGGTTATTAAATAAAATAAGAACTATGACAATAAAGTTTAAAAAAAATAGACTAAACTTTTAAGGTCTGTCTTGTTGAGCCAACGGAAAGTAATACCCTTAGAAAGAGAAGTGAACAGTATCAATAACAGGTCTTATTGGTAGTAGACATTTTATTATCTAAACCTGCATAGATAACCGAGTCCTTGACACAAATACACACACTTAGTTAGTCTCAAGAGCACAATAAGCTGGGCTTCTGCCACTGAAAAATATCTTATGGAAGTGGCTGATATCCATAATAGCAAGTAACCTAAAATGAAAACTGTAAATTGTATTATGTTAAAGGCGTTACACAATGTCAATATGCTGTGGAATTGTTTAGTGCTTGAGAAGAAAAGCAATAAAGGGGTAATTCACCTTTAACATGAAATAAAAAAAATCATTGTCTGACATCAAGAGACTCATTTCTACAGAGAAATAAAAAAACATGCTACATTTATTCATTGTTAAAACGCTCTAGAATAAAAGACAAACACCCAAGGTGTTACCAGTGTCTGATAAGTGACATGGCGCTGGCATATTGTACGCAATATTTTTTTTTAAAACATTCAGAAATGTTTAAAGTTTTCACACCCTTATCTCTAGTGAGTTGTGGAGGGATGAAAATTAACGCATTCTGCTGAGTGACTTGTAAATTGATTTCAGCATTTTTATTGCGATTTGCCCAACAGACATCAAAACAGCTGGCAGGTGCCTTCTCTGCTACAATAACGGGAATCTTCTGAAGACTGATAGAATAGAATCTTACATCTTAAACCCTTAACATAGACTTATATTACAGTTTTCTTAGGTTTATGTAACCCAATTGTCAGCCACATATCTGCAGAAGCTAAATCATGAACAGAATAAAGGAACCAAAATGGTTAACGTGATCTCTTATCAACTCTCTTAGGATGGCTAAAGAAAGTCTTATCAAAGGGACAGGTATAGGCTGCACATGAAAAAAGTGTCAGGAGGATACACTGCAATCTTTTCCCTGATTTGGTCTGTTGGTGAATGCTGAACATGGCAAACTAACTCTTTCTCTTTTCTGACAAAATTCAACATTGGGGGTGACGTTTGTGTTTGCCGTTAACATATGTTTCAGGTGAATCCTGTAAGTTTGAGATTTGCAGTGTGGTCAAATTTATGTGCAGACCCTGGAGATCTTTTATTAAACACTTCCGGGCCAGCTCACGCCGATATACGTAGGCACTTTGATGAGGGATATCTTTGTTATGGCAACAGCTAGGGACTGGGAGGGAATATTGGCACAGATGAACACAGAACAGAAATGGGAATTCTTCAAAAAGACTCTTTGGGACCTCACTGCAAAGTATATTCCATGGGCAATAAGTTTAAAAGGCTAAAGATAAAACCTATGTGGCTCACGGTCAAAGTTAAAAAAGCTATAAACAATAAGAAAATAGCTTTTAAAAAATATAAAAATGAAGGAACACTAGTGTCGTTCAAATGTTATAAAGAATATAATAGAATATGTAAAAAGGAAATCAGGGATGCAAAAATTCAAAATGAACGACAGATTGCAAAAGATAGTAGAACAAACCCCAAAAAATTCTTTAAATATATAAATAGTAAAAAGGTCAATTCTGAGCATGTAGGCCCTTTACAAAATAATCTAGAGTGGGTGACTGAGGACAAAGAGAAGGCAAATGTATTAAATGCTTTCTTCAGCTCTGTGTATACAATGGAGCATGGGGGAGCTCATGTCCATAATGGGGGTGGGAGTGACACAGCCCCAAATCCACAATGGCTCAAAAGTGATATGGTCCAGAAATATTTAGACAGAATAAAGGTGTATAAAGCACCTGGACCAGATGGCATCCACCCACGGATCCTAAAAGAATTGAGCTCTGAAATTTCAAAGCCACTGTATATAATATTTAGGGACTCATTAATGATGGGAATAGTACCACTGGATTGGCGTAGAGCCAATGTGGTGCCTATATTAAAAAAGGGAACAACGTCTTTACCAAATAACTATAGACCTGTTAGTTTAACTTCTATAGTTGGGAAGATGGGAAGTATATAGTATATATATATATATATAGTTGGGAAGAACGTTTAATAAAAGACCACGTGGATGAGTTCTTGCTGGAAACAAACTATTTAAGCAGCAGACAGCATGGATTCATGAAAGACAGAAGTGGATTTTGCAAAAGCGTTTGATACAGTTCCCCACACACGGCTCATGTGTAAGATAAGGTCTACAGGATTGGATATATCGGATTGAAAACTGGCTGAAAGACAGGATTCATTGAGTTGTGGTTAATGATTCTTCTCCAAGGTTATCAGCGGTGTACCCCAGGGTTTGGTGCTGGGTCCCTTACTTTTCAATATATTTATACATATTGGGTTTGAGATCAAAAGTAACATTTCTATTTTTGCAGATGACACCAAGCTATGCAGTGGAATAACGTCCTTGCAGGATGTCTCCAATTTACAAGCCGACCTCAATGCTCTGTCTAAGTGGGCGACTAAGTGGCAGATGAGGTTTAATGTTGATAAATGTAAAGTTATGCACTTAGGGGCTAAGATTATGCATGCACCATACATGCTAGGGGGAGTACAACTGGGGAGATCTGTAGTGGAGAAGGATCTGGGGGTTTTAGTTGATCATAAGCTCAATAATGGCATGCAATGCCAAGCTGCGGTTTACAAAGCGAGCAAAGTCCTTTCTTGTATTAAGAGAGGTATGGACTCCAGAGATAGAGATATAATTTTGCCCCTGTACAAATCATTAGTAAGACCTCATCTGGAATATGCAGTCCAGTTTTGGGCACCAGTTCTCAAAAGGGATATCGGAGAACTGGAGAAAGTGCAGAGAAGGGCAACTAAACTGATAAGAGGCATGGAGGAGCTCAGCTATGAGGAAAGATTAGAAGAACTGAATTTATTCACTCACTCACACTTGAGAAGAGGAGAATAAGGGGGGATATGATCAACATGTACAAATATATAAGAGGTCCATATAGTGAACTTGGTGTTGAGTTATTCACTTTAAGGTCAACACTGAGGACAAGGGGGCACTCTTTACTTCTGGAGGAAAAGAGATTTCACCTCCAAATACGGAAAGGTTTCTTCACAGTAAGAGCTGTGAAAATGTGGAACAGACTCCCTCCAGAGGTGGTTCTGGCCAGCTCAGTAGATTGCTTTAAGAGAGGCCTGGATTCTTTCCCTAAATGCATGTAATATAACTGAGTACTAAGATTTGTAGAGTTGACCCAGGGTAAATCCGATTGCCTCTCGTGGGATCAGGAAGGATTTTTTTCCCCTCCTGTAGCAAATTGGATCATAGCTCTGCTGCTTTTTTTCACCTTCCTCTGGATCAACTGTGGGTATGGAGTTGGGTGAATGGGATTGTACTGTGTTTTATTTTGTTTTTTTATTTATTTTTATTTTTTTATGGTTGAACTGGATGGACTTGTGTCTTTTTTCAACCTAGCTAACTATGTAACTAGCTTCAGTGAGCAGTCCGGTTTAAGATAAAAATGATCTCTGCGGCGATTACTTTTATCTGCGGCAGGAGAGGCCCCCCGCCCCTCTCCGGTGCCCTCCGTCGCTTACTGGAGCTGTCGGCAGCAGTGGAGGTGATGGGATCCTTCTGCTGGCTGGGTATGGAGACAAGTGAGGGGAAGATGGCCCCCGCCCGTCTCCAAACCATCGCAGGGCAGAAGCGGTGTCAAAACGTCACTTCCGTTTAAAGACCCTTTTTTAATTTTTTCATCTTTTCAAATGCCAAAGTTGTTATTTTTATTTTTGTATTGCATTTTTGTGTAAATATGAGATCTCAGGTCTTTTTGACCCCAGATCTCATATTTAAGAGGTCCTGTCTAGGGATGTACCGATATATCGGCGGCCGATAATAGCTGTTGTGGGGAAGTGCCGAAACAACTTAAAAATTGCTGATAATGACTAGTGGTGCAACGCGCGATTGCAGAGTGGTAAAACACACACTGAAATTGTCTCTGCTCTGCTCACACACAGCCCAGTCTGCTCTAATGCTGAGATGTGTTCTGTCTATCACAGCGTGGGGTTAGGAGGAGGCGGGGCTGTGTGCGAGCAGAGTGAAGACAGTTTCAGCATATGGGTGGTGAGTTGCTTTCTTTTCTAGTAGAACATGTGTGCACTGTGCAGGTATCTGTCCTCCCCCCCACACCTCCCTCAGCTGGCTCTATCTTCGGCACTCTGTCCCCCCCCTCCTCCCCCCGGCTGCCTAGTCTGGCTCCTGCCCCAATGCACTCCTGTTTTAGGAGATGACAGGGTTAATAAAGAGAACCTGTCACCTCCAATTGCTATCTGATAACTTTATTGCTAAGTGTAAAAAAAATAAGAAATAATAATTAAATTAATAAAATAAGTAATTAAAAAGTAAAGAATAAGAAAAATAATATTAAAAATAAAAAAATTATACAAAAATAAAAAAAGTAAAATGACAAGCTACAAAAAAAGGGATAAAGTAATAAAATAAAAAAATAAATAAACAAGAGGCGGCAATTGGGGGTGGGGGACAGTGATAGGATGCTCCATACATTTTTGCAACCCGACTCTACTGTTTTAACATACAATTATAAAAAAAAAAAAAAAGTAATTTTCTGTTTTGGTTTCGGCCTGACATTTTCTTTTATTTGGGTTTCGTTTCGGTTCTGAAATTTCCATTTCGGTGCACCTCTAGTCCTGTCATGCTTTTTTCTAGTACAAGGGATGTTTACATTCCTTGTAATAGGAATAAAAGTGACACACAGGTAAAATAAATAATAATACAAAAATATATATATTTTTTTCTTTTTTTCTTTCTATTTTTTTTACCTTTTCAGCCTCCAACAAGTTCCAAAGACCAGCTCGTTGCCCTGCACCTCACTCCGTCTCTGTTTACAGGTTTGCATCATTTGTGGTATTTATACTACTAGGAGTATGGTAGGTTCTTCCGTTGCTATAAGTGTATATATATATATATTTTTTGTATAGGGGTAATGAGTTTATTATCAGAGAGTATCTCGCTTCCATGAGAATAGTAAGGCATACTCCTACTTCCCCCCTTCCATGCGAAGCCAGGGAGCGAGAAATACTATATTGTCTGGGGTGATGTACCAGCCCGAAATGCATTTGTAGTTTGTCTCGGCGGTTTTTATGTCAATTGCTGACGCATGAGTCATCTGCATAATCCTCTGAAATGTGTTTTCCCCTCTAGGTGTTTCCAACTCTCTTTCCCATTTTTCTAGAAAAAGGTGGTTCCTCCCTTGCTCCTAGTTTAGTGAGTATCCCATAAAGTTTAGTGACCGTGCCCTTTGAATTTTTAGTTCTACAAATCTTCTCCAACGCTGTCAGCTCCGCCCACGTTCATAGTGGACGCGGGGGGTGCTGCAGGAAGTGAGATAATTTTAATTATAGTGCCACCTATCTAAATTCCAGAGGTCAGTTCTGGTTTTCAGTGGACAATATATTTTTTTATCCAATTTCCACCAATTCCTTTTACACCGGGTGCGAATAAAAACTTTATCTTTTAAATTTATTAATGGTGAATTAAATTTCCTTCCTAATAGTGACTGGACCCTGTCCCACATTCTTAAAATGTCCCGTGTCATGTCATTTGTTTTGTGATCCAGTGCGCGATATTTAATCGGGTTCCAGATAATATTACTCAGTTGCGTATTGGCCTGTGCATTTTCAATTTGTACCCCCCTATTGTCTTTTCTTTTTTTGTTCAATAAGTGTTTATTGAAATTAAAAGGAAAGCAACACAGTAACAAATCATATACATGCAGCATGAGGATGTACATTAGAACGCTGGCAGGTTGCAATCTGCACAGGCATTATGTATTAAAACGGTTATATTCAGGACTAGTAAACAATGAAGTCTAATCTAAGTCAAATCTATGTACCGAATCTCTCAAATGATTCGCGTCTCCATGCTGAAACATCAATTATCAAGATCTGTGTGCATAACAGAAAAGTAAAAGAAAGAATCAAAAGGAAAGAAAAGTGAAAAAGAAAAAAGAGAACAGAAAAAGAGTTATAGCGGGGTAAGGTGAAGGGGGGGAAGGGGCAGGGTAGGGGAGGAGGGGGGAGGTGAGTAAACCAGCCACCACAGAACAGTCTGAACTGTAACTGTGCATTTCCAACATATAGACATTAAGAACTTGTTGCCATAGCGTCCGCATATACAGAAGAAAATTTAAAAGTGATCCAGCAGGACCATATCTTATGGGCCAGGTCAGATTTATTACGTAGAGTCAGCGTGCTACTTTCCATGTGGTAAATGTGATCTACATCCACTAGCCATTGGCGAATGGTTGGAATAGTAGGTTGCTTCCAGAACCTAGGTATGAGGGATTTGGCTGCGTTAAGGAGGTGGGGAGTAATCGATTTAGAGTATGCTCCTGCTGGCTCGCTCGTACAGTGGAATAGTACCACCCATGGATCCACCACCACACCAGACCCCTGGATCTTCTCAATCCATTGCAAAAACTGATGCCCAAAAAGGTTTGATCAACAGGAAAAACCACCAAATGTGCGCATGAGAACCCACCTCCCCTCATCCCCTCCAGCAGCGATCTGATATCAATGGGAAAGTCCTATGTAACACTTCCGGGGTGTAGTGCCAGCTCATTAGTAACTTATAATTGACCTCTGCGGTCTTTGAAGATATGGCTGAGACGTCTGCTAGTTGGAATACTGATGCACGTTGAACCTCATGTAGCTGGCTTTGGAGATCCCATTCCCATTTAACAAGACACGAATGGTTTGCGACAGGAGGAAGTGACAACAAGGCTTGATAAAAACATGATACGGGCCTCTCTGGAGGTTGGGACCCTGCGAGTAGGTCCTCCACTTCAGTCAGTTCCGATGCAGACCGCAACAGGTGGGGAAGGGATCTCACAAATTGAGAGAGCTGATGATATTTCCATTGATCCATAAAAGATATAGGTACTGACGTGAACAGCTCAGTCATGGGTATAATTCCTGTTTCAGAGGTCACATGGTGCAACAATAAGGGCGAGGCAGAGGGCCGGTCAACAAAGCTTGAGTCCATGTTGCCAGGTGGAAAATAATCATGCCCAAGAACAGGCATCAGTGGTGAGTTATAGGGCCACTTTTGCGCCTTACATAGCGAGTCCCAGATGGGTAGTGAGTATCTGGAAAGAGGGGATGTATTCAGGGCCTTCCTGCGAAATTTCGGAGGTAACCACAGTGAGATAAAAGGATCAGCTCCATACAAGTCCATCTCTAATTTAACCCAGAGTTTAGACTCTCTGTGGTATTTCCAGTCAGACAATCTAGTTAGTACTATAGCATGAAAATATTTCTTAAAGTCTGGGAGCGCAAGGCCCCCGTCTCGTTTAGGTTTAATCAACCAGCCGTATGCGATCCTGGGGCATTTACGATTCCAGACATACCTGCGAACTAGAGATTGTAATAGCCGAAAAAACCCAATGGGGACCCCAAAGGGGATCATTTGGAAAAGGAAAAGCACTCTGGGCAACACATTCATCTTCACAACGCTAATTCTCCCCAGCCAGGAATGAGCCAACTGAGTCCACTTTTGTAAGTCAGATCTGATTGAGTTCAATAAAGGGATATAGTTATACCGGAAAAGGGATTTCAAATTAGGGGTCAAAAAGATGCCTAGGTACTTTAGTGATTGCGTTTGCCAACTAAATGGAAAGGAAGGCTTCAATTGGGACACTAGTTTGCGGGGAGTGGAAATGTTTAATATTTCAGATTTTGCCAGATTAATTTTAAAATTTGAAAGGGAACCAAATGTTTGGAAGGCCGACATTAGATTAGGTAGTGTAATTAGGGGCTGCTGAACATAGAAGAGAATGCCATCTGCGTAAGCAGCATATTTGTGTTCTGAAGTACCAACTTTAATACCATGGATATTAGGGTCATTGGGGATTGTGGACAAGAAGGGTTCCAAGGAAAGGGCAAAAAGTATCGGAGACAGGGGGCAGCCCTGTCGGGTGCCATTATGCAGCGAAAATGATTCGCTCAGAACCCCCGTTAATGCGCAGTTGAGCTGTTGGAGCCCGGTACAGTGCCGAGATCCTGACCAAAATAACCAGGCCTAATCCCAGGTGTTCCAGTGTAGCCATTAGATACTCCCAGTCCACCCTATCAAACGCTTTCTCAGCGTCAGTGGATAATAGAAGGGTGGGCTGGGAGCACCTACGCACATATGAGATTAGTGACAACGTTCTGAGCGAATTGTCCCTAGCTTCCCGGCCTGGTATGAACCCCGTCTGGTCTCTAGAGATCCACTGGGGGACAAGGGGCAATAATCTTAACGCTAAGGCTTTCGCATACAACTTAGCATCTATGTTCAGCAGATTGATAGGGCGATAATTACCACATAAGCTAGGGTCTCTGCCAGGTTTGGGGAGCACCGTGATGTGGGCATGAAGGGTCTCTGGGTCGAAAATCATCCCCCTTAGAGATCTTGTTAGTGTAGGAAGATAGGAACGGTAGCAGAGTGTCAGAAAATGCACGGTAATAGGCCACGGTAAAGCCGTCAGGTCCAGGTGCTTTGCCACTCGCCATAGATTTAAGAGCCACTTTAAGCTCCGCAGCAGAGAACTCAGCATCTAATGCCTCCAAAGCAACTCTTGGAAGTTTTGGTAACTGGGCACATTCCAGATATTCCCGCATCAGAGTAGCTCTTTGTTCTCCATGCTGTACATGCTGTCCCACACTATAGAGTTGTTGGTAGAAAGAGCGAAATTCCCTTGCAATTCCGCCAGTTTCAAACAACAAGGTGTCAGAGGATGATTTTATTTTAGCTATATAAGTGGTGCTCTTTTTCTGTTGCAGGGACCTGGCCAAAAGACGGCTAGGCCGATTGCCCCATTCGTAATATTGTTGGGACAACAAGCGCATCCATGCGGTATTCTCTGTGTGAAAGAGGGCTTTCAGTTCCTCCCTCTTCTCTGTAAGAGAATGAAGGGTTGCAAGTGAATTAGAAAGTTTGTGGGTCTTTTCCAACGTCCCTATCTCTTTAATGAGCCGCAATTGCGAGGACAGCCTTTCCCTCTTTTTCCTAGCGCCTAATTCCATAAGTTTGCCACGTATGTAAGCCTTATGGGCTTCCCACAAGACCCCTGGAGAGGAAACAGACGAAACGTTATCTTGAAAATATAGAGAGAGCAGGGATTTAATCTCCTTACTATCTACCTCATCCATGATAAGGGAATCATTTAATTTCCAGTTAGTGGATCTCAAAGGTAGGGACGGAATACGTAAAGTTACACTAATAGGGGAGTGATCAGAGATCGTGGATACTTCTATTCGGGATTTAGAGAGCAAATCCAAGTAGGGATGGTTGACAAAGAAATAATCTATCCTGGAGTGGGAGCTATGCAAGTGGGAGAAATGCGTATAGTCTCTGTCACACGCGTGCATTATTCGCCAGATATCCATGAGCTGAGCCTCATGTAATCTCTTGCGAACCTGTGCAATACGCCTATGGGAAATGCAGGACCTGCCCAGTGAAGTGTCCGATGCGGGTTCCAGAGGAACGTTGAAATCCTCCGCTAACAGCCCACAACCTTGCGCAAAATCTCCCAGCTTATTTAGAGTGGAGGTCAAAAAGCTCACCTGTCCCTGGTTCGGTGCGTAGAGGTTAGCAAGGGTGCATTTCAGTTTGCCCAGAGTGCCCTTCAAGAACAAATAACCAACGAGTCTTCTAAAACAAAAGAAGATCCCCTCCGGAATCCAATAGCCACACCTTTCGCTTTAGATATGTCCGAGAGGCTATAATACCACGTAGGGTAGTGGTGCGCAAAGAGCTTTACAGAGGTGGTATGAGTTAAATGCGTCTCTTGCAAATAAATTACATCGCCATTCAGGCGTTTGAGTTCTCTATAAAGAGTATGGCGTTTGCCGGGAGCATGAAGCCCCCTTACGTTAAGGGACAAGCGCGGCCATGGGTTCCAGAGGAGAAAATTAGCATAATAATAATCCGCAGGGCTGGTGGTAAGGAGGGGAGGGGAGAGGAAGGAAAGAGAGAGGAAGGGAGGAGGAAAGCAGAGAAAAAGAAAACCATGAGAAATAACATTAAAACAATAATAAGGAATTGACTCCAAGCTGCACGCAAAGCCTTGCAGTGCA
The DNA here is from genome assembly GCA_029574335.1 of Rana kukunoris. Classification (NCBI taxonomy): domain Eukaryota; kingdom Metazoa; phylum Chordata; class Amphibia; order Anura; family Ranidae; genus Rana; species Rana kukunoris. The sequence goes on along the minus strand of CM056050.1, from coordinate 175,203,192 downwards.
ACAGTCGGAGCGACGAGAAACCCGGCCCCCCGCTGCAGGCCGCCCAAAAGCGAGCTGCCGCCACAGAGAACCGGGTCCCCAGCCGACCCGCACGTGGGAGCAGGGCCGCACCCAAAGCCAGACCACCCACGGCCACAGGGGTCATACGTAGTCTGTAGGGTCCGGCACCGGCACAATAAAACCAAAAATTTAAAAGTAAACTAATCATACATTAGAGAATCCAACATAGCCCCATGTATAACGAGAACCTATATAGCCCAACTCTGGGTCCTCCGTGTCTCTGTGTACTGACTGGCCTCTATGACACAAAGGACACCCTGAACAAGCACTGTAGGAGTCATTTAGTGGCCGCAGAAAACACCCAGTTCCATAAATTCAAAGAAAAATAAAAATAAAAACAAAAGCTGAACCGCAAAAAACTTTATGTGACCGGGGAATACTTGCATGACCAGGGCTGAAAGGCATGTCCGATGAGGCAAACCAAGAAAAGAGCATAGCTAGCTCAATCAGCTGTAGGAGTGGACGCTGCATCGGCAGAGCGGCGTCGGCGGGAAACCTTCTTTCAGTGAACCTCTGGAGCAGGGGGAGTAGTCGGGATACCATCTTGCCAACCGGGAAGCTCCGGGGGTTCGATATTGAGATCCATGCAGAAAACGTCCAGATCTTCTGGAAAGCGCAGGATCGCGGTCTTCCCATCTCTGTTAGCAATCAGGGCTGCGGGGAACCCCCACCTGTAGTTGATTGAGGCCTCCCTGAGCTTTTCCGTTAGCGGTTTGAGCGCCCTCCTCCGCCCTAGGGTTTCCTTTGCCAAGTCAGGAAAGAAAGATAACGTGGCGCCATCAAAATCTAGCGTGGAGGCTTCCCTGGCCTTTCGCATAATTAGTTCCTTTTCCTTATAATAATGCACTCTGCATATCACGTCTCGAGGCACGTCAGAAGCCATGTTACGGGGACTGAGGGCTCTGTGATTCCTGTCCAGTTTCAGGGGGTAATCCGCTGCATTGCCCAGTAATTTGTTGAAAACCCCACGAATGGAGGCCGCCAAATCCTGATCTCTAGTCGCCTCGGGCAGGCCCCGGACACAAATATTGTTTCTCCTGTTCCTATTTTCTTGATCCTCGATCTTATACATCGCCATTCGGTGAGCTATGGCAAGAGAGCGTGTGGTGTTCTGTAGATCGCCTAAGCGTGTCTATCAAGGCGGAGCTCTGATTCCTCAACGCGCTCTAAGACCTGGCCCAAGTCAGCTCGAACCCCGGAAAGTTCCTTTTTGATAGCTTTCTCCAAGATCAACAGCATCGAGGCCAGGTCTGATTTAGTCGGAAGTCCACTCACCAATTCCGCTACACCGGAGCGTCCCGACGGGCTTCCCTCGCACTCCGAACCACCGGAGGAAGCAGGAGAGTGGCGTCTGGTAGCAGACCTGGAGCCAGAGGCGGAGCTGATCCCACGTGGTGAGCGGCCTAGTCCATCCGCCTCCGAGACATCCTCCGGTTCTGCAGTGAGAAAGCGGCGGATGGAACCCGTGGATGTTCCCTTCTTCTGTGTCTTTCCCGACTTCCTGACCATGCTGGCCATGGGGTTGGATCCAAGCAATAATTGCAAAAAAACGATCAAACTATGTGCCGGCACCGGAGCTCACACGAGACGCGTCCTCACAGTCTCATGTCCAAGCCACGCCCCCCCTATTGTCTTTTCTAACCCTAACCCATTCCACCACCCGAGAGAGGACCGCCGCCTTATAGTAACTTATGATATCAGGCGCCGCTAGGCCCCCATGTTGCTTTCTCTGTTTGAGAATAGATAAGGATATTCTATGTTTTTTGTTTTTCCAAACATAATTCATCAATAAGGAGTTCAGGATTCTTAATAATTGTTGGGGTACAGCAATAGGAATTAATAAAAATGTATAGAGTATTTTAGGTACAACCACCATTTTCAACATATTTATTCGTCCTATCCATGAAATGGGTTTGTTTATTGTTTTTTTTAGTTCTTTTTTAATCTCGTTCAACAGAGGTACATAATTTAATTTTTAAATCCTCTGGATCGTATTTGCAAGTTTAATACCAAGATATTTTAATTATTTGCACCAGGAATAGGCACAGATCTCTTTTACTTGCCCTACTTCTTTTTTATTAAGATTGATATTTAGTATTTCTGACTTTGTTATATTGATCTTAAAATTTGATATGGAACCATATTGTTGCAATATCCTGGAGAGCTTAGGGATAGAGGTTACCGGGTTAATGAGGTAAAACAAAATATCATCGGCGAACGCCGAGAGTTTATGTTCCTCCTCACCAACTCTGACACCATTGACCTCGGGGTCCCTTTGGATGGCCACCAGAAGGGGTTCCAGTGACAAAATAAAAAGGAGAGGGGACAAAGGGCACCCCTGTCTTGTCCCGTTTTTCATCTCGAAAGAGTCAGAGAGAATGCCGTTGATCTTAATTTTAGCGGAAGGATAATGATAAAGTGTTTTAATCCAGCTGGTCAACCTCTCCCCTATTCCCATTGCTGTGAGGGTTTGCATCATGAATCCCCAGTCTACCCTATCGAATGCTTTTTCAGCATCCACCGACAGAAACAGACCTGGGGATCCACTCTGCTTTATCCTCTGAAGCAGCAGCAATGCTCTTAAGGTGTTATCTTTGCCCTCTCTGTTTGGAACAAAGCCAACTTGGTCGGGGTGTATCAAGATGTGCATTACCCTTTTTAGGTGTTCTGCTAATATTTTTGCAAAGAGCTTGATGTCATTATTGAGCAGGGAGATTGGTCTATATCCTGAGCAGAGTGAACTATCCTTCCCTTCTTTCAAAATGATTACAATCGAGGCGGCAAGCGCTTCCTTACTAGTTTGATAATCTGAGCCTAGGCCGTTAAAATATCTGGCTAATTTGGGAATTAGGATTTTACTGTATCTCTTGTAGTAGAGTACTGAGAACCCATCGGGTCCGGGGCTTTTGCCGGCAGCTGTATTTTCCAAGGCATTTTTAATCTCATCTTCAGTTATGGGCCTGTCCATATTAATCTTTTCTATCTCATCTATTTTAGGGAGGCCTGCTTTATCTAGAAACTCATGAGTCCTATTTTCTCTTTCTCCCGTTTGCCACCTCGACTGATCAATTCTATATATAAATCTTTATAGTAATTTTTGAAGGTGTCTGCAATATCAACAGTTTTATAGACCAGTCCCCCGTTTTTACTTTTGATTTTTTCAATATAATTCCTAGCTTTCTTTTTTTGGGCCATTTTGGCAAGATGTTTGCTCGATTTATTTCCCCATAAATATCTTTCTCTGGCAACGTTAAAATATTTGTTTGTTTCTTGTTCCATAATTTCCTTAAGCTCATTTCTTTTTATAGATAGATTAAGGAATGTCTCATTTAAACGTTGCTCTTTATGTTTGCGCTCTAAGTTGCTTATTTCTTTCACTAGAGTGTCAGCCTTCCTATTTCTCTCTCTTATAACCCTTGCGCCCTCTGAGATAAGGATCCCTCTTATGTACGCTTTGTGCGTCTCCCAAAGGGTTGCACTGGAGATCCCTTCTGTGTCGTTTGTTAGAAAGAATTATTTAAGATCCTCTTCCACCCTACCCGCCACCGCTTCATCGCGGATCAAATTATCATTCAGGTGCCACATTGCCTGATGGGTCTTTTGTATATTTAGTTTAATTTTCATAGTTATGGGTGCATGGTTCGACAAAGTCATAATTCCAATATCTGTCTCGGTGACCCTCTCCAGTAGACTATGATCGACCAGAATTTACTCTATCCTGGTGTACGTTCCATGCGGGGGAGAGAAGAACATGTAGTCATATGTTTTAGGGTGGAATGCTCTCCAAGCATCCACCAGTTGACAGCCATGCAGCTTATGTTTTATTTTTTGTATCTGCACGTTGTTTGTCTCCCTCGCATTGGACGTACTGATTCATAACAAAATTTAAATCTCCCATCAGGACAATGTAGCCCTCTGCGAAATTTTTCAGCTTATCCAGAATTCTACACAAATATTGAATCGGGTGGGTGTTAGGAGCATAGATATTAGCTAGAGCAGGGATCTCCAAACTACGGCCCTCCAGCTGCTGTGGAACTACACTTCCCATGAGGCATTGTAAAACTCTGACATTCGTAGACATGACAAGGCATGATGGGAATTGTAGTTCCTAAACACCTGGAGGGCCGTAGTTTGGAGACTCCTGAGCTAGAGTATAGGCGGTATTCCCAACCTTCCCTTTCAGGAATAGAAATCGACCATCCGGATCCGTCAGTCTAGCCTCAAGGGAGAACCTAGTTCCCCTTGAGAAGCCGATTGCCACTCCCCTCGCACGTTTGGAGATAGAGTCGCCATAGAACCAGTTTGGGAATGAGGGCAAATACAGCTTTATATTAGAGTCTAGAGTTAAGTGAGTTTCCTGTAAAAAAAACAATGTCTGCTCTATATCGTTTAATCTCTTCCAAAACCTTAAATCTTTTCCCCGCGGAACATTATATGACATCAATTTAACTTCTGTCATGTTATGCCTACCTCACTGTTGTCTTAAGGTACCCTTGTTGAGTCACTGGGAGCCACATTCCCAACCCCCCCCTCCCCACCCTTAGTACCTCCCTGCTCCCCCCATCTCCCCCCCTTCCTTGGCCACTTGGAGACCTCTGTACTGTGGATATCCTCCCTTCTCTCATCCATCTGAACTTTTTAATGAGGTGCGACCTCCCCCCGTCATCCCCCAACCTGGGGTCTGCGGCGATCTACTGCCAATTCTCATTGTGAGGGTGACAGCAAAACCTCCCGCTGCCGAAAGCCAATCAGGAGAGGTAAGGCTCTTGTGGACATTGCTGGATCAAGAGGAGGCTATGGTAAGTTTAAGGGGAAGCTGCTGCACACCTTCATTACCTTCATAGAAAGCATGAAGGTAAAAAACCTTGTGCCTTTCCAATCACTTTAAGCTTTGACAAAAAAACATGGATGCTGATTGGTTTCTATGTAGAGCTGCACCATATTTTGCACTCTCCAGTCTTAGTAAATAAACCCCATTACATCGCATTCCATGCACCCCTATACCCACAGAAACAGTAAAAGTTAGGCCTATTATCCCTGACTAAAACCTGCACGTTCATCCAAAGTGTGAACCTTTAATCACCATCTGCAACAGCAGCCATCAGCCTGTGTGGGTTTTGTTCAGCCGGCGACCGGCTTCAAAATTAACGTGATGCTACAGCATCTCCATAGCTGCTGACCACTTTCACACAGCCAGCCGGAGGGTATGCTTTGGTATCTACTTAATCAATACAACCTCATCTTTTATATTTGAACTAAAAATGGGTATTATATGGTGTGATTTTGCACTAAAATTAATTTTATTATATTTTTCCAGAATATTTGCGTTTAATGAACAGATGCACAAATATCATGTGAAACTAAAATTTGCAACTATCACCTTTTCATTCTACAGGGCCTCTGCTTTCAAAAAATCTATAATATTTTGGGGGTTTCATTTTATTGCCAAAATTAAGATTATTACATGTATGCGAAAAAATACATTTGCTCTAGAGCCAAACTGTTTAAACTTCTGTATTTTCTTCAGTATCTTAATTCTTGTAGTATAGCTCTAGCCTGTGCTCTTTGTCTCTAGTAGTTTTTGGCCTGAACTTGCTAATTAAAATTGTCCTCCTGTTGCTTTATTTTACTCTATTAAATTATCTGCGGTCTTATTATTCCTGTACTAAAGGAACTCCTGTCTTGAGTATACAAATGCCAGCCTAACATAAAAACTTTTTTTTAAACATCCTGTATTTGATTTAAAGTTCTCAGTTTTACTGCTCCAGAGTTTTTTGGGGAAATTTCCGGTTGAAAACACATGTATCACTCTTAGAACTACTATGAAATGTATTTTACAATGAACAGTGAATTGGAACATATGAGATGCTACAAAAAACAATTTCACATAAAATGATAGAAAACATTGATTTCACCTGTTGCAAAAATAGGTTCTTCAACATTCAGAAGCACTCATGTAATTCTTACCCATACTGTCACTCATACTCAGACCCACAAACACGACAGTCCTAACTAAACTACATTTATCACTTACCGTATATGCAGGGAACCTATATACATGTACTTCTACATCAGATAAAATAAGAGCGGTTGGTTGATAGCCAGAAGACCTGACAGAAGATGCATCCAAGACTTAAGAATTTTTTCTGTTGAAAGGTTTGTTTTCTCCCATAATAGACTGATTTTCATTTACAGAAGCTGTGGTATAGCTTCTATGTGTAGCACCCTCTAGTGTGTGCTACTAGAAGTGTGAGTAGGTAAACTATAGTCTGGTCCAGTGATAAACTTGAGTCACTGAATCTGGGTCAGGGTTATTAGAGTCCAGGGCTGGATGACTCATCCTGGCAGCTCTCTGGTGCCTCCCCCTGTTTCTAGAATGTTGGAGAACATTCTAGAAAATAGTGGACAGACGCTAGGAGTGGTTGCCTTGAATATTTAGGGGCCTTTAGCCAATCTCCAGGTTGGAGGTCTGGCACTGAACTAAGACCCCTAAATAGACATTAAAGGGGTTTTAAAGGTTTGTTTTTTATTTTCTAAATAGGTTCCTTTAAGCTAGTGCATTGTTGGTTCACTTACCCTTTCCTTCGATTTCCCTTCTAATTTTTGATTTCTTTGTCTGAATTTCTCGCTTCCTGTTTCTCCTCAGTAAGCTTTCCCTCATCATCCATGGGGGTTAGTCAGCCAGAACAGCTTACTGAGGAGGAACAGGAAGTGAGAAATTCAGACAAAGAAAAAAAAACATTTAGAAGGGAAATCAAAGGAAAAGTCTAGTGAACCAACAATGCACTAGCTTAAAGGAACCTATTTAGAAAATAAAAAAACTAACCTTTACAACCCCTTTAACCATGCCAGCAGGAGAGTTGGTTGGAAGATGAAGAGGCAGTGCTGAGGAGAGGCTTTCAGTGGCCCTTGAGGGACTGCTGTCGGGGAGGGGGTTTTACCTCGGGCTGGAAGCTCAGGGGCGGCTGGCCTGGAAGGATCCCACCACATGATGCAGTTGGATGGACTCTAATCGGAGGCAGCAGAGAGTAAGGAGAGACAGTGAGTAGATCAGCATGGTGCATGGACAGACAAGGGGAGAGACTGCCAGCTGTATAAGGTCTCTCCTGAAGACAGCGGTGCACCAATTCCTGAATCAAGCTTGCCCTGGGGATTGTCCATGTTTGTGTCAGCCAGAAGGACTGGGAACAGAAAGCAGCCAGGTGGGCTAGCAATTTCTGTAAGCAGTGAAACTGGGATCAGTGCCTGCAGTGAAGCAGACGGTGGTGCAAGATGCTGTTTACTCCTTATCTGCTACTTTACTAAAGGATTGAGAGTTCCTAGCCTGTAATGGGCTGTTTTTTTGAGCTGACAATACAGACTATTGGCTCCTCCAGGAGTGAGTCAGCAGAAGCTGTAAAAATGGAAACCAAGTTTATGAAGGAAGAAGAGGAATCTGTAAATAGGGAGGAGGTTCTCCCTTGTTTTGTTTTTTTGGACATTTTCAAGTTGGGCATCCCGTTAACCCCTACCCCATCCAGGTAATCATCCCCTAATAAAACAGCAAAAACAAGCCAAAGAACTGATTTCTTTGTCTGAATGCAAGAAGAAGATGCTATGTGACTGCACCAAGAAATAATAGTATATTGTTGATTACCTAAATAATATGGCTGGGAGAATTGAAGGGACCATTACCCAAATTTTCACATCTGTAGACTGTAGTATGGCACAGCTCATAGACTGCAACATAAAATTGCACATAAAACTGCACAGCAACATACAGGGGTAGATTCATGTAGATCAGCGGATCTTTTGATCCGCGTGATCTATCTGTTTTACGATCCGCCTGCGCCAGTTTTTGAGGCAAGTGCTGTATTCAGAAAGCACTTGCCTCGTAAGTAGCCCTGGCGGATCGTAAATCCCCCGGCGGAATGCAAATTCCGCGGCTAGGGGGAGTTTACTATTTAAATTGCGCGCGTCCCCGCGCCGATCGTACTGCGCATGCGCCACCGGCTAAATTTCCCAGCGTGCATTGCTTTAAATGACGTCGCTAGGACGTCATTGTGTTCGTCGTTAACGCTATTAACGTATGGCCGTATTCCCGGACGACTTACGTAAACGGCGTAAAAAATTCAAAATTCGACGCGGGAACGACGGCCATACTTAACATAGGATCCGCCGCACTTACCCCGCATATAGCAGGGGTAACAATCCGACGGAAAAAGGCGAACGCAAACGACGTAAAGAAAAAAAGTTGCCCGGGCATTCGATTCTGAATCGGCGTTTCTGCTCATTTGCATATTCGGCGCGAAGAAGAACGGAAGCGCCACCTAGCGGACGGCGGGAGAATGCAGCCTAAGAATCGACAGTGTAACTCAGTTACACCAGTCGGCTCTAAGGGAGATCTATGCGGAACCTGATTCGAGGAATCAGCCGCATAGATCCGAGCGTCGGATCTCACAGATCCGACGGTGTATCAGTAGATACACCGTCGGATCTCTACATGAATCTACCCCACAGAGAGTAAGTTCAGGGTAATTTCACACATTTACTTAGGGTTTAGTAGAGTATTTATTTATGTTTTTTAAAGGATAACTAAACTCAAGAAACTTAAAACATAATATTGCAGTTTACCAATCCTTAGATGTGTGGCTAAAAACATTTTAGGCAAGTATAGAAAATGCCTCGCAAGCTTTTCCAGAAATGCAGCATCCTTGTCATTACCTGTGAGCTGAAAAATATAAAAAAAAATGTTATGTTTTTGGGAAAACTATTAATCTTTCAACTACTGTGTATTGGAGATTAACAATGGAAGAAATATTTGACATCCAGCCTGTGTGACATGCCTACATCCATAGATACAGGGAAATAGTAAGCATAGCCTCCCAGGGTCAGGAGGTGTGTTAGTTGCCAGATCACCAGGTGAAAGAAAGAGAATTAGAAAACAAAAGCCTTTAAAAGAAAACAAATGCAGACACTACATATAATGCCGCGTACACACGACCATTTTTAATGGTCTAGAAAAAACTATGGGCCAGATTCACAGAGCGATTACGCCGGCGTAACAGGAGATGCGCGTGCGTTTCGATGCACGGCATCCCCAAAACGAGATACGCAAGAAATCTACTTTTTTTTGTCCAGCGTAATTTTGTTAGACAGGCGCATCCGTCCGCGCATAACTGCGCTAGACACACCATTTATTTGCTTTTCAAATATGCTAATGAGGGAGTTACGGGGATCCACAAAAGAACGTTGGTGCAGCACAGGCTACGCGCTGTGCGCAACAGCTAAATGTCCTGTCTAAAATTAGACCATATAAAAGCTGGTCTAAAATTAGAAAATTCGTCTACATGTCAGATAAAGCAACAATGTTGGTGAGGAGCTGAGCAGTCACACATGTTGCCCAACAAACTGTATGCCAACATGCCAGTGTCATCCATGCTCATAGCTATACTACTGACTTTAGATGAGCAAAGAAGGAGGAGGGCACTGAGGAGGGCACTGAGGAGGGCACAGTACTTTTTTTTTTTTTCCTAAAAAAAAAATTTGGCTTATATAAACTTTACAATTTAATCTAATCTAATACAATATTTTTAGCTGATACAAGCCCCTCAATTTTCACTCTTCACGGGAGAGGATATATCACACACGCCTAGACATCTATGGCATTGGTGATTCTGAGGTGTCTCGCATCTTCAGATTCACCCCTCATATGCCATCATGGAATTAACCACAACCCTGCAGGAAGACATCACCAGCCCAACACATGACACTACCCATGACACCCATGACAGCTACATATACAATCAAAGCCCCATCCCCACAGATTGCGAACAGAACATGTATGGGTACAGCTGGCTGGTTGGTGAGTGACATGGGTGGCAGGCATGACTGTCCCCCCATGATGCACACATCACAAGGGGCACATGTACAACTAACATCCTCCTGTCTTTTCCCTTCAAGGTGACTCTGCATATGCACTGGGACCCCATCTCATGACCCCATCTCATGCCAGCTCACATTATGCATCTTTGCACGTTAAACACACACATTAATCATGGCACAATGATAATGCATGCATGCACACCACTGTGGTCCCTAGCACACACACCCCACATCCTCATCAAATTGGATTGGCACCAGTCCACCATGCAGGACTTGTGAGCAGCAACGCCACGCCAAGGCTCCAATTATGTCACTGTACATTCATACACAATTCACACAGACCTGGGGATCACTTCTCCTTGGTCCTGGGGAACCCTTCTCCACCAAAATTGAGGGTAACACCCCTTTTCCGGCAGGAATGTCACCCCCACATTCAAACAGCATTCACAACCCCCAAAAAAAAAATGCCCAGCAAAAACAAAAATTTTGCAGCACCAAAAAAAAGGCAAAAAAAAAAAAAGGCCACGGCCCCGGCTCCTCAGGGGAGACTCATGGGGGAGGGGGTAAACCGGGGAAGGAGGAGCAGCCCCTGGTCTCTGCCCACCTGGAGGCCTGCCCTCCAAGGCCACGGCAATTCTGTCTAGGCCAGCACTAATTGATGCCGTATTGGCCTGGATAGCCTGGGTGAGGGCCCTCACATCCTGCCCAACGCCTGCTGTTGTAGTCTGCAGGTGGTTTAGGCAGTTTGTAAGAGCCCGGGAGTGGCAGTCCAGGTCCCCAAGCGTATCCTTTATGGAGGACAGGCTCTCCTCCATCCGCCCCAAAGTCTTGCTGACCTCTCCCAGATGGCGGGTCTGACGGAACTGGTCCTTTCTCAGAGTGGCGGGCAGGGGATCGGCCAGTCCCCTGGTCTTTTGGGTCGCCTTCCTGCCTCCAGCTGAGGCTTGTGGCCGGGAAGAAGGGGAGCCCCTTGGGAGGGGAGCCCTGTTGGGGGAGGAGTGGGGGGGGCTACCCCTTATGGAGGGCTGGCTGCTGCCAGCCAGAGGGGAAGAGTCCTCCAAAAACAAAAATCCAGTGCCTGACATGGACTCCTCCTCCTCCTCCTCAAACTCCTCCTCCTCCTCTTCAACCTCCTCCTCTTCAACCTCCTCCTCCTCAACCTCCTCCTCCTCAACCTCCTCCGAGGACTCCGGCCTTGTCAGGGGGTCCTCATCAGGCTGGGATGGTGCGGTCAGCCCAGATGGCCCAGCACCCTCCTGCTCATCTGTGGATGACACAAAACATTCACAGGTTGGAGGATCCACACACTTGCCACATATTCCCTTTCACCCCCTCCCCCACACATGCTACACACCTGATAGGGCCAAAAAACCTTACCTGGCATCACGCCTTCATGACTTGAGTCATAGCCGGGCAGGCCCTCCACTTCTTGCCTATGAAAGGTCAGGGCCACCGCACGCTCCTCCGCTGTCAGCTAGCATTTTGGCCAGCTTCTTTTTGACCAGATGTCGGAGGTCATTGATTTTCTTTTCAATCCCCGACCGTGTCCGGGTCTCCTCCCCCCCCCCCCGATGCATTCACCTGGTCAGTAATCCTGTCCAAAATCTCTCTCCTCCTGGCCGGGGGGGTGTTGGCACTCTCCGGGCCGTGGAGGAAACGCCCATATTCGGAAATGGCCCGGGCAAGAATTCGTTTCTCCCCCAAAGAAAAATTTAACTTCCTCTTCCTCTCAGTCATACTCATACAAAAACTCACTCCCAAACAGTCAGCAAAAATCACTCAGAAAAAGAAGCAGGAAAAATCAGTCACAAAAACAAACAGGAAAAATCAGTCAGGTGCCGTACACACGGCAGAGAACCTCGACGGGCAGAACACATCGTTCCGCCCGTCGAGGTTCTCTCCCGGCCGTCGGATTCGGCGACCCGCCCGTCGGGAATGGCAACCAGCCATTCTTCCAGGCGGGCCGTCGAGGAAATAGAGAGCGTGCTCTCTATTTCGGCTCGACGGGCTTCCCGACGGGAAGCTCGCTGAGACCGTACACACGGCCGAGGTCCTCGCTGGAATGTGCATTCCAGCGAGGTTCTCGCTGATTTTCAGCGAGAACCTCGGCCGTGTGTACGGCGCCTCACAAAAACAAACAGGAAAAATCAAGCAAGAAAACAAACGAACCAAAAAATAACAACCAAAAAATATCACAAGCAGTCACCAAAAATCACTTACAAATATCTTCTACCAAACACAAGATCACACAGTCCACAAATATCACAAAGACAAAACACAACGCAACTAACAACAGAACAAAAGCACCTTGCTGTATAGGGAGGGATACAAAGGGATGTACTTTTGCAAAGGAAGTGCGTTTGTGTCTGTCTATTTATGCTGTCTGCGTAGTTCAGAACGTTGCCCTAGTCCACTTCCAATTTCACTGATTGCGCTGTTCCCGAGTTGGGAGCATGCGCACAGAGGTGCTGACATGGTCTGCTTCAAGCACGCATGCGCGAGCTGGCCGGCCCTTCATTTGCATGGGGTCACGGCTCATTTCAATGTAACACGCCCACGTTCCTTTCCAATTTGTATTACTCCGCCTTGCGCCTCAGAAATAACGTTGCGCAGGCGCTAATTTCTGCATAAAAGCGACGAGAATAGGGTGATTGCGCCGCTACATTGCGCCAGTCTAACGTAAAGGCAGTGCGCTACGCCGGTCCAATAATGCGCAGATGTACCTGAATCTGGCCCTATGTTTTTTTCAAACCGATTCTTGTTAAGCCTGCCTTGTCTACACACGATCGTGAAAAAAAAATGCTCTAGCAAAGCGCGGTGACGTACAACACGTACGACGGCTGCTTTTGCTGATTTCATATTAGTAAAAGTTTGGTGAGAGGCGATTCACGCTTTTCAGTCTGTTACAGCGTGATGAATGTATCTCCATTACGAACGCTAGTTTTACCAGAACGAGCCCCCCCCCCTCTCATAACTTGCTTCTGAGCATGCACGTTTTTTTTTCACATCGTTAAAGCCCACACACGACCATTTTTACAAAATTAAAAACAACAACGTTAAAAACGACAACGTTAAAAACGACGTGAAAATTTAGAGCATGTTCTAAATTTTTAATGGTAATTTTTTACGTCGTAAAAAATACTCTGGAGCCCACACACGGTCGTTTTTAATGATATTAAAAAAAAATCTTTTTTTACATCCCGAAAAACAGTCGTGTGTACGCAGCATAAGGACTGTTAAGCTATAATTAACCACTTAAGGACCGCCTACTGCACATTTACATCGGCAGAATGGCACGGCTGGGCACATCAACGGATATATTCTAGTACCCAGCCGTGGGTCACGGGCGCGCGCCCACGGCGCGCTCCTGTGACCCGGTCCGCTGGAGTGCGGCGATCGGTCCCCGGAGCTGAAGAACGGGGAGAGCCGTGTGTAATCACGGCTTCCCCGTGCTTCACTGTGGCCGCAGCATCGATCGCGTCATCCCTGTTATAGGGGGACATGATCGATGACGTCACACCTACAGCCACACCCCCCTACAGTTGTAAACACACACAGGGAACACTCAAATCCTACAGCGCCCCCTTGTGGTTAACTCCCAAACTGCAACTGTCATTTTAACAGGAAACAATGCAATTTAAATGCATTTTTTTCTGTGAAAATTACAATCGTCCCAAAAATGTGTCAAAATTGTCCGAAGTGTCCGCCATAATGTCGCAGTCATGAAAAAAATCGCTGATCGCCGCTATTAGTAGTAAAAAAAAAATGAATAAAAATGGAATAAAACTAACCCTTATTTTGTAAACGCTATAAACTTTGCGAAAACCAACCGATAAACGCTTATTGCGATTTTTTTTACCAAAAGTAGGTAGAAGAATATGTATTGGCCTAAACTGAGGAAAAAAAATAATTTTATATATATTTTTGGGGATATTTATTATAGCAAAAAGTAAAAAATATTGCATTTTTTTCAAAATTGTGGCTCTATTTTTGTTTATAGCGCAAAAAATAAAAACCGCAGAGTTGATCAAATAACACCAAAAGAAAGCTCTATTTGTGGGGAAAAAAGGACGCCAATTTTGTTTGGGAGCCACGTTGCACGACCGCGCAATTGTCAGTTAAAACGACGCAGTGCCGAATCGCAAAAAGGGGCAAGGTCCTTTAGCAGCATTTTGGTCCGGGTCTTAAGTGGTTAATACAGTTTTTGCTTTTGAATTTAAATACAATTTTTGTTGCATAATATTTAACTATTTAAAAAATGTATGTATGTTGATAATTGAAATGTGATTACTTATTTTTACATGCAGAAAAATGTGTTAATTTTCAATTTAATTATATTCGTTTTTTTGCATTTTTCGAAAATTCAAAATTTTGGAAATTTGAACGTTCGGAAATTTGAAAATTCGGAATTTTGGAAACTTAAAAATTCAGAAATTGGAAATTCAAAAATTCTGAAATTCAAATGTTCAATTTTTGAATTTCCTAATTTCACATTTTGAAATTTAAATATTCCGAAATTCGATTTTTCCGAAACTTAGAAATGTCAGAATTCCCTAAATTTTTGAGTTTCTGAAATATTGAATTTCCGAAAATTCTAAATTTGATAAAATTTGTAAATTAAAAAATTTCAGAAATTCAAAATTTAGGAAGTTAGGAAGTTAGAAATTTCGGAAATTTGAAATTTTGGAAATTCAAAACCTCGAAAATTCGAAAATCCGAAAATTCGGAAATTGAAAAATTTGGAATATCAAAAATTGCACATGTCTAGAAAACAGCAATTTAAAACCATCTCTTTCCAAGCCACTTAAAGTATAACAAAAAACAAAGCTATTTTGGACAGAGTGGAAATGTTCAACTTTTATTGTTGTCTGTACCCCAGTTAGCGAGATTCACCCTCTGTTTGCTGTTATCACTTAAAGTGAAAGTAAAAAACAATCCCAAATTTTGAGTTGTCACCACAACATTAACATAGGGACAAACCTCCAATGGGGACGCTAGTGTACCTCATTTCATGCATGCTCTAGGCAACATTACACTCATCTTTTCTTGCTAAATCTTTGTAAAGTCTTATTTTTTCAACAGATGATAATGATGTATGGCGCACATGCTACATTTCATGTATGTGCAGTATGTCAATTGGTGGTACATGGAACAAGGAAGAAGAAGATGGCTGCTGATCACTTTAATTTTGAAAATGTCTTAATGGGACCAGGGGCACAGACAAAATATTATTTTGGTTCATCCTCATAGTACACTGCTTTGGTAATTCTTAAGATCAGATTCTAACATATATGGTAACTAGGGATGAGCTTCGAGTTCGAGTAGAACTCAGCGAACAGCGAACTATTTGGGGTGTTCGCGGCAAGTTCGTGTGAACTTTAGAACCCAGTTAAAGTCTATGGGAATCGAACGTTTGAAATCTAAAGTGCTAATTTTAAAGGCTAATATGCAAGTTATTGTCCTAAAAAGTGTTTGGGGACCCAGGTCCTGCCCCAGAGGACATGTGTCAATGCAAAAAAAAGTTTTAAAAACTGCAGTTTTTTTGGCAGCAGTGATTTTAATAATTCCTTTAAGTGAAACAATAAAAGTGAAATATTCTTTTAAATTTCATACCTGGGGGGGGGTGTATAGTATGCCTGTAAAGTAGCACTTGTTTCCCATGCTTAGAACTGTCTTTGCACAAAGTGTCATTTCTGAAGGAAAAAAGTAATTTTAAATCACTTGCTGCTATAATGAATTGTCGGCTCCCGGCAATACAGAGAAAAGTCATTCATAACAAAAAAAATGTGTGGGGATTCACAGCATTTTTTTTAAAACATTTGGGGTGGAGTTCCCCTTAAGATCCATACCAGACCTGAAGGGTCTGGAATGGATATTTGGGGGGAACCCCACATAATTTTTTTTTATTTGACACAGGGTTCCTCTTAATATCCATACCAGACCCTAAGGTGAGTGATTTTAAATTACTTTTTTCCTTCAGAAATTACATTTTGTGCAGGGACAGTTCTAAGCACAGGAAACAAGCGCTACTTTACAGGCATACTATACACCCCCCCCCCCCCCTAGGTACGAAATTTAAAGGAATATTTCAATTTTATTGTTTCACTTTAAGCATTATTAAAATCACTGCTCCTGAAAAGACGGCTGTTTTTTAAAACTTTTTTTGCATTGATACATGTCCCCTGGGGCAGGACCCAGGTCCTCAAACACTCCCCTGGGGCAGGACCCGTGTCCCCAAACACTTTTTAGGACAATAACTCGCATATTAGCCTTTAACTTTACTTTAGATTTCAAATGTTCGAGTCCCATAGACTTTAACAGGGTTCTAAAGTTCACACAAACTTTTGGTCTGTTCGCAGGTTCTGGTGCGAACCGAACCCAGGGGTGTTCGGCTCATCCCTAATGGTAACCCTATGTTCTGTTCACCAGATGTCTATGGTTCACGGACCGTTTTCATCGGACATGTCTCTAGGGATCTTTTGGTCTGATGGTGTGTACACACGATCAAACCAAAATCCCCGCGGACAGACAGCGCGGTGACGTGGCGGTGATGTTGCCGCCGCGACATCCGCAAACCAGGAAGTAAAATGCTTCCACGCATGTGTCGAATCCATAGGCGCATAGGCGTACTAACCAGCGGACATGTCCGACGAACAGCTTTCCAGCGGACAAGTTTTAAAGCATGTTTTAAAACTTTTGTCCGATGGAAACCTGTCCGCTAGGCCGTACACACGATCCGATATGTCCGCTGAAACTGAAAGTTTCAGCAGACATGTTCGATCGTGTGTACGTGGCCTTAGAGAACTTAAAAATTAAGTTTTTACTATCTCATCTTGTATTGTATTATTGTTTCTGTAATGTATGCAATATTGTACTTATTGAGGTCTATTTCTATTATTTTGTGGTTTCCCCTGGCTTGTTCTAATAAAACTGAGATCAAAGAAATATGGTATCTGAAGTTTATAGGACAAGAAGGTGTTGCTATCTGTCCTAGAGACGGAACACCCTAATAATTCTGTTCTATTTTGGTAGATGGAAGCCCACTTGCAGCCAAAACATTATTTTTATTTTCAATAGGTGTTCAAGTTTTTATGGCTTAGAACCTGTTAAGTTTTGTTATTGTCTGTTTTCCATCACAGGGACAGGAAAAATAATTGGAAATTTCTCCAAATAGAATGGAAACATTTTTTAAAATGGGAAGTGTTAGACATCCAGTGAAGTTTTCCACTGCTGTCTATGTCCACTATCTGTGACACCTCTTCATGATTTTCTTGTAATGTCACAGGGGCGGAAAGTGAAGTGCAATTAAACTAATGGTTCACAGACAGCGATAAAAAAATGTTGGTTCTAACACTGTCTTGCTATATTCAACAAGAAAAGTTGGTTAGAATTGGGCTTTATTCAAATAAAGCAGGGCTCGACAAAATCCGGGGGCCCGGTCGCAATTGCGACACGAAATTGTGATCTGGTGCTCAGGGAAGCTTAGGCCTGCAGAAGGCCGCAAAGCCATGGCCTCAATTACCGGCTAGCGTGGGCCCACCGCGATCGGGCGGCGGGGGAGGTGGGGGCACATGGAGACACAGGATCCTGTGTCTCCGTGCACCCCCCACCTCCCTCGCCACTAATAGAGGCCATGGCTTTGCAGCCTTCTGCCTAAGCTTTTGCAGCCTTCTGCCTAAGCTTCCTTCTGTAATCTGGTGCCATCTTGTGGTTGCCAATGGCATTAAAACTAAAACAGCAGTTCTAATGTGTTTTTCACTGTTTTCACTGCCATCTCCTTCCCTCTAATTAGAACACCCAAACATTATATATATTTTTAATTCTAACACCCTAGAGAATAAAATGGCGATCATTGCAATACTTTCTGTCACACCGTATTTGCGCAGCGGTCTTACAAGCGCATTTTTTGGGGGGAAAAATATTTTTTTTTTAATTAAAAAATAAAACAACAACAAAGTTAGCAAAAAAACTGTGAAAGATAATATTACGCTGAGTAAATTGATACCCAACATGTCACGCTTCAAAATTGCGTCTGCTCGTGGAAAGGCGACAAACTTTTGCCCTTTAAAATCTCCATAGGAAACATTTAAAAAATTCTACAGGTTGCATGTTTTGAGTTACAGAGGAGCTCTAGGGCTAGAATTATTGCTCTCGCTCTAACAATTGCGGCGATACCTCACATGTGTGGTTTAAATACTGTTTACATATGCGGGCGCTACTCGCGTATGCCTTCGCTTCTGCGCGCAAGCTTGGCAGGACGGGGTGCGTTTTCTGGCTCCTAACTTTTTTAGATGGCTCCTAGATTCCAAGCAAATTTGTCAAACCCTGACATAAAGTATTCTTCATGTATATTAAACATAAAAATTCTTGTCACACAAGGCCAATAATCTGTATCCTTTTAGCATTACATAAATCCCCATCTCAATGTACATACTCAGTTTTTCTTAAGGCAAAAAAAAGACGAAGACTAATATGATTTTAATGTAGATAATAGTGTCTGTTAAATAATCATCTCCATTGTTTACTACAGCACACTGCAGCTCTTGCTAAGAGATAGAAGACAGATATCAATGGCTGTAAAATGATTACTGAAGATGGCTCTTCAATATCAAGCAGGTTAGCATACTGCTGTGTCTGAAATTAGTAATTTATAAATAATGGCTATTACATAGATGTCTGAGATGTGAGCTCTGGTATAACCCTTTAAATCTCTAAATAATCCTTCTTCCAGGGATTTAGTTTAGTGATGCTGCTCTATCTTGTTTAGGGTATTACTGTAAATTGGCAGTGTAATGAAAGACATAAATATCTCACTTTGGAAAATGTAGTCACATTAACAATATTTACCTTAACATTATAAGAGTGCAATTCCTCTGGAAGATGAGACAGTTATTTTCCTGGGTGCTGTGAACATGCAGAGCAGGGAATAGTCATCCACATTTATAGATGGCTTACTTTCTAGGTTTCTGCTGTGAAAAAGCTAATTTTATTGTCTTGTGTTTTAGTTATTTTGTAACTCGGAAATGGGAATGGTATTATCTGTACTTGGGAATAACATTTATGTCTTATTACATGGGTGATTTTATTTGCATGAAAACTATTATTTCACATTTCTGAACATACAATGAGAAATACATAAAGTTTATTGAATGCATTGATCTAATAGAGCAAACAAAAGCACAATGATATGGAGCAACACTCATCGAGCAGCAACATTTATTTCCTATCAGTTGAGATTACCTGTTCTCAACCTCTGAGGCAATGGGTAGAATGTGGAACAGACAGAGTGGATACAAGGTGGACTGGATAGAGTGAATGGAAGATGGAGTGAAGAGATTTCAAATTTATAGAATGGGCAGAAGGTGGAGTAGACAGAGTGGGTGAATTAGAAAAAGAAAGTAACCGCTCAGTAGTAGTCAAAGAACCTCCTCACCAAAACCAAACCACGGGTGCCAGCAATGCAATAGCAATGCAAAAATACAAAAGAAGCTTGGACAGCCGCACTCCAAAAATGTTCCTTTAATTAAAAACGATCACAAAATAAACATGCCACAGCAAAAATTGGGACAAAAGCTAACGTTTCGCACTGTAGCTTCAGTGCTTAGTCATAGCAAATTACAACGTTAGCTTTTGTCCCAATTTTTGCATGTTTATTTTGTGATCGTTTTTAATTAACCACTTCCTTACCACGTCATTGTGAAATGACGGCGGCAGAAACCCCTCCTCCACCCGGGTGGACGTCATATGACGTCCTTTGTTCCCGGCGATCTAGGGCGCACGCATGCTCGTCGGCCGCGATTGCCGCCGGGCACCCGCGATTACCGACGATCATGGCAGGAGTGTGGATCTGTGTGTGTAAACACACAGATCCACCTCCTGTCAGCGGTGAGGAGACTGATGTGTGTTCCCAGTACAGAGGAACACACATCGGTCTCCTCCCCCTGTGAGTCCCCCTCCCCCTACAGTTAGAACATACTTTAGGGAACATTTTAACCCCTTCAGCGCCACCTAGTGTTAACTCCTTCCCTGCCAGTCACATTTACACAGTAATCAGTGCAGTTTTATAGCACTAATCACTGTGTAAATGTGAATGGTCCCAAAATCGTGTCAAAAGTGTCGCCGCAATGTCACCGCAATGTCACGATCACAAAAAAAACGCAGATAGCCGCCATTACTAGTAAAAAAAATTAAATAAAAATGCCATAAATCTATCACCTATTTTGTAGACGCTATAACTTTTGCGCAAACCAATATACGATTATTGCGTGTTTGTTTTTTACCAAAAAAGAAGAATACGTATCGGTCTAAACTGAGGGAAAAAAAAGTTTAAAAAGAAAAAAAAAATGATATGTATTAAATAAAAAAGTAAAAAATATTGTGTTTTTTTTTTTAAATTGCCGCTCTTCTTTTGTTTATAGCGCAAAAAATAAAAAACGCAGAGATGATCAAATACCACCAAAAGAAAGCTCTATTTGTGTGGGGAAAATTTTTTTTATTTGGGTACAGTTTTGCATGACCGCGCAATTTTCATTCAAAGTGCAACAGCGCTGAAAACTAAAAATTGGTTTGGGCAGGAAGGGGTTAAATGAACATTTTTGGAGTGCGGCTGTCCATGCTTCTTTCGTATTTTTGTAGAGTGGGTGAATTGTGGAGAGGAAAAAGCGTGTAAAAGTTGGAGTGGACAGAATGGTTGGAAGGTGGAGCAGACAGAATGGGTGGAAGGTGGAGTGGACAGAGTAGGAGGAAGGTGGAGTGGACAGAGTAGGATGAAGGTGGAGTGGACACTGGACAGAGTAGGAGGAAGGTGGAGTGGACAGAGTAGGAGGAAGGTGGAGTGGACAGAGTAGGAGGAAGTTGGAGTGAACAGAGTAGGAGGAAGTTGGAGTGGACAGAGTAGGAGGAAGGTGAAGTGGACAGAGTAGGTGAAAGGTGGAGAGGTTAGAATGGGTGGAAGGTGGAGTGGATAGAATGGGTGGAAGGTAGAGTGAACAGAGCAAGTGAAAGGTGGAGTGGATAGAATGGGTGGAAGGTGGAGTGGATAGAATGGGTGGAAGGTAGAGTGAACAGAGCAAGTGAAAGGTGGAGTGGATAGAATGGGTGGAAGGTAGAGTGAACAGAGCAAGTGAAAGGTGGAGTGGATAGAATGGGTGGAAGGTGGAGTGGACAGAGTAGGTGACAGGTGGAGTGGACAGAGAGGGTGGAAGGTGGAGTGGATAGAGTAGGTGAAAGGTGGAGTTGACAGAGTAGGTGAAAGGTGGAGTGAACAGAGAGGGTGGAAGGTGGAGTGGACAAAGTGTGTGGAAGGTGGAGTATGTAGAAGATAGAGTGAGAAAGGTACCGTATTTATCGGCATATACCGCGCACTTTTTTGCCCTGAAAATCAGTGCAAAATCGTGGGTGCGCGATATACACCGATACCCGCTTTCCCGCGCCGAGTTTGAATACTGCGCCGGCATATACAGAGCGCAGTACACTCGTGTACTGGACGTACAGGACGTAAGCGCGAGAGTAGCCGAGCCTGCCCGACTATACAGGAGTGTACTGCGCTTGGTATATGCCGGCGCAGTATTCAAACTCGGCACGGGAAAGCGGGGATCGAGCGTGGAGGATGCCGCAGAAGGACGCCGGACCCGACGAAGAGGACACCTAAAGCCGAAGACGGACGCCAGACCCGAGGAGGCCGCCGATGGACGCTGCGCAAGACACCAAAACTGTAAGTAGAAAAATCTTTTTTCCACAGGAATGCGGGTCCACTTTAGGGGTGCGCTCTATACGCCGGAGCGCGCAATACCCCAATAAATACGGTAATTGAGAGATGGTACTGACTGAGTAAGCAGAAGATCAACTGGTTGGAAATGGTGCTGACAGATTGGGTGAGAGATAGATCAGTTAAGTGGGTGGAAAATGCAGGACGGGTTGGTAAAAGATGGAGGAGAGTCAGTAGAAGATAGAGAAGACAGAGTTGGTGGAAGAAGAGCAGGCTGGGTAGAAATTGGAGAGGACAGAAAGTGATCAAGGAAGAGTAGCAACAATGGAAGTCACAGACTGGTCAAGGATGGAGTTCCTTGAGTGAGAAGGGGATAAAACATAGAGAGAATGAAAACTGGGTGCGCATTTAATGGACAGATATGGAGCTGTCAGATGGACAATAGACAAAACAGAATGAACAGAAGGAGGTGCAGCTTTAACAGCATTTGTGCACATGATGTCATTGTACTTTGTTAACCACTTGCGGACCACCCACCATAGCACTACCTAGTACTTGATGTAACATTTATGGGTCTGATCTAACATGTATGGGTCTGGGGTGTGCGCACGCACTGCCGGCAACCCGCTTCCACTGTGATTACACACAGCTGGAGCCCAGCAGCGGGAACCGCAGATTTGATGTCTAGCACTCACTGATTAGATAGTACAGAGGCAGAATGGTAGTCTGCCGTTCTGTCAGCAGGGAGGTATTGATTCTGTGTTCCTGCAAATCAGAAACATGGATCAATTACTTCCCATACTCAAGGCACCTCCCACACAGTGAGAAAGCACAGGCTAGGCACACAGTTAACCCTTTGATCACTCCTGATGTTAACATCTTCCCAGCCAGTGTCATTAGTACAGTGACAGTGCGTATTTTTTTAGCACTGATCATTGTATTAGTGTCACTGGTAGTCAAAAGTGTCAGTTAGGCGTCCGATTTGTCCGCCGCAGTATCGCAGTCCCGCTATAAGTCGCTGATCACCGACATCATTATTAGTAAAATAAATTAATAAATAAAAAAATCCAATAGATTGTAGACGCTATAACTTTTGCACAAACCAATCAATATACGCTTATTGGGATTTTTTAATTACCAGAAATATGTAGTAGAATACATATTGGTTTCAATTGATGAAGAAATATGATATTTTGTTTTTTGATATGTTTTATAGCAGAAAGTAAAACATTATTTTTTTTTCCTCAAAATTGTCTGTCTTTTTTTGTTTAAAGCACAAAAAGTAAAAACCGCAGGTGATCAAATACAACTAAAAGAAAACTCTATTTGTGGAAAAAAAAGACATACATTTTATTTGGGTACAGCGTCACACAACCGCACAATTGTCCGTTAAAGTAACGCAGTACTGTATCGCAAAAAAATACCCTGGTTTTGTAGGGGGTAAACCTTCTGGAGGTTAAATGATTTTATATTTTGAGTTTTAAATATTTTTTAAATGTTTGTTATAGATCGTTTAAAATTTCCAAAAAATGTCAATTTTTTTGTAATATTTAACAGTATTTTAGTTCACAGATAAAGTTTGTAAGAAGTGAGACTGAGGGGTCATGGGGAACTAGTGTGTAGGCTGGAACAAGGAGGTTTCAGAAATGCTGTTTAAAGCAGTCTGAAAATATTCATATTTGATCACTGATAATAAATGTATTTTTGCTGGTTTTGCAGTGTGGTAGATGGGGAGCAGGGCTGGTGCAAGGATTTTTGACACCCTAGGCGAAACCTAATTTTGCCGCCCCCCCCCCCCCCTCCTCACACACACACACACACACACATTGACTCTGCCCCTCACTGAAAAAATTGCGGCACCTATTTCTTCAGCAGTGGTCCACAGGTTTGCACCTGTGCCTCTGGACCTTCTCACCCCATCACTGTATCACTCTGCATGCCTGTTCCCCTCTGCACACACCCCCTCCCCCTGTACATCTGTCCCCCACACACATCTGCTACCCCTCTCTAACCCCCTGCACATCTGTCCCCCCCACACACACATTCATTACCCCCCTGCACATCTGCCCCCCCACACACATTCAGTACCCCCCTGCACATCTGCCCCCCACACATATCAGTACCCCCCTGCACATCTGCCCCCCCACACATATCAGTACCCCCCTGCACGTCTGCCCCCCCAAACACATATCAGTACCCCCCTGCACGTCCCGTCCCCCACACACACATTCAGTACCCCCCTGCACATCTGCCCCCCCACACATATCAGTACCCCCCTGCACGTCCCGTCCCCCACACACACATTCAGTACCCGCCTGCACATCTGCCCCCCCACACATATCAGTACCCCCCTGCACGTCCCGTCCCCCACACACGCATTCAGTACCACCCTGCACATCTGCCCCCCCACACATATCAGTACCCCCCTGCACGTCCCGTCCCCCACACACACATTCTGTACCACCCTGCACATCTGCCCCCCCCCACACATATCAGTACCCCCCTGCACGTCTGCCCCCCCCCAAACACATATCAGTACCCCCTGCACGTCCCGTCCCCCCCACACACACATTCATTACCCCCCTGCACATCTGCCCCCCCACACACATTCAGTACCCCCCTGCACATCTGCCCCCCACACATATCAGTACCCCCCTGCACATCTGCCCCCCCACACATATCAGTACCCCCCTGCACGTCTGCCCCCCCAAACACATATCAGTACCCCCCTGCACGTCCCGTCCCCCACACACACATTCAGTACCCCCCTGCACATCTGCCCCCCCACACATATCAGTACCCCCCTGCACGTCCCGTCCCCCACACACACATTCAGTACCCGCCTGCACATCTGCCCCCCCACACATATCAGTACCCCCCTGCACGTCCCGTCCCCCACACACACATTCAGTACCACCCTGCACATCTGCCCCCCCACACACATATCAGTACCCCCCTGCACGTCTGCCCCCCCAAACACATATCAGTACCCCCCTGCACGTCCCGTCCCCCACACACACATTCAGTACCCCCCTGCACATCTGCCCCCCCACACATATCAGTACCCCCCTGCACGTCCCGTCCCCCACACACACATTCAGTCCCCGCCTGCACATCTGCCCCCCCACACATATCAGTACCCCCCTGCACGTCCCGTCCCCCACACACACATTCTGTACCACCCTGCACATCTGCCCCCCCCCACACACATATCAGTACCCCCCTGCACGTCTGCCCCCCCCCAAACACATATCAGTACCCCCTGCACGTCCCGTCCCCCCCACACACACATTCAGTACCCCCCTGCACATCTGCCCCCCCTACACATATCAGTACCCACCTGCACGTCCTGTCCCCCACACACACATTCAGTACCACCCTGCACATCTGCCCCCCCCCACACATATCAGTACCCCCCTGCACGTCCCGTCCCCCACACACACATTCAGTACCACCCTGCACATCTGCCCCCCCCCCCACACATATCAGTACCCCCTGCACGTCCCGTCCCCCCCACACACACATTCAGTACCCCCCTGCACATCTGCCCCCCCTACACATATCAGTACCCACCTGCACGTCCTGTCCCCCACACACACATTCAGTACCACCCTGCACATCTGCCCCCCCTACACATATCAGTACCCACCTGCACGTCCCGTCCCCCACACACACATTCAGTACCACCCTGCACATCTGCCCCCCACACATATCAGTACCCCCTGCACGTCCCGTCCCCCCCACACACACATTCAGTACCCCCCTGCACATTTGCCCCCCCTACACATATCAGTACCCACCTGCACGTCCCGTCCCCCACACACACATTCAGTACCCCCCTGCACATCTGCCCCCCCACACATATCAGTACCCCCCTGCACGTCCCGTCCCCCACACACACATTCAGTACCCGCCTGCACATCTGCCCCCCCACACATATCAGTACCCCCCTGCACGTCCCGTCCCCCACACACACATTCTGTACCACCCTGCACATCTGCCCCCCCCCCACACATATCAGTACCCCCCTGCACGTCTGCCCCCCCCAAACACATATCAGTACCCCCTGCACGTCCCGTCCCCCCCACACACACATTCAGTACCCCCCTGCACATCTGCCCCCCCTACACATATCAGTACCCACCTGCACGTCCTGTCCCCCACACACACATTCAGTACCACCCTGCACATCTGCCCCCCCCCACACATATCAGTACCCCCCTGCACGTCCCGTCCCCCACACACACATTCAGTACCACCCTGCACATCTGCCCCCCCCCCCACACATATCAGTACCCCCTGCACGTCCTGTCCCCCCCACACACACATTCAGTACCCCCCTGCACATCTGCCCCCCCTACACATATCAGTACCCACCTGCACGTCCCGTCCCCCACACACACATTCAGTACCACCCTGCACATCTGCCCCCCCTACACATATCAGTACCCACCTGCACGTCCCGTCCCCCACACACACATTCAGTACCACCCTGCACATCTGCCCCCCCACACATATCAGTACCCCCTGCACGTCCCGTCCCCCCCACACACACATTCAGTACCCCCCTGCACATTTGCCCCCCCTACACATATCAGTACCCACCTGCACGTCCCGTCCCCCACACACACATTCAGTACCCCCCTGCACATCTGCCCCCCCACACATATCAGTACCCCCCACCACACACACATATCAGTAACTCCCTGCACATCTGTTCCCCCCACACACACATATCAGTACCCCCCTGCATTTCTGCCCCCCCCCCCACACACATCAGTACCCCCCTGCATGTCTGCCCCCCCCACACACATCAGTACCCCCCCTGCATGTCTGCCCCCCTGCATGTCTGCCCCCCCCCCCCACACACACACATCAGTACCCCCCACTGCATGTCTGCCCCCCCACACACACACACATCAGTACCCCCCTGGATGTCTGCCCCCTCACACACATCAGTACCCCCCTGCGTGTCTGCCCCCCCCCCCCCCACACACACACCAGTACCCCCCTGCATGTCTGCCTAAGCCGCCCCCCCACATATCAGTTCCCCCTGTCCCTGTGTACACAGTGCAATGCATAACAGAGTCCATGCAGAGTAAAAAGCATGTTTGCTTTTTTTGTGACTGGGCACAGGCTACAGCACGGAGCGATGCCTGTGCTTCCACTATACCTGAGCCAGCGGCGGCGATTACTTTACTCTGGGTCCAGGAGAGTGGCGCTGCCCCTGCCTGTCCTTTCAAATCAGATCCCCGAGTGCCCAGGAGGAGGGGGGGGGGCAGATATCACGGCAAGCCCGCCGTAGTTAACACTACATGCAGCCGCAGGGCTTCCATCTCATCCTCCCCCTCCACCGATCATGCGGCACTTCCGGCCGGCTGCTTCTCATCCCGGCTCTCAACCCTCAGACCTCAGTCATCTTCTCACTGCAAGCCGCCGCCGCCACTGCCACTACATGCTGGGGATAGATCGCGGTCCGTCGGTATTTACAGGCGCAACCGCAGGTCGTGGTGGGATTTTAATTTAAATCCCAGCGAGTGGGTGGGGATCCGGATTTTGGCGCTCCCCCTAATCTGGCGCTCTAGGCAGCCGCCTGATCCGCCTATTGCTAGCGCCGGCCCTGATGGGGAGTGGCTGCCACTGTTAGAGGTTTAACCCTGTGAATGCATAGATATGACTAACCAGTGTACTTTAGATTCTGCTGCATTATGCACACTACCACCCATCGCAGTAAGGTGGATCTGATAGACTCTCTATTGTAGTTTCGAAGTTAACACGCCACGTGCAGGGATACATTGCATCCAGAGGAGACTGTGCATTGAAGGAATTGGCACCTGTGTCGCCGGCACGCTTTATAATTACTTACCTATTTTTTAAAACTGAAACTGCAAAATGTGTTTTTATCATGATGGTACAACCCATTCCAGGTCCTGAGGGTGGAATGAGAGTTGTCAAAGTAATTCCTAAAAAACAATTTCACATTACATAAGAACTGGTAAGTTCCTATGTTACTAATGGGACAGGAAGTAAAAAAGATTTCTGAAGTAAGAATAGAACAGATAGTAGGCAAAATAATGAATGAAGTATTTGTAGTTGAGGACACAGTACATATAATACACATTAATATGTGTAAGGCCTTATTCAAACGGGTGCTGACACCCTAATGCCGCGTACACACGATCACTTTATGTGATGGAAAAAAACGAAGTTTTCTGTGAAGTAAAAAAACGACGTTTTTGAAACTTCAATTTTCAAAGACGATGTTGCATACACACCATCGTTTTTTCACAATGCTCTAGCAAAGCGAGGTTACGTTCACCACTCTTTTCCATTGAAGCTCTCTTCATAACTAGCTTCTGGGCATGCGCGGGTTGAAAAACGTCATTTTAAACAACGTTTTTTGCTACACACGGTGACTTTTTGTGAAACAAAAACGACGTTTTGAAAAACGACACAAAAAATTGAAGCATGCTTCAATTTTTTTATTTTTTCGTTTTTTACAAGACATAAAACTACGTTTTTCCCTATGAAATTGACGTTTTTAAAAACTTCATTTTTTTTCATCACATAAAGTGATCGTGTGTACGCGGCATAAGCCTTTGATTGTGCACTTTGTTTATGTGGCTTCAGCTGCCATGTTTTCCATGCAGACAGTCTATTAATGTCTAATGGAGTGCAGTAGCTGAATGGACACAGCAGCATTTCCCAATTTGACAGCCATGCGACTGCTAGGGTTAGCAGCCCTAAATGCAGATTGACAATAATGGGCTACGGATGTTAGCACCCATATGAAAAAGTTCTTGGGGGTCATTTACTAAAGGAAAATCCACTTTGTACTACAACTGCACTGCAAGTGTACTTGGAAGTGCAGTCGCTGTAAATATGAGGATGACATGCAAGGAAAATAAAAAAACAGCAGTTTTGCTTGTACATTATTGGATAATAAAATCTGCAGAGCTTCCCCTCATTTCAGATCTACAGCGATTGGACTTCCAAGTTCACTTCCAAGTGCACATGAAGTGCACTTGTAGTGCAAAGTGGATTTACCTTTAGTAAATAAACCCTTTCATGATGTCTGCTAAAAACGTTCCTGCTCTGCTTCTTTAGAACTACCGAATATGGCTGTCTTCCAGCACTGTGAGAGTTAAAAGGGGTGTTCCAGACAAATTTAGTGTTTATTAAAAGTCAGCAGCTACTGTACAAAAAGTGTAGCTGCTGGCTTTTAATAAACACACACTCACCTGCTCCACGATCCAGCGACGCACCGGCCGGGGCTCCGCTCCTCTCCCCCCTCCTCGGCCAGCGTCTTCATCCGGCGTCTTCATCCACTTACCTTGTCCTACTTGCCCGCGCTGATGGGCCCCCCGATGCCGGTCCCACAAACGCTCCGGGTCCCGCGCCGCCATCCACACTATGGGAAACAGGCAGTGAAGCCGTACGGCTTCACTGCCCATTTCTACCGTGCCTGCGTGAGTCTCACGCTGGCTTGTGAATGGGCGCGCTGCTCTCTGAGAACACACACAGTTCCCAGAAAGCAGCGCGCCCCATTCACAAGGAGAAGGAGAAGAAGAAATCGGACCGCGGTGCAGGTGAGGCAGATTACGGACTTCCGCATAGCAACAGGTATTTCAGGTGAGTATTTTTTTTTTCAGGTTTTTTTTATTTTTATTTTTTAAACAACATGGGAAAATGTTGTTTTCCTGGGTGGAGCTCCGCTTTAAGCTTAATCGCCGAACCAGCCCCTCGGCGGAAGGAGGAAGTGGGACAGGAAGTGGGACTTGTAGTTCACTTCCCCAAAACAGCTGGTCCTTGAGTCCACGTTGCCCCGAAAATGGGGGCCCAATGATGTTACTGAGAATGATAGATACACAGGGGAGGCAGGCTGGCAGCTGTACGCCGTGCTGTGCAGAACGATGCCTATTATTTTACAGCCAGCAGGAAGGGGCAGGGCCAGAGCGCTAGTGATGCTCTGACCCTGCCCTATGCAGCTTAAATGCTCGGGACTCAAAGGCTGCAAGGTAGGAGCTGGAGTGGGGGCTGCTGAGTCGGCAGCAGCACTGAGAGCCCACCTGCGGAAGTAGCATCGTGGATGGTCTCATGGTGAGCCCAGCTGAGTGTCCAGCACTGTTTTCACCGAAGGGCTTGGAATGCCCAAAGGGATGCTCCCTCCTACGCCCCTCCTTCTGCCTGCTTGATTGGTATAGGTGAGTGCAGTGCTGGAGGTGGGCACAGAGCCAAAAGTTTACATGCACTGTATCTCCACTGGAAAAGGGGGTACTACATGAATGGAATAATGGTGCTTGTGTATGGGGGTGTATGGGGGGAAAAAATTCTGAGGGGGGTATCTGGGGTGTATAGGGGGTAGCAATGCTTGGGTGGCTATAGTGCTAGAGTTATCAGGGATGTAGAGAGGCCACGGTGTAGGGGGTATCAGGGATGTAGTGGGGTCACAATACAAGGGGTATCTTACAGTGCTGGGAGGAATATCTAAGGTGTAGAGGGGTCAGAGTGCTAAGGGGGTATCTGGGGTGTAGAGAGGTCAGAGTGCTGGGGGGATATCTGGGGTGTAGAGGGATCAGAGTGCTGGGGGGATATCTGGGGTGTAGAGGGGTCAGGGTGCTGGGGGGATATCTGGGGTGTAGAGGGGTCAGGGTGTTGGGGGGATATCTGGGCTGTAGAGGTGTGAGAGTGCTGAGGGATATCTGGGGTGTAGAGGGGTCAGAGTGCTGGGGGGATATCTGGGGTGTAGAGGGGTCAGAGTGCTGGGGGGATATCTAAGGTGTAGAGGGGTCAGAGTGTTGGAGGGATATCTGGGGTGTAGAGGGGCAAGAGTGCTGGGGGGATATCTGGGGTGTAGAGGGATCAGAGTGCTGGGGGGATATCTGGGGTGCAGAGGGATCAGAGTGCAGGGGGGGTATCTAGGGCATAGAGGGGTCAGAGTGCTGGGGGGATATCTGGGGTGTAGAGGGTCAGAGGGCTGGGGGGATATCTGGGGTGTAGAGGGGTCAGAGTGATGGAGGGATATCTGGGGTGTAGAGGGGCAAGAGGGCTGGGGGGATATCTGGGGTGTAGAGAGATCAGAGTGCTGGGGGGATATCTGGGGTGCAGAGGGATCAGAGTGCAGGGGGTGTATCTAGGGCATAGAGGGGTCAGAGTGCTGGGGGGATATCTGGGGTGTAGAGGGGCCAGAGTGCTGGGGAGGCATCAATCTAGCAGATATATTATATGGACAACTTTGTTACTTTATGTATGTAGTATTTTCCCACTGTTTCTTTGCTGTACAGAATGATTTTTCATGTAGTTAATGTGGAGCTCCACCCAAAAAGGGAAGCTGCACTTGTCTGCCTCCTACCTACTTGATGTCTGTTTACCTGCACTCTCTCCATTGTAGGGGCCCCAGAGCATTACTTTGCCCAAGGGCCCATGGTGCTATTAAGACGGCCCTGACAATAGCCAACCGTAGTATCCACCCTTAAAAAATAAAACGAAACTTCAGTTTGAAATTTTACATTATTATCTATAGATCCGTAATATGTTTGCAAAGCACACATTTAAACCCTATTTGAAGAAAAATATACGGTATATAAAAGCCAAAAGCACAGCATTATGTAAGAGGCTTTTTTTTGTTAAATCTCCTTAGGTGTTTTTATCTATCATTGTTAAGTTCAGCATTAATGCTTTCAACTGGCCAGGAAACTATGATATATGGTCACAGCATTTAATTTTTGTTGGATGCTCTAGAAATGATGAAACAAATTGTATATGACACAAGGTTCACACAGGGCATTTGTGGTTATTCATCAAAGTCTGCTGTAACATTGGTTCATTACTGGCGCTCACAGAAATAGCACTGGGGTTGGTCGAAGAAAACAAAATCCTAATTCCTTTTTTTTTTCCCTCTCAGAAATATTAGATGTATTTTTTTCTGCAGTTTCGAAGGAACAATGATGAATTATTTCACATTTTGTGTATTAAAGGGGGAAAAATAGTCATATTTTTCATATTTTACTCAGACCTATTCAAGTGACATGTTAATATTGTTTCCTTATTTTTATTTATGTCAAATATTCAGTGATTAAAGGTTAAATTTACTAAATGTAGAGGTATTATTGTTATGGGTTTAACTCATAGGCCGCGTACACACGACCGGTTTCCTCGGCAGAATTCAGCAAGAAACTCGATTGAAGACGTATTCTGCCGAGGAAACCGGTCGTGTACACTTTTCGCCGAGAAAACTGTCGAGGAACTCGTCGAGCCAAAAAGAGAGCATGTTCTTTATTTTCTAGACGGGCAATGGGAAAATTTGGCTCGACAAGTTTTTTGACAGCCGAACAAGGAACTCGACGGGGAAAACAATGTGTTTCGCCCATTGAGTTTCTCGGTCGTGTGTACGCGGCCTTATGCCAAGTTCTTCACAAGCCTTTATCATGAGATTTATAACATTTCCAGCATTATGTGGCTAAAAACACAGGGAATCTGCCAGGGAATCTATCAACTTCCCCCACTGGCTGAACAAATTTTTTGATTAAAATCATATTTAGACTGAAACTAAAGTAAAAAAAAAAAGAAGAGACATGCTACTGGACTGATGACCACATAAGGTTTCAAATAAAGCAATATTTCAATGAAAATAAATAAATAAATCTCTAACCAGCAAAACTGAATGAGTTTCAGTTTAATATTCTACATTGTCCTCAGTATTGTCCTTAATAACCAGCTGCTAATACACTACACTCTATTCAAGTAGTATATATTCTCAGCCTTCTCCAAATTTTCACATTCCTTTTATTTTATGCTGTGATCCGACTTCCTCTTAATGCATAAGTTTACCTTTTGCAACATGTTATGAGTTAGACACATAACATGTTACAAATGCACTGGCCCCATCACCCTTTGAGTCCCTGTCTTGAGAGTGAGTGGGGGATCTTCTCCCCTTGCTCGCTGTCCTAATCTCAAAAAACGTGGCCACGTGTGGCTCTGCCCACCCAGCTGCGTTATTCAATAACAGAGTTCTGTGAATGTAAGAACTACAAGTACAGACAACCTTTTCAGCTGTGGGCTTGTAGTTCTCAATAAACTACCAGGGAGCTGTTGATCGTTCTAGGTAGTTTATTGAGCTTCCTGCCAGAGTGTAATTGCCTGTCTGTACAAGGTACGGGCAGACAACTACACAGACAGGGCCAGATTCAGAAAGACTTACATCGGCGTATCTCCAGATACGCCGCCGTAATTTCAAATGTGCGCCGTCGCATCTTTGCGCCGATTCACAAAGTGAGATATGCCGAAAAACATGGCTTCTAACTTCCCTACGCCGGCGTATCATGGGCGATTTGTTACGTAAAGGTGAACTTATTCTTTAAAGGATGGCTATGTTCGTTCTCCATGGGCCCACTTTATGTGGGAACATAGCCACTCTGAGTTGGAGTAGAGACTATGGATTATGAGAAGTGTAATGTGTATAGAGCAGTGTATGTGACCACAACTATTGGAGGTTCAGGGGCTCACAAAAAAAGATTACAAAGAGGCAAAAAAACGTGGCAAAAAACTATTTCATTATAGATTACTGGACCATTAGTGGCGGTTCATACTACCACGGCTTGGAATTCGACTTGTGTTGCCCCAAGTCGCGTGACATGACAAATTCAATTGAAGTGAATGAGGGCCGCCTTAACGTACACTACTGAAGTCACTCCAACATCAGAAAAGGTTCCTGTACTACTTCAAGTCGACTTCTAGGCAACTTGTAAGCAACTTGTACCCAAAGATTTCAATAGAAGTTGCCTCCAAAGATGGATCACTGTCTTAACTGAAGCAACTTTACAGGAAGAGAAAATAGTTTACTCAGGCAGATCCCCAGCCACACCAATGAGTAAAGAACTGTTCATAGTGTATATTGTACAGACTCATTTGGGGAACCACCATTACAATTTGCGTATTTTGACAAACTGTATACTTTCGAGAATCACACTTTTTTCCTAATAGAGAATATAATTTGAAGCTGTGTGTAGTTTATTCAAGTAATACCTCATTATCTGGTGCTTTACAAAAATGGACTGTCAAGACTAATGTACAAAGCTCCCTTTGATTTCTTCCTCCTTGGGCTGAAAGTATTTCAAGTTGCTCAAGTTGAGTAACTGCTATCTACGTACGTTCTGAGTCATGTGTGCAGTACCACCTGTCTAGTAGTACAAGTCCCTGTGTATTACAGCACGGTAATTTGTATAAGTAGCTTACACTGATTCAGTAAGAAGAGAAACTGGATCTGACACTGATTTGCCTTTGCCTTGCATTTGTGTAATCCAGATAACTACTGCCAGACACAAGCTCTGTGATTTGTATGAAGATGCTCATTATACATCCTGAAAAGCATGCTAATTTAAAAGAAAATAAATGTTGTATTAAT
The DNA here is from genome assembly GCA_029574335.1 of Rana kukunoris. Taxonomy (NCBI): domain Eukaryota; kingdom Metazoa; phylum Chordata; class Amphibia; order Anura; family Ranidae; genus Rana; species Rana kukunoris. The sequence continues at coordinate 175,169,158 of CM056050.1, read as the reverse complement.
GTGTTTACCTGCAAGTCACATATTAGGGGCAGACATACTGATTTATCTGAATGTTATACTTTTCGAATTTAATGTTTGCTATTTCAGAATGTTTTTAAGGTTGTGGAAGTGTGCAGATTTGACAGCCCTTGTTTAACCTAGACTGACCAGTCTGGAGGGAGAGTGTCCTTGTGAAAGAGGAAAGTACCATACACCTACAACATCCCTGTTTGTGAGAAACGTAATCTGAGGAGGAAAGAGATGAAGACATGGGATGGGATTTCTTAAAAAAAACGTTTGGGTTTTGTTTTTGTTTTTTTGCTAATCATACTTACCTAGGTGGATGCAGCATTAGACCGATGCTTCAGCTGCCCCCTGGCATCTCTGCATTGAGAACCGAGCCATCTAACACTGACAATGGCTCAGTTCTCACTCCTCCCCGAGTGGAGAGCTCCTCATTGTCAGTCAGCATCTCTCCTGCGCTGCTCCTACACGCTGATTGGAACGATGAGCTGTGTAGGGGCGGGGAGCGTCTGTCTCAGCCTCTTGTTGAGAGGCTGAGACAGGCATTAGTCCAGGTAGCTGGCAGATCCAGACTTCGGAAGCCGGGGTTTGGCGCGCTGCCTCGACTGAGCCTGGTGATATGAGCAGAGAGCGGACTTCAGACCACTCTCCCCTGAAAATGGGTCCCAGGAGTAGAAAACGAATTGCCCTCCTGTGATTTGAGCCATGTCCCTGCACTTCCTGGTTGCCAGAATATTGTGCCTTCCCTGCCAGTGCCTTGCTGTTGTCTTTCCTGCTGCCATTTGTACCGACTCAACTACCTGATCCCAATCTGCAACCACCAGTGTTTGACCCTCGGCCTGTCCTTTGACTACTCTACTGCTTGATCCTAACCTGCAGACACTTTTTATTGATCTCTTGGCTTGTTTACTGACCACGCTGCTGTTTCATCCTTGTCTGTTTATCCGCTGGACCCCAGCTTGCTCACACTCTGGTGGGGCAAACTTGAGGACCACGACCTGGTACTAGCTTGCAGCTAAATCCATCTCCACCATCAGGAGCTCTGGGGAAAACCAGCTAGTACTTGGACTCCGCATCTCAGGGGAGCCTGTGTCATCTTCTAGAAGTGATGCCTGTATGGCTGTCCTGCCACTGCTGTAGCAATTGGTCTTAGAGCCTGTCCCCTAACCGTGACAACCAGTAAATTTTAATTTAAGTTCACAAAAAATAATTCAAATTACATATGCATGGAAAGTATTTATTTATCAACATGCAGAGCTGCATGCATCTATGGTTTTAAAGTTTTTGATGAAAATGGGTCAATTTAAACTGAACAATAAACAACCCAAAAATTATAAAAGAGTGTAGGGAACTGCTGCCCTCTACTATCAGCTGCTAGTATCACACTGTAAAGTTTAATTATGTATATCGCTTCTTGACCAGGGTTGTTAGGAAAAGGAGGAAGTAGAAAGAATGAAGCCACTTCTTTTATCCTGGTATAAAAAGGAGATAGGAACTTCCTGCTTCGCTGTTGGAGGATTCTGCCTCCTATCCTGAATTTAGTTGAACAGTGGACATCTGATCAGTGAGATCGCACCCCTATAGCAAACATTGGGTTCTTTCCAGTATTATATCCTCAGCATAAATTCACTTCCTGTATACACACTATTTTTGTCAAAAGTATGGAGACGCCTGCCTTTATACATGCTTATAAAGTTTCATGACATCCTAGTCTTGGTCCATAGGGTTCAATATAGAGTTGGCCCACCATTTTCAGCTATAATAGCTTCAACTCTTTTAGGAAGGCTGTCCACAAGGTTTAGGAGTGTGTCTATGGGGATGTTTGACCATTCTTCCAGAAGCAAATTTGTAAGGATAGGCGCTAATGTTGGACGAGAAGGCCCAACTAACAGTTTCTGCTCTAGTTCCTACGAAAGGTGTTCTTTTGGATTGAGGTCAGGTCTTTATGGACTTTGTTTGTGCACTGGTACACAGTCATATTGGAACAGGAAGATGCCATCCTCAAACTGTTCCCACAAACTTGGGAGCGTGAAATTCTCCAAAATGTCTTGGTATGCTGATGCCTTAAGAGTTCCCTTCACTGGAACTAAAGGGCCAAGCCCAACCTCTAAAAAACAACCTCCTCCACCAAATGATTTAAGCCAGTGTAGAGAGCAAGGTCCAAAAGGTATGGAGGTAAAGAAAGTGACTATATGTTTCCCCATTTAGTCCAGTGACTGTAACAAAACTGTGAAGAAACCTTTCTGTATTTGGAGATGAAATCTCTTTTCCTCTAGATGTAAAGATTGCTCTCGTGTCATGTCGTGGAATAGACTCCCTCCAGAGGTGGGAGAGCATAGGTGGTTAGTTTGCTGAAAAGAGGACTGAGAGATTGTCAATAAGTTTAATACCCAGGTAGGGAATGTGTCTATTTGCCCATAGAAAAGGGAGAACCTCACTAAGGTGGGTTTGGAGAGAGCACGGCAATATGTTGAGAGCTGTTGATTTCTAAGGGTTAACCATGAGGCCTGAAATTTGACCGAAGTTAGAGCGTGTGTCTAGCAAGTTGGGGCTGAGATTAGGGGGGAGGTCATGAAAACAAGGATGTCATTTGAGAAAAGGCAGAGCTTTTGTTGAAGACCCCCTAACTCCATACCATGAATGTTGTGGTTTAAGTGGATGAGGAGGGCTAGGGACTTAATTGCCAAGGCAAAGAACAGTGGAGAGAGTGGGCACCCCTGCCTTGTGCTACGTTCTATAGGAAAGGAATCAGAGCGAAAGCCAGCATAAGAAACAAAGGCTGTAGGGTTCCAGTAAAATGCTGAAGTCCATTGCAAAAAGAGTTTGCCAAACCCCCATTCGCATAAGATGAAATTCAAATAAGGCCAGGAGAGTGTATAAAAAGCCTTACAGATGTCTAGAGAGACAAAGCAAGGTGGGATGCGACACGTGTGAGCAGCATAGGTTAGGAGAGTTGTGCAACAAATGTTATCTCTAGTTTGACGAGAGGGGATAAACCCTACCTGGTCTCTGTGTATTAAAGCTCCAATATAGGGGTTAACACGAGTGGATAGGGTTTTTGCAAGGGTTTTGACAACCAAGTTGAGGATTGAAATAGTTCTAAAGTTAGACCAGACAGAATCATCTGTGTGGGGTTTGGGGATCATTGAGATAGATGCCATTAGGGATTCAGTACAAAAAGAGGCCATCCAATAGGAAAATTATATGCACCTACTAGGAGGGGAGAGAGGAGAGAGACAATTTTCTTCTAATAGGTTGCGGAAAGGCCATCTAGGCTTGGGCGTTTACGTAATTTTAGGAATTTGATTGCCAAGTGTATCTCTTCGACTGTTTTAGGTCAGTCGAGGTCCTCTCAATGAGAAGAGGTAATAGTGGGCATATAGATGGAGGAGTGAAGGAAGTCCGCCTGGTCGTGGTTAAAGTTTTTGAGATGTTAGTAGAGTTCTGCGAGGCATCTGCCAAATTCCTTTATGATTTTTAGAGGGTTGCTGGAGTAAGTATTAGTAGATAATTTAAGTCTGAAACAATCTCCCTCAAGAAATATATGAAGATAAATTATTTCATCTCAGACCAGTTCTAGATAGTTTGAGGTGGGGTGGAAGTTGCTATGTGTTTGTTAAGTGCCTGTATCCCATTGTTCTATTGTTTCTGTCCTTGGGAGAAAACAATTATGGGATGTATATGCTTATGTGGATTGGATGCTAGTGGGGAGGGGGATTTCTCCAGCAGCCGTTCCCTGCTGATAAGACAGGCTACTGATGAGAAGTTAGAATATATACGTGTGTGTCACGTTACTGGAGGCAGTAAAGTTTGCCCCACCCTGTGTCATTATGCAAAGAAGGGGGGATTGTCCTCTGAGTGTACATCTCAGAGGTAAATAAACAGTCTTATGCTTCTTCACCCTACATTGATGTCTCGACAAGTGACTGGGTGGGCTAAGGAACCTTGGATCGTGCTGGTACCGGGCAAGGGAAGCATAGGCGGCATATTCCTCTTGAGTACAGGGGTCCATCATAGTATGTAATGGCAAAAACAACCAAAAACAGTCAATAAGTAGAACTTCTATGAGCTGTGAGGATTAATGCCTGAGCGTTGGGCACTGTGTTCCTATTTTTCAAAAAAATTTGAAGCATAAAACATTTGAATATATGTGAGGGGAAAATTAAGTTGGATGAAGGGTGGGGGGAGAGAGGTAGGTAAGAGGGAGGGGAAAAAGAAGGGAAAGTGGAGGGGGAAAGGCAGCTTGGGGAAATATGGATGAATTCACATCTCGAAATAGGTAAAATTAGGCAAGTATACACAAATAAATGTCAAGGTTAGACTTAAGGGGCCAGATTCAGGTAAATGAGAGCATCTTTGCTCTGGAGTAACGCTTCTCATTTACGTTACTCTGCCGAAATTTTAGGAGCAAGTGCTGTTATTCATGAAGCACTTGCTCCTAAAGTTGCGGCAGCGCATCGCAAATGATCCGGCGGAATTCAAATTGGGCGGGTACGGGGCGTGTAATATTTAAACTATGCGCGATCCCGCGGCGAACGTACTGCGCATGTGTCGAGTGTCAATGCATCCCAGTGCGCATGCTCCAAATTCTGTCAGTGAACGTCAATGACGTCACATCCCCATTCATGAACGTTTTGCGCAAGCGACGCGATTATTTTTTTTTCTGACGCGATGACGACGCCTATACTTAACATAGGATACTCCACTAGGGGGCTGCTTTATCTTTACGTCGCGTATCGCTTCCGGAAACGTCGTAAAGTCACTGCGTCGCGCCCGAAAAAGATCGTGAATTTCCGACTCCCGCTGATTAACATATTTTTTTAGCGTTAATCAGCGGGAACGCCCCCGGCGCCATTTTTAAGTTGAAGTAACGATGCGATGGCGAAATTCAATTACGCCGATCGCATCGGAACACCAACCCGGCGTTTCTTGTTTTCTGGTTATAGAAAACAGAAACGCCGGCTTAAAGTGACAGTTAGGCTGGAGTATCACAGATACTCCAGCCTAACTCTACCTGAATCTGGCCCAAGGTGTCAGTGTATAGTTACGACAGGGCGGAAGTCCCATGAGGATACACTTTTGTAGGGAGATAGTCAGTCCATTGAATCTTCGGGAGCAAGGACAGGCAAGATGTAATGACCACGTTTATTGATGCTTGAGGATGCTTTCGGGCCAGGGGAGGCTTGGAGCTTCCGAGGAGAGTGAGATGCAGATCGGCGATTGGATCCTATGGCAATGGAGTCTTGAGGTGCCGGTGGAGTTCTAGGAGTGTAGAATGCAGATCTTCAGCTGACTTGCACTGGTAGGATGATCCTTTATAAGAGAAGTGCATGGAGAAGGGAAACCCCCACCAGTAGGTAATTCGGTGTTGTTAAAAAATCTGGAGGTGAAGTTTCATGGTATTCCGTTTACCTGGGAGATTTCATGGAAGATCTGGTAGCAGCGCCTTGGAACACCAATGCATGTTTGGAGAGTGATGCAGCCAGCAGCTGCTCCTTGGTGCAAAAGTAATGAAGCTTCACAACAATGTCGTGGAGGGAGGCATCTTTAGGTCACAGATCCTATTAATTTCAAGGCGCTCTATAGGTATTGAAGGCACGAGTTGCTGCAATAGTGCAGTGATGGTGTACTGTAGATCTGTGACCGTCTCAGGAATGCCATGTATGCTCAAATTGGAGTGCCTGGCTCTATTCTCAAAGCCCTCTAGATGGATCTGGAGGAAAAAGTTTTCCTCGTGAAGGGCTTCTAATTTCTCAGAGTGGTTATGGGTGAGGATTTCTAATTAATTTCTCTGTTCAATTGCAGAGGTGCCGCAGCCCAGGTCCCATGTGTCAGACATTCTGTAATTATGTCGGAAGTGGGCTTCAGGGCCTTAGTGAGGAGCTGCTCAAATTGCTTAAGTAGGTCAGGCTGCAAGCTGTCAAATTGTAGGACTAAATAAGTTACCCCAAACTCAGTGTCTGACTCACCTTTCTGAGAAATCCCCAGCTGGGTGTGCTTGGTGGAATGTGGCATCCTTGCTGTCCCTGGCCAGAAGGAGGGGGCCGGCGCCATCTTGAAAGAGGCTTCTAGCAGCACGTCACTGATGGTTTTTGCCTTCTATTTGGAACCGCAATATACCATCGCGGTCTGTTCCCGGGTGTCCACAAATGTGTAAGGAGGAAGCTGTGACCAACTAATGGTCTGTGTGTTCTTCAGAGTCATGAAGCGTTAGGCATACATGTCTGGCCGGGATGCCCCCATAAAAAATAATTTTTCAGTAACATAGGTAAAGGTTATTATTACTGTCTTTGACTTTCTGCCTTGGGCATGACTTGTTTCCTTAATTTCTTTTTTGCTGTGTTTCAAGCTGTCAGATAAACAGGAAGTGAGGTGAAATCTTTCCAGTGGGGTCAGAGGCACCAATGAAAACTTAACAAAAGAGTTGTTTTTTACAAGCTTATGCAAACAAAAAGTTCTGGCTGGATTTGAGCTTTGACCACTCAGTGATCACTCTCAAGATACGCCTCGTAAGTGTAAATATGCGCCGTCGTATCTGTGCGACATACCTACAAAACTAGATACACCTGAAAAAAGGCTTTTTCCGACCGAAGTAACTTGACTACGCCAGCGTATCGTGGGCGCATAGTTACGCTGGACGCATTCGGCGTACCCATGTTAAATATGCAAATTAGTAAGATATGCCGATTCACAAACGTACTTGCGCCCGGCGCATTAATATACGCAGTTTACGTAAGTCGTACGCCCGGCGTAAACTTACCCCACATAAAGCAGGGGTAAGTCATGCAAAGGTATGGGCCAGGGAACGACGCTGTCGAATTTTACGTTGCGTACGTCGTTTACGTAGTACTACGTGAATAGGGCTGTGCGCAGGTTACGTTCAGTGATTCGATGTATCTTAGGCGTTTGTCCCGACGTGATTCTGCGCATGCGTACTGGGATGCATCCAAGAGCCGACGCATGCGCCGTTTGTGCGGCCCTTCATTTACATTGGGTCACGCTTCATTTAAATATCACATGCCCACTTCCTTCCTACTTTGAATTACGCCGGCTTACGCTATGCCGGCGCAACGTTGGAAGCATTTGCTTTCTGAATACCATGCTTGCCTCTCTGAGTTGCGCCAGCGTAGCGTAAATGAGATGCGCTACGCCGGCATAAAGATGAGCCGATCTACGTGAATCCGGGCCTTTGTATCTACCCTTCCCATACAACTGTAATTTCTCCTGTGCACCAAGGCAACATAGTAAGGTTTAATATACAGCAATCTTTTTCTTGCTGGTCACTTTTAAAGATTGCACGATTAAGCTAAGACTATAACTAAAATTACCAATAGGGTAAATGTCATTATTATTATTTTTTTAAATATACTCCTAAATTTTGGAAAATTCTGCTCCTGAGCTTCCTAGAATAATATTAACCTCAAAATACCAGATGCATTCTGGGTATTTCACTTAACTACGGACTGCAAAGAGTTTATTGATTTCAATCAGACAGACAAGAGCTTGTCTAGTAGACTTGCAGTGAGATAAGAGAATCAGGAAGGCACAAGTATCATACAAAATCTTTGAAAGACATAGTCTGTCTACTTGACAAACCTCTACAATGTTATAAAATATTTTCAAATGCTGAGGTTTTGACATTTTGCTATCTAATAACATAAAGTAAACAAAAGTGCATTTACAAAAGTACAGAAGAAAGGCTTTGTCTCCCTATCTGTTAAAACCATGCCATCATCACCTGTGTTTATGCAAATACTGTTAACCAGTTTGTGAATGTTGCAAACTATTCTTGATCTTAATCCACTCTACCCTTTCCTTTAACTATCAAACATTATGCGCAAAACAATCTATGTTTTTAGTATATACATTTTATGTATTTAGGCTATTATACTGTTTGAAAAGTTGCAGTCCTCCTTCACTTACCTCATCCTTCGATTTTGCTTTTAAATGTCCTTATTTCTTCTGAGAAATCCTCACTTCCTGTTCTTCTGTCTGTAACTCCACACAGTAATATGAGGCTTTCTCCCTGGTGTGGAGTGTTGTGCTCGCCCCCTCCCTTGAGGGGGGAGGGGGTAAGCAGGAGAGTCAGGATGCCCACTAACACACAGCTCCTTTCTCTATCTGCTACATAGAGAGCGTCCTGACTCTCCTGTAGTCCAAGGGAGGGGACGGGCACAACACTTCACACCAGGGAGAAAGCCTTGCATTAATGTTGGCCGGTTCTGGCTACCGGTAACCTGATTGGTTGAGACGCCTGTCAGTTATAGAGGGCGGCAGAAGACATTGAGGGACGTGGATGGCTGACTCCAGTAAAGGTAACTGCCGGGCGGGGGGGGGGGCACTTTACAGGGCACAGCAGCGACAAAGGGCACAGTCAGTGACATGAATGGGCACAGTGGCGACAATAGGCACAGTGGGGACAATAAGGACAATTGGCACAGCAGCATGAATGGGCACAGTGGCGACAATTAAAGGGTACAGTGACATCAACAGTGGCGACAATGGGCACAGTGGGGACAATTAGCACAGTGGTGACAATTAAAGGGCACAGTGATGACAATTAAAGGGCACAGTGGTGACAATTGATGGCACAGTGGCTGTGTTTGATGGCATGGCACAGTGGCTGCGTTTGATGGCATGGCACAGTGGTGACAATTGATGGCACAGTGGCTGCGTTTGATGGCATGGCACAATGACTGCATTTGATGGCATGGCACAGTGGTGCGAATTGATGGCACAGTGGCTGCGTTTGATGGCATGGAACAGTGGTGACAATTGATGGCACAGTGGCTGTGTTTGATGGCATGGCACAGTGGTGACAATTGAGGGCACAGTAGCTGCATTTGATGGGCACAGTGAGGCTGCAATTTTTTTTCGTTTGCGCCCCCCAAAAATTTTGAGCACCAGCCGCCACTGCTTAAACTCTAGTCCAAATTTAGGTAAAAGAGAGATATCCGTGCTCAGACTCATGCTCAATAGGCTGATCAATATCAGTAATGTCCGAAAATGTCAGCACCACAGCAGGATCTTCCAAACATTAAAAATGCTAACTTGTTTCAGCCTTGTCGGTCTTAGTCATAGAGTATGACTAAGTTTGACAAGGCAGAAACATGTTAGCAGATCTGTTTGTATGGATTTTACACCAATGTCCTAATAAGGCATTTGTATGTTTGGAAGACCTTGCCATGGTGCAAACCATTTTGGACAAAAATTGTTATGGTTGATTAAGAGAATTTAGTCCAACTTTAATTAAACAAGGAATTAAAAGATTGCATTTACTGTGTCTAATTGTTTAATAGTAATGTCTACCGTTCACTTGTACTTGTGTTCTTTTTTAAATCACAGTAGCATACCTCATTCTGTAATGTTAAAACAGAATTACAAATGTCATTTCTGCCTTGATCAGCAGTATAATGTCAGACCCTCATTCTTTGATGCAAACCAAACACCAAATCTGTCTGAATGTCCCAAATGCCCCACTCTACATAAGACTAGCCAAATTTGTGTCAGCATATTTCAGTCATTTCGTAGTTATTTCAGCCTGAAAATCCCAGAAAAGTTATTTTTGCCAACTCCCTTTGCACTGACTTTTTTTACTGACAGCACTGGAGAAAACAGAAAACTACTAAAACAACTATTTACTGTGGAGGAAATTTGCAGAGCTCTTTTATTGTGTTCCTCAAGGCATTGAGGAGAGGTAATTGACCAATTCTTTACTTCCAGGACACTGAATAATTACACTTAGCCTACTATCCCTTGCCTGCAGCATAGAACTGGTTAAAATTTTTAATAACTTAAAATCTGAGGAAGAAAAATGTATATTCACAACAGATATATCAAGAAGGAAGCTGGGCTTAGCCTGCAGTGTAACATCTTCATAAACTAAGCTTTACAATGCAATGTTTTACAGCCTTTTTTGCTGTGTTGTTAATTGCAAATAGATATTTTATTTGTCTGTTGAGTGTGCTTCAGTTACAGTGCTGTGTTTAAATAAAAGTCAATTGGAGAAAATAATGTCGCTACAAAATCAAGCTATGCAAAATTCTACACAAAGGATAGAGGCCATTGGTAAAAAAAACTGAACAAAATGACCAGTGCTTGACCTATAATAAACATTTGAGGACACATACAGTATATGCTACTAATCCGTTATTTTCTTTATTTTATAACATGAGAATAATTTTTTTATAACTATTCCAGACACTGGGGTTGATATACTGAAAAACTAGAGACCATTTCATTTTCAAAGTAAATTTAGATAAGTGAAAAAATTAAGTCAATTACATAAATCACCCAATCGTGTTCAAGAAAACTCAACTAAACTTTTTCATGTGGTTAAAGTGAACATGACTTCACCTTATACAATAGACCAATTGTATATACACATTGCAAAGTAAACATTCCTTTAGTAATCAGACCTACTGGATATACTGTATTTATCGGGGTATTGCACGCTCCCGCGTATAGCGCGCACCCCTAATGTCGACCCGAAATTACTGTAAAAAAACATTTTAGTACTTACAGTTTTGGTGTCTTGCACGGCATCCATCGGCGGCCTTGTCCGATCCGGTGTCCGTCTTCGGTGTCCTCCCGGCTTCTCCAGCGTTGTCTCGAGTCGAATCCCCGCTTCCCGCGCTCAGTTTGAACGCCTTCGCCGACATATACCAAGTGCAGTACACTCGGGTACATTCAGCAAGGCTCAGCTTAGTTCGTGCTCACGCTCTGTGACGTTTATGCGTGAGCACGAGAGAAGCCGAGACTTGCCGAATGTACCCGAGTGTACTGCACTCGGTATATGTCGGCGGCTCAGTTCAAACTGAGCGCTGGAAGCGGGTATCGGCGTATATCGCGCACCCACGATTTTCCCCTTATTTTAAGGGGAAAAAAGTGCGCAGTATATGCCGATAAATACGGTAATAATACTAATAATCATCATCATTTATACTGCAAGTGAATGCTTAATTATTAAATGAAAATTGCATGGCAGACCTAGCTGGATTAGGTCTGTGGGCACATTTTCAAATAAAGGAATATTTACATTTTTTTTTTTTATTTATGCTGCACTGACTAATTCCTCAGAGTTTAAAGCGATTGTAAACCGCTGCAGTAAAAATAAGAAAAAACCTTCCCCCTGTAAGACAATTGCATAATATGCTAGTATACTAGCACATTATGAAATATTATGAAATACATACCTTAGAATGAAGTCCACCAGCGGCGCGTTGTCACCGCTGACAGGGCTTCCATTTTCCTCCGGCCTCCTTTTCCGGGTTCGTGGACTCCGACTTTGTGATTGGCCAGAGCCGCAATAAGGTCACTCCCGCGCATGCAAAGCCCTCGGTTCTGGCACGGTGTTTTGAAGGTCCAGCACTGTAGCCGGACCTTGAAGCATATGCGTCGGTGATGTCACCGGCTGCATCCAGTATATATATCTCCTATATCATGGGTGCTTAACCTGTGGCATTTCAGCTGTTTCAGAAGTCCCATGAGGTATTGCAAACCTGACAGTTACAAGTATGACTCCCAAAGGATGACGGAACTTGTAGTTCTGCAACAGCTCGAGGGCCACAGATTGAGCACCCATGTCTTAAACAGTGCCTGTTTAGGAAATATTCATTTTACCTACAGGTAAGTCTTATATTGTATTATATATAAGAATCACAAAGCAGATTTTACTTCTGTTTTAACAAAGTACACTGATCATATGGATGAGCCAGTCTCTACATACATCTGACAACTTTTCAGTAACAGTATAAATTCCCTAGGTGTATAATTTGCTGATCTTCATTTACTTGCATACAAGTTAGGCCAGATTTAGACATATTGGGCCAGATTCAGCAACACTTGCGCTGGAGTAATTCGATATGCGCCGCGTAACTGTGAAGATGCGCCGTCGTTTCTATGTGGCCGTAGCCACCAAACTAGATGCGCCCAATAACGGGCCATTTGCGACCGGCGGAACGTTCCGACGCCAGAGTATCGTCAGCGCTTAATTTCGCTTGGCGCATCATTCGCGCCTATTGATTTCCCCTGCAAATATGCAAATGAGGGATTTTTCACAATTCACGAACGGATTAGCACCATACGCTGGCTACATGCGCCGCGCGTATCTCGTCCGTCCGGCGCAAAGTTATTTCTACAAAAGGCTGCTTTATCTTTACTCCAGACGGTCACAGGTCAGCAGGAGAGCAGCTACAGCAGCGTTACCGACGAAACTAGCAAGCTGAGCACCCACACTTGCAAGGACAACACCTCTGTGTGCCAACATGCCAGGGGCAATCGTGGTCCTAGAACTACTGATTGGTCCCCCGGAACGAAGGAGGCGGGCACGTGAGAGGATATACCGCACGTGCATGAGCCTCTTTGGCATGGGGGATGAGGAGGTGTATCGCCTCTTCAGATTCAGCCCTGATACAATACTTGAACTAACCACAACCCTGCAGGGTGACATCACCAGCAAGACACACCGCTCACAAGCAGTGCAGCCACTGGTGAAGGTACTGGCAACACTTCATTTCCTAGCAAGTGGATCATTCCAGCGTACAAGTGGAGTGGTGGCTGGGATGTCACAGTCCTCCATGAGCAGATGTGTGCACCAGGTTGTCCCCGCAATCCTCAGACGCATGTCCAACCAGTTCATCAGACCAACCACTGAGGACCTGCGGCTGAAGGCAATGACAGATTTCTACAACATTGCCAGATTCCCACGCACTGTGGGGGCCATTGATTGCACACATGTGGCACTCCAGCCCCCCAGTGCCACAGAGCACATATACCGCAATCGGAAGCATTGGCATTCCATCAACGTACAGGTGATAGCCGATGCCCAATGCCTCATATGGCACGTCCGTGCCAAACACCCCGGGTCCAGCCATGACAGCTTCATATACAATCAGAGTCCCATCCCAGCAGAATTCGAACAGAACATGTATGGGGACAGCTGGCTGGTTGGTGAGTGACATGGGTGGCAGGCATGACTATCCCCTCCCGTGATGCACAACAGAAGTCGCACATGCATGACTAACATCCTCCTGTCTTTTCCCTTCCAGGTGACTCTGCATATGCACTGGGACCCCATCTAATGACTCCTTTCCGGAACCCCCAAACCAGAGGAGAGAGAAAATACAATGAAGCACACATCAAAACCCGTGCAGTGGTGGAGCAAACATTTGGGCTCCTGAAGTCCCGTTTCCGCTGCCTGGATAAGTCCGGGGGGACCCTATTGTATTCCCCTACCTTTGTGTGTCAGATCATCGGTGCATGTTGCATTCTGCACAACTTTGCTATGAGAAAAGGCCTGCAGATTGACATACGTGATGACCTGACCCCCGACCCACACAGTCCCCACCTGCCAGAGGACACCCAGTCTGCTGATGGAAGAGCAGTCAGGAGGGTCCTCGCCGTAGGCATCTTTGGACACTAAACCAAAACATTAATCACACAGACAATGCACGCGTGTACACCACTGATGTCCCTAGATCACACACACCACATGCACATCGCATTGGATTAGCCCAAGTCCAGCATGTAGGACTTGGGAGCAGCAACGCCAGCGTCAAGGCCCCAATGATGTCACTGTCCATTCATACCACATTTACACGTCATTCATACAGCCGTGGGGTTAACTTCACCACCACGGCCGAGGGTGACACCCCTTACTGGCAGGAGTGCCACCCTCTCACATTCACACACCATTCACACTGCAACGTGTGCAGTATCAAAAATAAAAATCTCATAACCTGAGTATAAATCATAAATCAAAAATAAAAATCTCATAACCTGAGTATAAATCATAAATCAAAAATAAAAAAATCATCGGGGATGCCGGGGGCTCCTTCTTGCCGAACCTCTCTGGCTCCTCAGCTGCCTAGATGGAGTGGGTGGGGGTGGGGGGGCTTCTGGAGGTGGCTGATCCCCGGGTGGGCCACTCCTGGCAGGTGTGGCCTGCATGCCCTCCAAGGCCATGGCTATCCGGCCGAGCAAATTGTTTGTCTGGCCCTGCATCCTCAGCTGCTGGGCCTGCATCCTGAGCTGCCGGGTCACTTGGTAGTGCTGGGCCCGCCGACTCAGCCTCCCCTGGTCCTGGATGGCAGCACTGTTGGCCTGGACGGCTGCAGTGAGGTGCCTAATATCCCCCTGCACCTCCCCCAAACTGGTCACCACTGCAGCGCAGTTGCAACTTACATCCTGGACTGCGTTGCTTATCTGGGCAACGGAGCCCAGGCTGTCAGCCACTTTCTCTAAGTGCCCAACTAGTTCCCCCATTTGTTGAGTCTGTCTGGCGTGATCCTTCGCCAACTGGCCCTGGACAACATCCGACACCCCCCTGGTCTTCTGGGTCGCCTTCCTGGGGCCAGAAGATGGTTGTCCCCGGGGGGATGGAATCGCCCTTGAGGGGCTTCCAAGGATGGGGGAGGGGATGACAGACGGCCCAGGAGAAGGGGAGGAGACCTCCAACACTAAAGAAAAGTCCTGCTCTGCCACAGCAGGATCCTCCACAACCACCTCGGCAGATGTGGTGTGGGCACTCTCCTCCTCCACCTCGGTGTCTTCACCACTCAGGGGCTCGGGCACACGATGGTGTTGGGGGGATGGGGTGGAATGGACGCTGACAGATGATGGCCCAGCTCCGTCATCTGTGGATGACACAAAGCAGACAAATGTTGGTGGTCCCACACACTTGGCACATGTACCCTCCCCCCCCCCAAATGCAACACATCAAATAGGGGATAAAAAACACTTACCTGTCCTGGAGCCTTCCTCCATGGAGTCATAGCCAGGGACCCCCTCCACCTGCTCCCTCTCCAGGCAGCGAGAGACCACCTCCTCCTCCTCGGTCAGGGTGACCGGACATGGGGGACCACCACCTGTGCCCCTCTCATGCCTCCTGATGGTGGCCACCTTGCCCCTGACCTTGCGCCGCAGATCATTTATTTTCTTCTGAATGTCAGAAGCAGTCCGGGTGGAGTACCCCAAAATATTGACCCGGCCAGCAATGGTGTCCAGGATGCCCTGCTTCCTCTCCCGGCTGGTCTTACGGCTCTTTTTCCCATGGAGAAAATGATTAAAAGTCTCCATCGCGGATATGATCACTGAGACCTCCTGTGAATTAAAGTTCAGGTTCCTCCTCTCTCTGGGGGTAGCGGGAGCAGCCATCACAGCACAAAAGTATCTTCCCTGGGGTGGGGGGAAACGGATATACTTTTGCGCCGGAATGCCGTTTCCGCCTGCGCTTTTAAGCGCCCAACGGAAGGCATTGCGCTGACGTTTCCCGGGAAGTGGTGCCGACGGAAGTTGTGAGCATGCGCACAAGGGGGCGAGTGGAGCCGCACTCACTGCGCATGCTCCGTGGATGATGCGCTGAACGTAAGCCTCTCCGCTGGGCTCCGCCCATCATTTACATATGATCACACCCACTTCCACTTGCGTCGGGTTATGCCAGCGCATTATCGTTACTCTGGCGCAAGTTTACGCGCAACTGCTATGTGAATAACAGTACTTGCGCTGAAAGGGTCGTCAGAGTAACGTAAATGAGAAGCGTTACTCCAGAGCAAAGATGCTCCCATCTACCTGAATCTTGCCCATTGAATTGGGTGTGAGTTACAAGAAGCATATCTAAGTTTTGTAAATCATTAGTGATGATTTCATACTATAAGACAGTAAAGAAAAACATGGTGTTGATTTTTAACAGAGAGCAGATACAGATATTGTTAATCAGTCTCTGTTATAGCTCATTAGGTTATGCACACCACTGTCCACAGTTTATAACCTAGAGCATCCCAATGTTTTATCTTTGCTTCAAGTTTACCTTGCCAAATAGTTGCGCAGGTTCCCGTACAGAAATTGCGCACTGTAAGTTTCTCACACTGTGTGTCAGGATCCAGGTCTGAACCTGTGACCTCTGCTATGTCTGGCAGTGTCTCTTCTTGCTAAACCACCTAGGATGCTGGACAGCTCCCTGGAAATTCCTTGAATAATCTTGCCTTAGGCCTCGTACACACGAGGGGACCGTTTCAGCAGACATCTCCGCTCGTGTGTATGGGCTAGCGGACAGATTTCTCCACCCGACAGATTTCAAAGCATGCTTTGAAATCTATCCGGTGGGAATCTGTCCGCCCGACATGTCTGCTGGTTAGTACACTTACCAGCAGACATGTCGTCCCCCACCGCCGCCGCGCCGCCGCCGAATGGATTCGGCGCACGCGCGGAAGTGTTTAACTTCCTGGTGCGGTGACGTGGCGGTGACGTGGCGGCGTCAACGTCACCGCCGCGTCACCGCCACGTCACCGCACCGTCCGGCGGCGGGGAATTTGATCCGATGGTGTGTACACGCCATCGGATCAAACTCCCGATCGGACATATCCGATGGAAATGGTCCGCGGACCGTTTTCATCGGATATGTCCGATCGTGTGTACGAGGCCTTAAACCTTGGTTCTTTTGAAACTTTTAACTCTTGATCATACCTTAAACTTTTTTGTTTTAGACATGCCTTTGAACTTTGTATTTGACAGATTATTGTGCTCTCTCCAGCCAATATCTTGCTGTTGTCACTTCTGCTGTCGTCCATATTTTTGTTATCGCTTGTTATCAACCCTTGGCTTTTTCCTTTACTACACTTCTGCTTGATCCCAAACTGCAATCACATGTTATTGACCTTTGGCTTGTTTACTGACTATGCTTCTGCTTCATCCCTGCCTGATATAGCTGCTACTGGACCCTGGCATGCTCACCCCTGGTACTTACTAACATGCAGCAACACCCATCTCCACCATCAGGAGCTCTGGTGAATACTGGTTAATACTTAGACTCATCACCTTGAATGAGCCCATGTCATCCACCAGGGTGATCTGCTTCTGACCGTGACACTGTGCATTAGAAGCTGTAGCAAATTGAATAAAACCCAACTAATTTCCTGATTGGAATACTCTAGCTCTTTCCTTTCCATCCTTACTAATCCTAGCTGCCCTTTAAATAATGGAGGCTCAGCAATACATATAAGCATTACTGGGGAACCTGACCCACCGATTTAACTTTTCCACAATAATTGTTCAGTAAATGTTGTTTAGGCATCTTGCACATAGACTTAATAATATACTGATGTTTATACTCATAGGGCCATCAGGTTGAGCATTTTGCTCTGGAACGCTTCTCATTTGCGTTGCACTGCCGAAAAGCAAGTGCTGTCATTCACGAAGCACTTCTCCTAAAGTTGAGGCAGCGCATCACAAATGAGCCGGCGGATTAAATTTAGCGGGTACGGGGCGTTAGTATGCTAACCGCGCGATCCCGCCGCCAGTATCAGAGATACTCTACGCCGCCATTCCCATTCATGACCGTACGCAAGCGACGTTTTTTTTTTTTTTCCCGACCTGGCTATACTAACATAGGATACTCCAACCCCATGGAATTCGCCGCGTATCCCGTCCGGAAACGTCGTAGATTTCGCGCCGGATTTCGATCGTGAATTGCCGATTTCGTAAACATATTTTTTGGTAAGGCGGGAACGCCCCCGGCGCCATGGCGTAGGCGAAACTGTATTTCTCCCGGCGGTTTTCTGGTTAAGAAAACAGAAACGCCGGCTCAAACTACGCGAATAGGGGGCGTGATAATCTTGTTAACAGAAAAAGCAGAGAAAATTTAAATTAAGAAAGAATTAGATTCGCGTCAGAGATACCCGCCGCCGTACAGCGATCGAAGATTTTGGCTGCGCATGCTCCGTTCAGAAATTTCCCGCCGTGCAATGGGGGAAATCACGTCGTTACATCATTTTTTTTTAAGTAGCGTCGTTTACGGACATTCCAATTCCCGGACGACTTATGCAAAAAAAAATAAAAAAATTGAAAGTCGACACGGGAACGACGGCCATACTTAACATGGGCCGCGTAACGTTAGACCAGCTAATAGCTGGTTTAACTTTACGTAGCGAAAAAATGACGTACGCGATTGCGAACGACGCTCGAAACTTCGTGGATCGCCGGAAAAAGCTCATTTGCATACCCCGACGCTGAAAACGACGCAAACTCCACCCAGCGGCCGCAAAAATATCGCAGCGTAGATCCGAAGGCGTACGAAGACGTAAGCCTGTCAGATCGAAGCCCAACGCCGCCGTATCATGGTTTGAGGATTCAAACTAGTGATACGGCGCACGAAATTTGAAATTACTCCTGTCTAACACCAGTTAGACAGGCGTAATTGCTCTCTGAATCTGGCCCCTTGTTTAAATGTGCGTAAAAGCATGTAAACTTGCATATGCATAAAATTCTTCTTCAACCTCTTCTGGTTTCCAGTGTTGCAATATATGCAT
Organism: Rana kukunoris; assembly: GCA_029574335.1. Classification (NCBI taxonomy): domain Eukaryota; kingdom Metazoa; phylum Chordata; class Amphibia; order Anura; family Ranidae; genus Rana; species Rana kukunoris. The sequence continues at coordinate 175,150,850 of CM056050.1, read as the reverse complement.
GTATACACGTGTATACATGCGTATGTGCATAAATTACTGCAATGAAATGTAAAGTTTTCTGTTTTTATTTTACGACTTTGTTCTCATCTCTGTATTACTGATCTGTATGCAGCTGTGTGCATTGTTCTATAGACAACAATACACTTGTGTTCAAATCAGTAAAATACATGGCGTTTTTTTACTACAGTGTGCAAGAGACCAAATTTTTTTCAGTTACATTCTGCCTACTAACATATTAACAGTGTATGCTACATTCAAGGCATTACTCACACACACACACTGTATGGAGCAAATGAAGACGTCAAATTGCACACAGTGCCACCTCCATTTCTCTAAAAGGCAATAATAAAACAGTAAGGCCGCGTACACACGGAGGGACATGTCCGCTGAAACATGTCCGATGGACCTTTTCCAGCGGACATGCCTCCTCTGGATTTTCGTCCGACGGTGTGTACACACTATCGGATGAAAATCCCCTCGGCCAGGGAACGCGGTGACGTGGCGGTGACGTTGACGCCGCCACGTCACCAAACCCGGAAATAAAATTCTTCCGTGCATGCGTCAAATCCATTCGACGCATGCGCGGACAGTTCTGTCCGCTGGTTAGTGTACTAACCAGCGGACAGATCCGACGGACAGGTTTGTAGCGGAGAGATTTCAAAGCATGCTTTGAAATTTGTCCGATGGACACACCTGTCTGCTCGCCCGTACACACGTTCGGATTTGTCTGCTGAAACGGTCCGTCAGACCGGTTTCAGCAGATAAATTAGATTGTGTGTACGCGGCCTAAGCCGCGTACACAAGGTTTTTTTTGCGGAGAAAAAAAACGACGTTTTCTTGAAGTAAAAAACTTTTTGAAACGTCACTTTTCAAAGACAATTTTGCATACACACCATCGTTTTTTCAAAGCAAGGTTACGTTCACCACTCTTTTCCATTGAGCGCTTCATAACTAGTCTGGGCATGCGCGGGTTGAAAAACGTCGTTTTGACGACGTTTTTGCTACACACGGTACTTTTTGTGAAACAAAAACCCGTTTTGAAAAACGACACAAAAAATCAAGCATTTGGAATTTTTTTTGGTCGTTTTTTTTAAGACAAAAAACACGTTTTGCCCACACACGATCAATTTAAATGACGTTTTAAAAAACGTCGTTTTTTTTCATCGCAAAAAACGACCGTGTGTACGCGGCATAAGATTTAGATCTTGTCTATGTTGGAAAGCCCAGAGCGGTCATTCACCATAAAACCCCCATCAAATTAAGACACAATCCAGATTAAGTTCAATGGAAAGTAGAGATATCGTAAAACAGCCCAGACTAGAAGCGCAACTGGCCATTATAAATTTGCCTTGCTGTAAATAGCCATAAAACGGTCAAGAGAAGGTTTTGAGCAAATACATGTTCTGGTCTAGGTTGTATTAAAGGGTTTGTAAAGGATTTTTTTTTTATCTTAATAGCTTCCTTTACCTTAATGCAGTGCTGTTTTCATGTCCTCATTGTTAGTTTTGCTCTCAAGTTGCTGTAATTCTTCTCTGATCTCCACACTTCCTGGTTGTCTGTTTCCTAAAAACCAAAGTGCTGGGAGCTTTCTCTCTTTGGTCACTAATCAAGGAGGTGTGATTACTGTGTGTCTAAAACCCCACAGTTTTGTTTTCCAAACTATCACTGCCCTGTATGGCTCTGTATGGTCTGTACAGCAGAGAGGCAGGAAACAACATGCAAAAACGAAACTAGAAACTACAGGTACATTATATGATTGATTTTTATCTATTTTTAATCGTTTTTAAAAGGAATCAGTTAACTATTATGGCCCAGATTCACAGAGCGATTACGCGTGCGCAACTGCTGTTGCGCGTGCGTAAGTCTAAATGTGCGCGTGCGTATAGTTGGACGCGATTCACAAAACAATATACACCAGAAATCTACGTTTTTTTGTCCGGCGTAATTGAGTTAGACATGCGCTTCCCTTCGCGCAAAACTGCGCTAGACACACCATTGATTTGCTAGTCAAATATGCTAATGAGGGACTTACGGGGATCCACAAAAAAACGCAGTTGCTGCGCAGGCTACGCGATGTGCGCAAGTGCAAAATGTCCTGTCTAAAGTTAGAGCACCTAAAAGCTGGTCTAACTTTTGAAAAAACGTCTACATCTCACAGAAAGCAACACCGTTACTGAGGAGCAGACCACACACACGTGTTGCACTACAATTTGACTGCCAACATGCTAGGGGCATCGTCGCTCATAGCTGCACTAGTGAATATAGATGACCAAAGAAGGAGGAGGGCACGGAGGATGGCACGGGAGAGGGCACGGGAGAGGGTATACCGCACCCGCATACACCTGTTTGGCATGAATGATTCAGAGGTCTTTCGCATCTTCAGATTCCCCCCTCATGCCATCCTGGAATTAACCACAACCTTGCAGGAGGACATCACCAGCCCAACACAACGCTCACATGCAGTGCAGCCACTGGTCAAGGTACTGGCAACACTCCATTTCCTTGCCAGTGGCTCTTTTCAGCGTACAAGTGGAGTGGTGGCTGGGATGTCACAATCCTCCATGAGCAGATGTGTGCACCAGGTTGTCCCTGCAATCCTCACACGCTTGGCCAACCAAATCATAAAACCAACCACTGAGGAGCTGCGAATCAAGGCAATGGCAGATTTCTACCGAATTGCCAGATTCCCACGCACCATCGGGGCCATAGATTGCACACATGTGGCACTCCAGCCCCCCCATGAGACCGAGCACATGTACCGCAATCGGAAGAATTGGCACTCCATCAACGTACAGGTGATAGTCGATGCCCAAGGCCTCATATGGCACGTGCGTGCCAAACACCCCGGATCCACCCATGACAGCTACATCTACAATCAATGCCACATCCGAACGGAATTCGAACAGAACGTGTATGGGAACACCTGGCTGGTTGGTGAGTGACATGGGAGTCAGGCATGACTATCCCCTCCCGTGATGCACAACAGAAGTGGCACATGCATGACTAACATTCTCCTGTCTTTTCCTTTACAGGTGACTCTGCATATGCCCTGGGACCCCATCTCATGACTCCTATCCGGAACCCCCAAACCCCAGGAGAGGAACGATACAATGAAGCACACATCAAAACCCGTGCAGTGGTGGAGCGCACCTTTGGCCTCCTGAAGTCACGTTTCCGATGCCTGGATAAGTCTGGGGGTACACTGTTGTATTCCCCAAACTTCGTGTGCCATATCATCGTTGCATGTTGCATGCTGCACAATCTCGCAGTGAGGAAGGGCCTGCAGATAGAGGAACGTGATGACCTAACCCCCCAACCAGACAATCAACCCCTAACCGAGGATACCCCGTCTTCTGAGGGAAGAGCAGTCAGGAGACAGCTCATATTGGGCATCTTTGCACGTTAAACACACACATGAATCATGGCACAATGAGAATGCATGCATGCACACCACTATGGTCCCTAGCACACACACCCCACATCCTCATCAAATTGGATTGGCACCAGTCCACCATGCTAGACTGGTGAGCAGTAACGCCACGTCAAGGCTCCAATTATGTCACTGTACATTCATACACCATTCACACGGACCTGGAGATCACTTCTCCCTGGTCCTGGGGAACCCTTCTCCACCAAAATTGAGGATGACACCCCTTTTCCAGCAGGAATGTCACCCCCACATTCAAACATCATTCACAACCCAAAATATACCAAAAATGTCAGGAAAAAAAAAATGCATAGAAACAAAAAATGCATCGAAAAAAATAAATAAGCAGAGAACAAAAATAAAAATGCTTTCAAAACAAACAAAAGGGGGAAAAAAAATGAATGCCCTCTGCCTGAGCCACGCCTGGGGCGCCCCCGGCCACGGCCCTTGACCCTCAGGGGAGACGCATGGGGGAGGGGAAAAGCCGGGGAAGGAGGAGCAGCCCCTGAGATCTGCCCACCTGGCGGCCTGCCCTCCAAGGCCACGGCTATTCTGTCCAGGGCAGCACCAAGTGTTGCCGTGTTGCCCTGGATAGCCTGGGTAAGGGCCCTCACATCCTGCCCAACGCCTGCTGCTGTAGTTTGCAGGTCATTTAGGCAGGTTGTGGAGGCCCGGGAGTGGGAGTCCAGGTTACCCAGGCTATCGTTAATGGAGGACAGGCTCTGATCCACCCGCCCCATAGTCTGGCAGAGCTGTCTCAGAAGGCGGGTCTGGGTGGCCAGGTTCCTTCTCAGACAGGCGGGCAGGAGATTGGGCGCCCCCCTGGTGCTCTGGGATGACCTCCTGGCTCCAGCTGATGGTTGTGGCCGGGGAGAAGGGGAGGCCCTTGTGAGGGGAGCCATGTTGGGGGAGGAGGGGGGGGGGCTCACCCTTAGGGAGGGCAGGCTTCTTGCAGCCAGAGGGGAAGAGTCCGCAGAAACCAATTGTCCAGTGCCTGCCATGGACTCCTCCTCCTCATGATTATCCTCCTCCTCATGATCGTCCTCCGCATGATCCTCCTCCTCCTCTTGTTCCTCCTCCGCGGACTCTGGCCTTGTTGGGGGGGCCTCATTAGGCTGCTGTCCTGGCGTTGGAGCGGTCAGGCCAGATGGCCCTGCACCCTCCTGCACATCTGTGGATGACACAAACCATTCACAGGTTGGAGGATCCACACACTTGCCACATATTCCCTTTCACCCCCTCCCCCACACATGCTACACACCTGAGAGAAATAAAAACCTTACCTGGCACCGCGGGGACCGGACTTGTGTCAAAGCCTGGCAGGCCCTCCACTTCATGCCGGTGAAAGGTCAGGGCCACCACACGCTCCGTCGCTGTAAATCTAACCCGGCATGGTGGGCCCCCTCCTGTGCCCCTGGCATGGGCATTTATTGCGGCCAGTTTTTTTTTTTACCTCACGCCGGAGGTCATTTATTTTCTTTTCAATCCCAGAGCGGGTCCGTGTCTCCCCCTCCCCCGATGAATTGACCTGCTCCGTGATCATATCCAATATCTCCCTCCTCCTGGCCGGGGTGGTGGTGGCACTCTGCGGGCCGTGGAGAAAACGCCCATAGTCGGTAATGGCCCGGGCAAGAATTCTTTTTTCCCCCACAGTAAAATTGAGCTTTCTTTTTCTCTCAGTCATACTTCCAAACAAACTCACTAGCAGTCACCAAAAAACTGTCACAAATACAAGCACAACCAATCAGACAAGAACACACACAAAGAGAAAAAGAACAGCCAAAAATCACACTAGCACTCAGCAAGAAACAGACACAAAAAAATCAGATGAAAAAATAAAGCAAGAAAACAAACGCTCAGAAATCTATCAATCAAACAAACAGTCAAAAAACACTTATCAAAACACACTTTCACAAAACTACCAACAAGCACTAGATCACACAGAACACTAATCTCACAACTACTGTACAAAACACACTCTAACGAACAACAGAGCAAAAGCACTTGATTCAATGGGAAGGGACACAAAGGGATGTACTTTTGCAATGGAAGGGCGTTTGTGTGTGTCTATTTATGCTGTCTGCGTAATTCACAACATTGCCCTAGTCCATTTCCAATTTCACTGATTGCGCCGCTCCCGAGTTGTGAGCATGCGCACAACGGAGCTGACATGGTTACCTTCACGCGCGCATGCGCGAGTCGGCCGGCCCTTCATTTGCATGGGGTCACGGCTCATTTCAATGTAACACGCCCACGTCCCTCCCAATTTGTATTACTCCTCCTTACGCCTCAGGAAAAAACCTTACGCTTGCGCAATCTCTTGCGTAAAAGCTACGTGAATCGCCGGATTACGCGGCTAGATTGCGCAAGTCTAACGGAAAAGTGGTGCGCTACGCCGGAATGATAATGCGCCGATCTACGTGAATCTGGGCCTATGTCTCTATACCCTGTAAACAGTCACTTCAGCATACATTTTTTATTTTATTTACAACTCCTTTAACTACCAAAGCTAAACTCCTCCATAATTTTATCTGCAATGGAGATACCTTCATGAAAAAGGTTACGGTAATGTATAAGAAAATAACAATCAGTTAGACACCAAACACACCTACATTACAGGGACAAACAAACTTATGGAGCACCTTAGATTTTCTGAGCGATATTGATTTATATCATAATTGGTCTTTAATTGAAAAAAGAATCTAAATTTTTATAATTATAATGTTTGTTAATATTTTCAGTGAGCAGATTTATTTTAGGTTGCTATAAAAGTATTTATCATAAATGATTTTTTCTACATGACATTTTATAGATTGCTGTATGATATTTTTGTTATCATATTAATTATAGTGTTTGTAGATTAGTCACAGTGGCTTAGCACAGTTGCTCTTTCTCCCTTAACATATATTGAGATAACATATTAGCTACACAGGGAGTTCATTGTTTTTATGAGTTGGCTGACTTAATAGGAAAGAGAATGTTCAGCCATCTTAGTAAATGTTCATTAAGCAAATGTATGCTATGTCTGGGTCACCCAATCATGTGCTGTAGTATCAAAAAAAAAAAAAAAAATGTTGCCTTCCACATGGTTGGACGATTGAAGCTTTACTTTTTTCCCTGGGTGAACTTAAACTTTGTTACACAACATTTTTACATACATAATCTGTGCTAGGTAATCGTTCTCTACTCCATTAGCAAATCAACCCCTTAGGCTGGCAAAGTAAAAAGGAGCATCCAGTAATACATAGTAAGCAGAGCCTGCATATCTAATGTGCCAGGGTGTTTTTTATATATAATTACAAATTATCTATAGGAATAAAGAATTTTAAGCACTGACACATAATGATCACATCATGTATATCAATCTCGTCTTGTTTTAATAAATATTTATGAAAAAAGACTGTATATTATATTTAAAATGGTCAAACCTATTCAATAAAGACTTATTTCTGCACAGATGCACTGTTTTGTATTATCCTGCCTATAATACTTTTAAAACTTGTGACCTTAAATATATATATATATATATAGTGGATATAAAAAGACTACACACCCCTGTTAAAGGTTTCTGTGATTTAAAAAAAATGAGACAAAGATAAATCATTCTTTTTCCACCTTTAATGTGACCTATAAACTATACAACTCAGTTGGACAACAAACTCAAACCTTTAAGTGGAGGGAAGTAAAAATAAATAAACAAAATAATATGGTTGCATAAGTGTGCACTAACTTTATTTGTCTAACGTTATGCCTTGTACACACGAGTTTTCCCGTCATGAAAACAGCCATGACAGCTTCTATCTGGGAAAACTGCCTGTGTGTATGCTCCATGGCAGTTTACCAGACAGGAAAACCACCAGGAATACAGACGGGAAAAATTAGAACATGCTTTTTTTTTCCTGCCGCGATTCCCGTTGGTCTTTTTCCCGACAGTTTTGCGGTGGAGAATACACAAGGTCGAGTTTCCCGGCCAAAGCTCTCATGGCAGTTTTCCTGCCAGGAAAACCGTTCGTGTGTAGGGGGAAAAAGCTGCTGAGCCGGTTCTTGGCTTTCCCCTTGGGTTTCCCGGCAGTAAAACGCCGGGAAACCTGATCGTGTGTACGAGGCATTAAACTAATGCCGTGTACACACCATCACTTTATGTGATGGGAAAAAACAATGTTTTAAAAAATGTCAATTTAAATGACCGTGTGTGGGGGAAAACGTCGTTTTATGTCTTGTGAAAAACGACAAAAAAAAATTGAAGCATGCTTCAATTTTTTGTGTCGTTTTTCAAAACGTAGTTTTTTTGTTTCACAAAAAATCACCGTGTGTAGCAAAAAACGACGTTTAAAACAACGTTTTTCAACCCGCGCATGCCCAGAAGCTAGTTATGAAGCGAGCTTCAATGGAAAAGAGTGGTGAACGTAACCTCGCTTTGCTAGAGCATTGTGAAAAAATGATGGTGTGTAGGCAATAGATATGTGCATTCCCGTTCGTACGAATGTTATTTTCGTACGAAAATGTTCATTTTCGTACCCGCGGGATAATGTGTACATACGAAAAAGGTAAAGCACCAAAATACAAAAACGACGGGATACTAGCCGCATAACGAACGACCGCAAATGAACGAACGATCCGACGGGAAAAAACGACAAAACGAAAATAAAATAACGAAAATGAAATCTGTATCAAGAGGTTTGCCATTGTGTATTTTGTTTGAATCCGTTTTGTGTTCGTTTTCAGTTGTATGTTCTTGGTCAGACTATTTTAATGTATATTGAATGAATTCAAAAATACAAAAATTTTTTGTTATAGGTGTCATAAAAACGAAAATAACAAAAGAAACGTTGCAAATGCAAATTTTTGTTTATGGGTTTTTCAATGGCGATCGTTTACAATTTTCTGTTTTTCTTTAAACTTCAACTATGTAGTGCAAGGGCCTCAGAAAATTGAAAGTGTTGTTTAGTTTGACCATTTTTGGTAAATCTAAAAGAAAATTCAAAAAATTGAACATCTGGCCAGCCTCAGTGACTGAAAGCAGCTCTCTTTTGTGCAGAATAGTGAGTACTTCAGAAAGCCTAATAAACTTTTCTGATTTTCAAAGGGAGATCAGTTGGTCACTTTTGAACCCAAAAATGGTTTTCTGAAGTTTAAGAACAAATTTAGAACGATCGGAAAACGATCGTTTTTAGGTTGTTAAAATAGTCTTTACTTAACAATACTTTTGTACAACACTTGTGTATTTTAACAACAAACATAAAAACACTATTCTGCACAAAAGAGAAGCTGCTTTCAGTCACTGAGGCTGGCCATACATGTTCAATTTTCTTGTACAATTTTCTTTTAGATTTACCAAAAACCATATATGAGGTCAAACTAAACAACACTTTCAATTGTATGCAATCGGGCAGGCCCTTACACTACATTGTTGAAGGTAAATCTAAAGAAAATTGCACAGAAAATTGTATCATGTATGGCCAGCCTAACTCTCTGGCCATTCAAAAAAAACATAAACAAAAGATTTGCATTTGAACCTGTTTCTTTTGTTATTTTCGTATGTTGATATGACACCTATAACAGAAAAAAGAATTCATTCAAAATACATAATGAAATTCTTTTGTTATAGATGTCATTGAACAATGAACATACAACTGACACTAACAAAAGAAAAGCATTCAAGATACACAGAATGCAAATTGACGAAAATTCACGATAATTATTGTCTAACAAGAAACGAAAATGAATTAAACAGAATAACGAATCATCCCGCATGTACGAAAATAAAACGGTAACGGAAATACGAAACGATCGGAATACGAAAAAATTGCGTCGTACGACAAACGAACGGGAACGAACGGGAAAACGGGCGTCTTACGAAAAACGAACGGAAACGAACAGACGGGACCATACGAAACGGAACAAAAAAAAACGAAAAAAATTTCTGTGCTCATGTCTAGTAGGCAACGTCGTTTTTGAAAATTGAAGTTTCAAAAACGTTGTTTTTTACGTCACAAAAAATGATATTTTTTTCCATCACATAAAGTGATGGTGTGTACGCGGCATAATACTTTGTTGACGCACCTTTTGTTTTTATTACAGCACTCTGTCTTTTTGGGTATGAGTCTATCAGCATGGCACATCTTGACTCTTCTTTTCCATTCCAAACCTTTAATCTTCTTCTGGTGAAGCCATTCCTTTGTTGATTTGGCTATATGCTTTGGGTCGTTGTCAAGCTAAAAAATGAAGTTCCTCTTCATGTTCAGCAGAAGCCTAAAGGTTTTGTGCCAATATTGACTGGTATTTGGAACTGTTCATAATTCCCTCTACCTTGACTAAGGCCCCTGTTCCAGCTGAAGAAAAATTGCCCCAAAGCATGATTCTGCCACCACAATGCTTCACTGTTTTTGTTTTTATGCAAGACATATCTTTTGAAATTATGGCTAAAAAGTTCAACCTTGGTTTCATCAGATTATAACACATTTTCTTACATGCTTTTGGGAGACTTTAGATGTGTTTTTGCAAAATGTATCCGGGCTTTGATGTTTTTCTTTGTCTTGCCACTCTACCCTATAGCCCAGACAGATGAAGAAACTGGAGATTTTTGTCACAGAAACCTGACATTTTACCAGGGGTGTGTAGACTTTTTATATCCACTGTATATTTTATATCCACTGTATATTTTATATCTATCTATATAGATATACAATACAAATATTTAAATTAAAAAAAGAAAAAATGTTGATGAATCAAGTTTTTATTTTGTTGAAAAGGTTTCATATTACTGTTAAAAGCATTACTGTGCAAATCAGATTTTTTTATATATTTTTTTGCTCTTGATTTATTTAATTTACTTTTTTATATTCAGCCAAGGAAATACTGTATACACATGCATTGGCGTACTTTCCAGAGTAAGCGGCATAATACTTTGTGGCGTAACCCGACGCACCTTTTGTGGGTTTTATTACAGCACTCTGTCTTTTTGGGTATGAGTCTATCAGCATGGCACATCTTGACTCTTCTTTTCCATTCCAAACCTTTAATCTTCTTCTGGTGAAGCCATTCCCCCCTTTGTTGATTTGGCTATATGCTTTGGGTCGTTGTCAAGCTAAAAAATGAAGTTCCTCTTCATGTTCAGCAGAAGCCTAAAGGTTTTGTGCCAATATTGACTGGTATTTGGAACTGTTCATAATTCCCTCTACCTTGACTAAGGCCCCTGTTCCAGCTGAAGAAAAATTGCCCCAAAGCATGATTCTGCCACCACAATGCTTCACTGTTTTTGTTTTTATGCAAGACATATCTTTTGAAATTATGGCTAAAAAGTTCAACCTTGGTTTCATCAGATTATAACACATTTTCTTACATGCTTTTGGGAGACTTTAGATGTGTTTTTGCAAAATGTATCCGGGCTTTGATGTTTTTCTTTGTCTTGCCACTCTACCCTATAGCCCAGACAGATGAAGAAACTGGAGGCGCATTTTTGTCACAGAAACCTGACATTTTACCAGGGGTGTGTAGACTTTTTATATCCACTGTATATTTTATATCCACGCAAGTGTATATTTTATATCTATCTATATAGATATACAATACAAATATTTAAATTAAAAAAAGAAAAAATGTTGATGAATCAAGTTTTTATTTTGTTGAAAAGGTTTCATATTACTGTTAAAAGCATTACTGTGCAAATCAGATTTTTTTATATATTTTTTTGCTCTTGATTTATTTAATTTACTTTTTTATATTCAGCCAAGGAAATACTGTATACACATGCATTACTTTCCTAAGATTTCAGCATTTTGTCTTATAAAGCTATTTGCTAGACTGGCAGCAATATATGATTTGTGATGGGGAATTTGCTTCCATAAGCTTTCTGTATGCGCTGGATCAAGCACCATGTCTGTTTGAGTATCATTACAGTTTGGGGGAAGAAAACGATCTGTAGACTTACCCATAGAAATTACATCTGAATGGCTCATCTTTGATATAACTAATACTGGTAATAAATCATGTAGAGCAGATGTGCTTGTTTAGTTTTTCACACAGTTTGTGGGTTGCTAATGAAATGAACAGTCAATGGTTGTAATTTACAATGCTCTTACAGAGTTCTGCTATGAGCTGTTGAAGCAGCTTTGCAAACAGCCAGCAATGCACCTTCTGGAGTGCAAAATCAGCATGTAAATTATAGGCTCTGTTGAACATGGATTGAGAATGTGTCAACGATTCATTGCGGCTCTGCCTGGACAGTTTTCAGTGCTGGAAGCACACTGTCACATGCAGACAGAAGCTGACCTAACGCTAAACATTAACACGCATAAATCAGTAAACATTCCTGTGATGCCAACATTTCTTGTATTGGCTGTAAAAATGCAGTTTGTTAGATTAAATGGCCAAAATCAAGTATTGCTTTCCCTAGTAAAAAAAACCCACACACAATACATTAATCAACTTAGGGTCTGGAATAATATAACTGTGACCTACGGATGAGACGTTCCTGGAGAATAAAGACACATGAATTTATTTTACACTAAAAATTCTATAGCTTTCTGGTTATGTTATTGCAAGTATTACATTCCATAATATCTTGCTTTTTTCTTTTTTTTTTTTTCGATTTGCGGCGACAAAAAATAGGCGTTTTGTCCCGCGATTTGCGGCGACAAAACGCGTCGTTTTTCACTGCAGTTTTTTTTACATTGTATTGTCAGCTATGCGGAACGCGCATCAAAAAGGGTCCGGGACTTGTTTGAATTTTGGCGTTCTTTCGACGTACAGCGTTCGGCGTTAGGAGATGTGAATGATCTCCATAGAGAATAATGTGAATCCGACGGTCCGGCGTATTGTAGCGTCAGGCGTAGGGCGACAAAACGCCTAGGTGTGAATGCAGCCTTATTGTGTTTCAGGTTTCTTCTAGAATTGTTGTATTATGGGCTTTTCTCCTATTATATTTTTACATTTCCTGTCAGCCACTATATAATTAGAGGCACATTTTACATTTTTAGCAACTGTCTAATCTTTAACCATTTGCTGACCATTCTATAGCAGTTTTACTGCTTCAGGACAGCAGCTGTGTGCCAGAACACGTGTGTGTGTATATATATATATATATATATATAGTGTGTGTGTATGTGATTCCACACTTCCGCCTGCAAGGAGCACACGCACATCACCAGTGTGATTTTCCTGTTGTGATTATTCACAGCAGAAGCTGATCAGCGGGTGCCGGGCACTTGATGTCTGCTGGCACCTGCCGATCATCCGGAAGAGACTCAAAACAGAGCTCTGCTATTTAAACAAGGCAGACTTCTCCTTTCTGTAAAAAAAAAAAACAAGGCAGACTTACGTTCTGACAGGGGGGAAGGGATGGATTATGTTTCTGTAAAGCATGGACTCAAATCCATCTCTTTCCCTAGTAAAAGCAGCACACATAGTAAACACAAACACTGGCTAGGCACACAGTAAACTCTTTGACCGCTCTAGATGTTTAATCCCTTCCCAGCCAGTGTCATTAGTACAGTAACATATTTTTAGCACTGATCACTGTATTTGTGTCTAACGTGTCGGCTACTGTCCAATTGTCCGCTGTAATATTGCAGTCCTACTATAAGTTGTTGATCACCGCCATTACTAGTATAAAAAAATATATAAATAAAAATTCCAGTATATATCCCATAGTTTGTAGATGCTATAACCGTTGTGTAAACCACTCAATATATGCTTATTAAAACCAAAAACATGTATAAGAAAACATGTTGGCCTATATTTATGAAGAAATTAAATATAGTGAAAAATATATATATATATTATTTTTTTTCAAAATTGACTTCTTTTGTTTATAGGGCCCAAAATAAAAACCTTACTGGTGATCAAATACCACCACCAAAAGAAATCTCTATTTGTAGGGGAAAAAATTACACAAATTGTATTTGGGTACAGAGTTGCATGACTCCGCAATTGTTAATTTTTAAAGTGCCGTATATCAAATTATTATTTTTTATAACAAATGGTTAAATGGGTAGTCCTGGTCTTTGTACAGGATGATTAATTACCTTCATCTGTGTTTTATTAGCCATACATGGGTTACCTTGATTCTAAGGCTTAATGCCATTTCGATATGGTTATGAATATATACCTGTGTTTTAGTTCACCATTTTCAGCTATGATTAAGCACCAGGAAAGGTGTGAAATGCGTATTTCTCCCCCCCATTTTGCTGTATGGACTGTTGTTTTATATATGGATTAATAAAGGTGCTTTCAATGGAGTGTGGTCATCCAGACTTTTTTCACTACATGTTTCCTGATGCATACAGGGCTGGCATCCTTTCCATGTGCAGTGGCGGTGAAGTAGAAGGGTTTGTTACCTTAAGTGGTATACTACTTACTTTGAAGCCTTAACACACTTCACGATATTGGTTTCTATGTCTTACCCTTAGCCATGTCCTTAGTTAGGAACTGTTAGCTATGAAATAATGAAGGCCTATAACTTTTAGGTATTCTTCTCTTCTTCCTACAAGGTTGCTTGCCATAAATGTTTAGAAAAGGAATCCAGAGAACTGGGCAGTCTTGATTGATCACTGTAACCAATGTGGCTGTATTTGTTGTGTTAGACTGTAGCAAGTGCAGGTCAGTTCAGTGTTCTCAGCTGCCAGTCTGATAGCTTTCTCTGCTTTCCAAAAAGTGGTGATAATTCTATGGAGCATAGGTGTGGAGCTATGCAGATGGCAATATGAATTTTTATACAGCCCTGGCTAATCCCAGGGAGCAGGGCCTTGAATGCATGTTGGGAGTCTGTATACATTCTCTGACCACAATGAGCATGTAAGGTCTCAGGGGGGCAACCTGAGGGCCTGGATACTAAAGCTACAGAGAGTTTACTGAGGGGCTGATGATCTAGTCTGGTGTCACTGGCGAAAGGTATCGCTTGGACGCTGGAAAGAGGCAACCAATTTACCACAAAAATCCTCCTGCGCTCTGGTGTATCAAGAGGCAACCAATTGTCCTTGGACATTTGTGAGTACAGACTGCCATGAAAGATCTTGGAGACTTCTTGGCTGCTGTAACCCCTCTTGTGTTAGAGAGTCAGCTGTGTGTGTTTGCTAAATAGGACATTGACTGGTGTCCTAAAGAGCTTAGTCTATCTAATTCCTTGTGAAGGAACTATGCTTTTATAACACAGGTAGTGTGCTGGTTACTGCTTCTACAAGCCAAGTTCATAGTTTGCTAAGACCTTTTCTTTAGCTCTACATTTAACTGTTTCTATTATAAACCAAGTCCATAGGCTGCCTTGTGTAAGGACTTCTGCTCCAGCTTTACAGAAAGGAACTGTCCTCAACTTGTACATAGTTCCTGATTTTGGAGTATCCCACTCAACCCTATCCAAGTTCTCCAAAAATAAAAACAAATATAAACAACACCCCTAGACTGGTTATTGAGGGAAAAGTGCAGCTGAGATTGTGTGTCTGGCTGTGGAGCAATCCACTGGGGAATGAACCTGGGCAAATTTCCAGCGGCTCATACACACTACAGTTCTAAATTCACTTTGTGCGCCCAAAATGCAATATCAAATCCAAATGTTACTGTTTCACATGGGCTTCAGCTTGTCCAAGGGCATTGTAAATAGCAAGTTTTGACAAAAGCATTTTGCAGAACTTTAAGCAAGCACTGTTGAAGCTTTTAAAGTACTATTAAACTTCATACATTGAAATCATATCCCGTCTCAAGTATCTTTTCTCTAGAGAGAATAGGTTCAGTACTTGTAACCTTAACTCATAACTCCAGTCCCTTTATTAGCTTTGTTGCCCTTCTCTGGACTCTCTCCAGTTCCAACACACCCTTCCTGAACACTGGTGCCCAGAACTGGACGGCATACTCCAGGTGCGGCCGGACCAGAGTCTTGTAGAGCGGGAGAATTATCATTTTTTCTCTGGAGTTAATTCCCTTTTTAATGCTCGTCAACATATTGTGTTTTTTGCTTGCAGCAGCCTGATATTGCATGCCATTGCTGAGTCTATCCTCTACTAGGACCCCCGGGTCCTTTTCCATCCTAGATTCCACCAGAGATTCTCCCCCTAGTGAGTAGATTGCCTTCATACTTTTGCTACCCAAATGCATTATTTTACATTTTTCTACATTAAACGTGATTTGCCATGTAGTTGCCATCCCTATTAATTTGTTCAGATCTTCTTGTAAGGTTTCCATATCCTGCAGAGAAATTATTGCCTTTCTTAGATTTGTATAGTTTGTAAATGCTGAGATTGATATGTTTATCCCATCCTCCATGTTATTAAATAGGATTGGTCCCAGGACAGAACCCTGGGGGACCCCGCTTTCCACACCGGACCATTTTGAGTACTCCCCATTTATCACTACCCTCTGAACTCACCCCTGTAGTCAGTTTTCATTCCATGTACTCATCCTATGGTCCATGCCAACGGACCTTGGTTTGTACGGTAAACATTTATGGAAAACGGTATCAAATCCCTTTGCAAAATCCAGATAAACCACATATACAAGCCTTCCATTGTCTAGAGGGCAGCTCACTTCCTCATAGAAGGTTAATAGGTTGGTTTGGCAAGAACGATACTTCATGAATCCATGCTGATTACTGCTAATGATGTTGTTTTCATACTAAAATCTTGTATCTAGTCCCTTGTCATCCCCTCCAAGAGCTTGCATACTATTGATGTTAGGCTAACTGATCTGTAATTCCCAGTGATGTATCTTAAATATTGGATCTACATTGGCCTTTCTCCATTCTGCTGGTACCATTCCAGTCAGTAGACTGTACTTCAAAATTAGGAACATTGGTCTGCCAATTACTTGACTGATTTCCTTAAGGACCCTTGGGTGCAAGCCATCTGGTCCTGGAGACTTATTAATGTTATGTTTTTCAAGTCTTTTTATAATTCTATTCTCTGTTAGCCATGAAGGTGCTTCCTGTGATGTGTCATGAGGATGAAAATTGCAGTAGAAGAATAAATTCAATACCTTCTCCATCTCTCCATCCTTAGTAGTCAGATTCCCTTTATCATTCTTTATGGGACCAATATGATCTGACCTCCCTTTCTTACTATTTATATACCTAAAGAATTTCTTGAGATTTATTTACTCTCCTCCGCTATGCACTTTTCATGTTCTACCTTTGCTGCCCTGATTGCGCTCTTAGGCCTCGTACACACGATCAAATCTGTCCGCTGGAAACGGTCCGTTGGACCGTTTCAGCAGACAGATTTGATCGTGTGTACGGCCGAGCCGACGGATTTGGCCACCCGACAGATTTCAAAGCATGCTTTGAAATCTATCGGGTGGGAATCCGCCCACCCGACATGTCTGCTGGTTAGTACACATACCAGCAGACATGTCGTTCCGCACCGCTGCCGCACCGCCGCCGAATGGATTCGGCGCATGCGCGGAAGTGTTTTACTTCCTGGTGCGGTGACGTGGCAGCGTCAACGTCACCGCCACGTCACCGACACGTCAGCACGCTCTTTGCTGGCGGGGATTTTGGTTTGCTCGTGTGTACACGCGAGCAAACCAAAATCCCAGCAGACAGATTTGTTCAAATCTGTCGGACGGACAGATTTGAACAAATCTGTCTGCTCGTGTGTATGGGGCCTTACATTTCTTGTTGCATTCTTTGTAAAGTTGAAATACTGATGATTATCCCTCAGCCTTGTATTTCTTTTTAAGGCCTTCCCCTTGGGAAGCACTGGCTAATACCCTTATTTAATATGCTTGTTAAGCATACCTATTTTTCCTCCGTGTTCTTTGTTCCTAAGATTCTATCCCATTTAGTATATTCTAGCAAGGATCGTAGTTTAGGGAAGTTGGGTCTATTGTTTCCAGCTCGTGTTAGTTTTTTTTAACACAATTACTGGCAAATTTACACTATGTGGAGCATAGTTCTCTTTTCTTTTTTTTTTTTTTGAGTGTGATCGCATGGTGGAATTGAAGCGAGACTAGATTGCTAGCATTGCCATATATGAGGAATTTGGGAGTGCTGTTTGTATACAGCATGGTGCCCAAAGTGAACCTGTGTCCAGCCTGCAACCAGTGGGTAGTTTCTGCAGAGTGCCATTGTGGTGAATCTGTATAACAACATACAGTACCTCATACATGACATTTCTATAATCTGAATATCAATCAGTTCTGGTAAGTCTCATGTGAAATATCTATGGGAGGATTTGACTCACTAGCGTGGGATACACTGCTGTTTTCTAGTGGATTTTGTAGTTGTTTTTTTGACAATTCATACATTGGATTATTTGTGATTTATAATATGGAATTTTTTTAACACTGCTATCTAGCATGGTGGTGTTTTTCATATTTATTAAAGCGCAGCACATTGTTTACGGTCTATATTACAGAAAACACCTGCACAGAAGCAAAGTGCAGGAGAATGCCAAGATTCAAGAAACAATACACATGAGGGGAGATTTGCTAAAATTGGTGCACACAGAATCTGATGCAGCTGTGCAAAGTAACCAATCAGCTTCTAACTTCAGCTTATTTAATTAAACTTTGACAATAAAGCCAAAAGCTGATTGGTTACTATGCACAGCTGCACCAGATTCCATATTCTGGTTGCACCAGCTTTAGAAAATCTCCCCCATGGCTCTTTAAAAACTGTCTGTTTAGCTCAGATTTCAGCTTTAAAAGAATTACAGGGAATTAAATAATTTTCTTAGCCTACGTTAGTTACTATAGAGCTCTCTTCATGTCATTTGTGTGTTAAAGACAGCCAACTGAATACAATTTGTATTGTCTATATAGTAACAAGTAGGGATGAGTTTCGTGTTCTAGTCGAACGTATGTTTGACTCGAACATCGTATGTTCGATCGTTCGTCGAAATACGAACAAAGCGGCTCGTTCACGCCAAATTCACGGCCCATAATTCACTGCGGCATTGCGTGCTGATGATTGGCCAAGCGTGCACTATGACCCACATGCTTGGCCAATCACAGCGCCATCAGTACAGAGAGCTGTAATTGGCCAAAGCCGCGGGGGTGTTCGGCTCATCCGTAGTAACAAGGTTATAAGGCTACTAAACTTTGAATTCTGTAACTATGTGTGACAAATATTTTAGATGTGGCTTAAGCCAAAGGGCAGTTATTATGAAAAAAAAAATAATTCTGATAAGTGTATTGGATTAATATATGTAACGATAGTTTACAATATATATGCCACATGTAATTCTTTTTCTCCAAGTTGCCTGTCTTAGACACAAGGATATCAGAATACAATAGTTTTCCTGAGGTTGGTCCTTTATTCCTACTTAATGTCGGGTACAGCATCCAAAAATAAAGGTGGATGTAACACTAACATTTAATGACATTCTACGTTATGTGTCAATCTGTGTATTGGGGTACATGCCACTGCTGACTCATAACAGAAACTATAGTCAGAGATAGTATACATCTTTATCAGTCTATCAGGCTACATAGATAAAGATAAACTTTACTCACACCTCTGTTTTTGTATATCTTATATGCTGGATTGTCTTCAATCCACATGACCACTTGCCCAGAAACTCCAATATTGTTCAGTCTTGAACCACTGCCCAGGTTCTGTGTCACTATCTGGGTCCTTCTTAGTCATCAGAAGCCGGATGCCTCTTCTGGGTTCAGCAGCTGGCCCCTGATGATGCATGACAGCTCCACCCACCGGCCATCATATATCCCTACTCATGCACTCTTTTGGTACATAGGTTCTCAAGAATTAATACAAAAAGAGTAAACAAACCATACAAAGCTGAGATTTATATTTTCAAGTGGGGAGGAAGTCCAGGGAACTAAAATAGATGGAGAGTGATGGTCTGCTTTAAAGTATTATTATTATTTCCTACACCACTTCAAAATGGCAAAATTCTGTTAAAGTGGATGTAAACTATCAAAAAACATGTCCAAGCCAGATATGTAAATAACCTGTCACTCAAAGCAAGAAGAGAGAAAACTGACTTTTTATTTAGGCAGGGTTTTATCAGGAAGGCTGTTCATTTTCACTGAACATTAAAAGAGGATTTCTGAGATCTGGATTAACTCTGTGTGGCAAGACTGGGCACAGATGATAGGAAATCTTATACTCTACATTGTGACATCAAAAAAAAAATGTTTTTTGGGTTTACATCCACTTTAAAATTCTTCTCTACCTGTTAGTATCACAGAGGAGGGGGCCGAGAGCTGCAATTACAGTGTGTAAGAGCTGATTGGAGAAAAGGAACCCTCATTTTGCACACAGTAGAGGAACTGTGTTGTGAATAGACAAGCTGCGTGCTGATCACTCCTCCCTGATCACAAATTTATCTCATGTGTGTCGGGAAAACGTCTCAGAGGTCTGCATGCATGGCATGTCCTTTTGCTTTTTGGTTGCTAAGACAATGTGCTATCATTGGATTATTTTCAGTATGATCGCTGTCGAGTGTCTATATCCATCTGGTTTTCACTGATCGGCACATTGCAGCAGGGATGTTCCTGCTGGCATATGTTGGGGTTTTCCCCCCTTTAATGGCAATTCTGAAGCTTCCGGTCGGGTGATTCTAGTGTTTGGTTTTTGGACACCTCTGAGTGCCCAAACTTCCCTCCCCACAGCTACTTCAGGCAGGTAGAGGTGAGACATAGATTGACCCAATTATCCAATTATCAATCCTGCATCCCTTTTTTGCTTATGTGTTCATTCCTACACCTGCATACATCTGAATATAAATGAATGTACAATATATCATGGATTTGAATTAATTATCATTATGTATTTATTTGTGTATTTATGATTTGTGTATTTATACATTAGTGCAAATATATATATATATATATATATATATATATATATATATATATATATATACATACCGTATTTATCGGCGTATAACACGCACCGGCGTATAACACACACCCCAATTTTAAGAGGGGAGTTTAGGGAAAAAATGCTTTCTCAGGACCCTTTACAGTACACAGCCTTCCCCATCCAGTTCACATCCCCCTTCATTATACATCCCCCATCTAGTACACATCCCCCCTCCATTATACACCCCCTCCATTATACATCCCCCCATCCAGTACACAGCCCCCCCATACAGTATACAGCCCCCTCCCCAGTATGCATCCCCCCATCCAGTACACAGCCCCCCCCCCATACATTATACAGCCCCCTCCCCAGTATACATCCCCCCATCCATTATACATTCCCACATCCAGTACACAGCCCCCCATCCATTATACAGCCCCCTTTCCCAGTATACAGCCCTCATCCATCATACATCCCCATCCATTATACATTCCCCCCTCCCCAGTATACAGCCCCCCATCCATTATACCCCCCCTGCACTCCCAGGAGACCCCCAGTCTCCTGAGACAGTGCTGCCAGCATTCTCTACAGTTAAGTAAAAAAAACACTGTCAGCTCCTACCACACTGCTCCTCCTGTGTCTATTGCAAAACGAAACAAAGCTTGCATTTACCTCAATAGCTCAGTTTTTTTTCACTGACCTGGGGTCACATGACTGCCCTCCTCTGATGGGCATGTGACTTCTCTCCTCCAATCAAAGCTACACTCAGAGGAGGAGGAGAGAAGCCTGAAAAAAACGGAGCTATAGAAACATTTACAAGCTTCGTTTTACCATTGTAAAACACAGACTATCCGCGCCCCCTGCTGGTGAAACATGATATCGGCGTATAACGTGCAGGCACTGTTTATCCTTTGTTTTCAGAGGAAAAAAGTGCACGTTATACGCAGATAAATACGGTACATATACAGTATATATATATATATATATATATATATATATAATTTCCTATAAACTTTTTTCTCTTTCCTGTCTCTTTGAGGGCATAGCTCTTTTTCACACACAATTCCACCATTCCCTATAAAAGCGCTTGCTCATGGTGTACAAGATGAGCCTAGCTCTGAGTAAAGGGGTGCACCCCCGAAACACGTTAGCTGTACCACTTGTTCTGTGCATGTCCATGCACTGTGTTTATGGCCTTTTGTCATTTTGCATTTTGTAATTACCCACTTTTATACAAAGATGTCTTATTATTAAATTATCTCTGGTAATACACTAGGTGTGCGTGCCTTCCACTTCTGTTTTTCTTGTACTTGCTTTTCGGATTACCCCATCTGAGGAAGACGGCATACACCTAGTTTTGGGATACCGTATATACCTTTCACACTACCATTTTATCTGACATCTGTTACTCCACATCTTGGAAGACCTATTAGCGCTGAAAGTGCACAGTAAGAACACAGTAAGAAGATTTTTTTTTTAAAAACAGCCTCAGCTCAAGCCAGCTGACTGTTAGCGTGATGACGTCAAGGACTAGTGCTCCACCCGACATGTTTCCCCATACAAGGCATCGACTGGGAACATTGCTAAAAAAATGTAAATAAATTCATTTTGGACATACTACACCATGAAGTCCTTTCTTCTTTCCTCTATTTAATGAGACCATCCAGAACTATTTGAAAATATAAGATGACTCTCGTCTGGAAGCCTTCTCTCTAAAATCAGATATCCCGCTGCAATAGAAGGTGTATTTTCCCCTGAAAAGAACCACAAGAGGATCGTATTCCTGTCGACCGGCTTGTGCACAGGCATCGTTGATCTCTACAATTTGAGATCCTACGAATCTGGGAACATTGCTAAATCTTAAGAATTTGGTAAGTGGCGTTGATAATATTTCCTGACAGGATATTGGAAGATATACAGTGTCTCATATCACCGTCATTTCACTTATATGGACAATTTTTTGGGGGCATATGCAATAGTTTCTGTGATCACTTTTTATATTGAACAGTTTACTAATTATTTCATACAGTATGTATTTTCTTGTGTATTGGTATTTCATATGAATGTGTTTTTTTTTTTTTAGATAATTTGCTTACCGCACATTTTGTATATAAATTTTGTCCCCAAAAATATTTGTTTTTTACTTATTCACTCTTTAGTAATGGTGCACGCTTGTTTTTTATTGTATCCATATGTTATTAGCTTCAGTATTTAGGCTATTTGCGAGCTGCAGCACCCCATGTTTGTTTAGGTTAGCACAGATATTTACCCCATTATATTTAATAGCTGAATTGTATTTTTAGATTTTTCTGAAATTCTACTTTTATCTGACTTTGGTTGTGCTTGAGTCAAATGTGTGTTGAAAGATTTCCCCATGGAAGTAAACAAAAAAATCATTTTACTTACTATCTATACTCTAAAGCTGTCAGACAAAGGGCATTAAATATAAAAATAAGTTTCCACTGCAGAATACCATCTTCGAGAACTTTTTTGCAGTTTTGATGTATGATACTGACCTGCCTTCCTTAGATCAAGTCATTACACTTGTAGAATGATGCATTGAATTATGTCAAACATATCAGATGTCTTATGTTTTCTCCCTTTTAACTTTCTTTCTATTTAACCAGTAAAAGAAAGGCTAATTATCCACATCATCTTAAATTCACAAGAGCTATTAAAGCCAACTGTCTATAGAAGAGATAAAGGGGTGCAAAACTAATATTTCATTTATACATATGAAATCTCTTTTGATTTTCATTAAACTTAAAAAGGTTCTCTATTGCTTTATTCTTTGCAAGGCTGTGGGTTTATGGTTTCATTTCCAGTTATGGAAAGAAGGCCTAATGGGGATTATAGACATATATCTTACAAAATGAACACATTTGGTGTAAAGAATTTTTATCAGAACTAAGCAGAGAAAGCGAAAGAGCTCTGCGGCTTGCCGTGTGCTCCTACTTAAACAATAGGATCTTTTAGAAGTGAGCTTTATACCTTGTTATTATATACACACGAAAAGCAATTCATTGCTTTGAAAGATTTGGCTGCTAAAAATTCTCCAGTGTCCAATGTGTCGTATGGTTCTTCAGTATAATGCTAATTGCATCAAGGTGGATTAGAATTAAGCCCTGAATGGAATACGTCTGTATAATTTTCACACAGCAGTCAGACTTAAAATATCTACAGTTATGTTCTGAACTCCAAAAAAAAATCATATATTATCATTAATGGCAGGTAAAGCAGTTCTCTTTCTGCATAGCTTGTATAAAGGACATTATATACTCACCCTGGGGCCCTAATGCAGAGGATAATGCATAATGCCTAGCCAGCTTAGATACAAAAATAACATCTGCACACCAAAATGGAGCAGCAGCACTAGGATAACACCAGCAAAATCAAACAGTCAGGGTGGCAAATAAGAAAAAGGAGAACAAAATAAAATAATTGTATTTTATTAAACATTCTTTCTGGGATGCACGTCGGTCTAATATTAGATGCAGCTTTGCAAACTGATAAAGAATAATAAAGTTTAACCAATTGCCGACCAGCGCATGACTATATACGTCGGCACAATGGCTCGGCTTAGCACATGGGTCTTCAAACTACGGCCCTCCAGTTGTTCAGGTACTACAATTTCCATCATGCCTAGTCATGTCTGTGAATGTCAGTGTTACAATAGCTCATAGAATGTGTAGTTCTATAACAGCTCGCAGGTCGTAGTTTGAGGATCGCTGGCTTAGCATATGGGCGTACATGTATGTCCCATGTAAGAAGTGGCATTGTGTGCCCGCCACAAGCTCCGTGAGTCTGACAGCGGGTTCTGCGGACTCCATGTCTGCAGAAAATATAAAGAGTTGGTGATGGGGGAGGGGGAGGGGAGGAAAGGAGGGAAGGGGAGGGAGTGGGGGAGGGAAAGGGAGAGAGTGGGGGGACCAGGATTAGAGATACACAAGGAATGCACTCACATGGGCCACATCCGCATTAGTAGTAGAAAAAAGGAAGGAAAAACAATAACTATGAAAAGGTATTGATGGTCGGACTTTGAGGCCAAGGAAGTAATTGTTTAAAAATTCAAAATTTTAATATAATCAGGTAAAAAATAAAACATAAATTACAATACAGTTACAAAAAGAAAAAAAAGGGGGGGTACAAGTATATGGATTAACCACTGTGCACAAAAAGGTCCTTAAAGTCGCCGACGCACGTTTCGCCGTGAGGCTTCTTCAGGGCAGTTTGGTAAGGACTTTGTAGCGATAGTATATAACAAAGCACATGTAGTTTTCTGCAGATATACAGGGTTATATATCAGACAGGAGGCTCATATCTTATGCATTAATCTTTCTTTATTAATGCCCATAGCAGAATATTTTACAACTTTTCTTTAATCACTTTCAATGGGGGGGCGGGGCCTCTCCCTCACATCTGTCTCCCTCGTATCCTCGCCGACTCGAGGGGAGTGTCCTCTCCACGTCAGAGCTGGACGCTGGAGGGACACCCTATCAGAGTGCAGTTTTCAGTCTCATGTGACTGGTCTCTCTGTGCTGAGGATTGTGTGTTCTCTCTCCTCCCACCGCAGCGCCAGTTCCAGCGCTGACGGCGGTGAAGAGAGAGCCTGTTGTGAACTGTACTGAGGTAGAAGGTATAGGAGACGGAATTTATTCTGTTTTTCCTCTCCTAGCGTTTTTTCAGACACTGCTTAGGTCACCCATAGACCCCAATCTTTCACTTGTATCAGTGCCATATTTACACTGCTGGCTGCAATGTCCGGGCAATCCACTCCAGTGCCCCCTAGAAAGGAGAGCTCCCCTATGGACGCACCTCATACCCTGAGTGCCTCCCAGATTCAAGAAATAATTCACCTGTCCATCCAAGCTGCCCTAACCTCTGCAGCCTCTTCTTCCAGGGTTCAACAACCCATGGCCCCACTGTTACCGCCGCTTCAATGCAGCGAACCGCCTATAAAGAAGGGAAAAGCCTCACACAAGAGGAAACATGCCCTGGCGATATACGACTCCCCGGCAAGGGAAAGGAAACAATGTGCTGCAGGTAGCCCCTACCACAGGCTACCAACCTCAGCATCTGGCAGACACCTCTCGACCCCTGAACCCCAGGGAGACACAACTTAAAGGGTATAGGGCCAATAGAAGGGCCAAGCCGGACTCTTATGTAGACTCCTCAGAGGAGGACTCAGCCGACCCCTCGGATGGGTCGGAGGCCTCAGAGTCTGATTCGTTTGTCGATGATGCTGGGGATATGGCGCTTACTACAGCCGCCACCCCTGCCACGCAGGGCGAGATTCTCCTGGACGCCCTAAGGGAACCTTTCTTCCACCCCGACGCGATCAGCCACCCGCGTTCCGGGGAATGGACCCCATTACCGCATGTATCCCAATATGTGGAACTATGGGCTAGGAAATCCTTAGATAGGACTAGCCGCAATAAGCTCAGGGCAGAATGCCCCAGACCCTTCATCCCCAATAAGGTCGTAGCTACCCCAGAGGTAGATCCCGTTTTGACTAAATACTTATTGAAATCGGGGAAATTCCAAAAGAAGGGCATAGAACGCTCATTCCGGTCCATCCAAGGCCGAGTCCTGGACCTAATGGGTCCCCTGACGAAAATACTGAACCTCTCGGAACAAGCCGCGGCATCCGAGCAACCAGTGGACCTCCAACAACTAAGAGGTTGGGCACAGAGGGCGATATGCCTAGCAGGCACCGCCAACACGGCATGCTCGGTAGAGAGGCGCCGTTCAATACTTATGCGCCTAGACCCTCAGTTATCACACTTAGCGGAGTCTGAGCCTGGACCGTCGGCTGACGGCATGTTGTTTGGCGACACGTTGATAAAAGACATCAACAAGTTCGTGGGTCTTTTCACCAGCCTTGACAAAGCGCAAAACTCCTTGAGAAGAACCGGTGCTCCTAAGGTTTTTACCAGGGCCGGCAGAAATAAGGGCCGTTCTGCCGGCCGTGCCCCCTTTTACAGGCCACAAGGCAGACCCCCTGCCCAGTACCAGTATCCTCAGGCTCCATCCTATGCCGTCCCAGTGGCACAACCTGCACCCTTCTTCCCTCCCCGAGGCAGACCATGGCGAGGCCGCGGCGGACGCGGTTACCCACGATCCCGACCTACTGGTGAGTATGCCTTACACTCCACTCATACACATTCCTGTGGGGGGACGCCTCAGGTATTTTACCCACGCCTGGTCTGCGATTACGGCAGACGCGTGGATCCTACACACGGTTGCGGGGTTTGCTATAGAAATTCAATCTCTACCTACACTCAACGTAGTTCCCCCTCCCATTCGGTTCGCAAACCAAAACGTTGTTCTCATAGACAACGAATTACAAGATTTACTGACCAAACAGGCAGTTATAGAGGTGGACCCCTCTTCCCCAGGCTTCATAAGCAACTTGTTCCTGGTCCGCAAGAAAGACGGAGGTTATCGCCCAGTGATAAATCTCAGAGACCTGAACCAATACGTTGAATACCGACACTTCAAAATGGAGGGAATTCACTTCCTCCGAGACCTTCTCCACCCAGGGGACTGGCTCGTGAAAGTGGATCTAAAGGACGCCTATCTCACGGTCCCCATACATCCGGAATCACAACACCTCCTCCGATTCCTGTGGAAGGGCAGGACGTGGCAATTTACCTGCCTCCCATTCGGCCTATCATCCGCCCCATGGTGTTTCACCAAACTCTTGAAACCAGTGGTGGCGGCACTGAGAAGCAGGGGGGTGCGCCTGGTCATTTACCTAGACGACATCCTCATCATGGCTTACTCAGAAAGTCAAGCCCACCTCCACATGTTGTGGACGATATCTCTATTACAAGGGTTGGGCTTCATTATCAACCAAGAGAAATCAGTTCTGGTCCCTTCCCAACAGATGGAGTTCTTGGGCTTTACGGTGAACACCGTTCAGTCCACCCTCAGCCTTCCCAAACCCAAACTCGCCTTGATCCGCAAGGAGATCCGGGCAGCGCTAAGAAAAGGTCATCTATCCCTCCGCACACTAGCACGCCTAGTGGGCCTCCTAGCAGCTTCTATTCAAGCCATCTTTCCGGACCCGCTGCATTACAGAGCCCTCCAGAGGCTCAAGATCATGCACCTGAGGCAAGGACTCAGGTATGCAGACGAGGTTCCCCTCTGTCAGGAGACTACCGAGGAGCTGAGGTGGTGGCTCCGTCACGCCGTCGAATGGAACGGCAAAGCCATCTTCAACCCCAGCCCGGATGTGGTCATAGAATCAGACGCCAGTCGCCGGGGCTGGGGCGCCCGATGCGGCACGTCCTCCACCGGAGGGACGTGGTCAGCAGAGGAAGCCACGCTCCATATCAATGCGCTGGAACTCCTGGCAGCCTTATTCGCTGTCAGGAGCTTCATGTCGCGCACATCCACATGCTGTATACTGTTCCGCATAAACAATGTGGCGGCGGTACAATACGTCAACCGCCTGGGAGGCACCAAATCCAAAATACTAGCGAATATCGCGAAGGAATTTTGGCACTTCTGTCTGGCCCGCAATATAACCCCTATTGCGGAGTACATTCCAGGAGTCTCCAACTCGGTAGCCGACTGGAACTCTCGCTATCTTCGCGACTCCAGCGACTGGAGGCTGAACCGTTCAGTGTTTCTTCAGTTGCAACGGCTCTGGGGTCCATTATCCGTAGATCTCTTCGCCTCCCGCCTCAACCACCAACTGCCGCACTTCTTCAGTTGGAGACCGGATCCGGAGGCGTATGTGGTGGACGCTCTCCGCCAACCCTGGCCAGAGGTCACGCATTACACGTTCCCTCCTTTCCAGATAATCCCCAGACTCCTCCTTCGGATAACCAATCTGACGGCGACCGTGGTGCTGATCACACCATGGTGGCCGACCCAGCCGTGGTTTCCCCTTCTGCTGGGGATGACCGTGGATCTTCCCAGGCTGATTCCCCACTTTCCTCACCTCCTCACCAACCCGGGCGGGGGTCTTCACCCTCTGGTCCTAGAGAACAACCTGCCGCTCCTGGCATGGTTGGTTTCGGGATCCCGGACGCAGATAGCGTCCTTTCAAAGCCAGCTAGGGATCTCCTCGCCCTGGCCTGGGCCCCCGGGACTAGATCGGCATATCGATCGGCCTGGGGACTCTGGGTGCCTTGGTGTGATCAACGACAGGTTGATCCCGTTCAGGCCCCTGTCTCCCTAGTGGTAAACTACTTGGCGGACTCATTCGAATCCGGCAAATCATTCAGTTCCATTAACGTGTATCGGTCGGCTATCTCGGCATATCATGACCCTGTGGACTCCTTGCCAGTTGGCAAGCATCCTCTGGTTTGCCGACTCTTGAGAGGCGTGAAATTTCAACGTCCCCCACGGCCTAGATACCAGGCAACCTGGGATGTTTCCAGGGTGCTTGATATGTTCGCCAGATGGGAGGACAACTCAAATCTTCCTTTGAGACTACTCTCCATAAAAATGACAGTCCTTCTCTGTCTAGTCTCTGTCAAGAGAGTATCAGACGTCAAGGCCCTGGACATCTCTAGGCGTCAATTTTTGCCACAGGGAGTCAGGTTTTCTGTGGTACGCAGGACTAAGACCGGTATTCAATCGGTCTTTTACCCGTTTTTTCCCGCACACCCACTCCTCTGCGTTGTCCGTTGCCTCCAGGCATACAAATCACAGACCGCTGACTTGCGTTCCCCAGACTCTTCTCAACTCCTGGTGTCATACGTCAAACCACATCATCCCGTCTCGTCTGCCACCCTGGCGCGCTGGGTGAGAGTCGCCATGGAAATAGCGGGGATCGATGTTACCCTCTTCGGAGCCCACTCCGCCAGGGGAGCTATGGCTACTAAGGTAGTCACGTCAGGAGGCTCTCTCTCCGATCTCTTAGTGGCGGCAGACTGGTCTTCTGAAACCACCTTCCGTCATTTCTATTTCAGACCTCAAGATCATGTATCCATGTCGGTCCTATCTTAAGTTCTAAGGCTGTATTATACTATGTGATATTATTATTGTTATGACTGCATAATTAAATGCTAGCTTTGAACTTGCATAAGATATGAGCCGCCTGTCTGATATATAAATCTAGATTTTCCTAGCTTGTGACGGAAAATATAAGTTATATGAGGACAGGAGGCGAGTATCTTCCCTCCTGACCCACCCTATTACGTATATCTCTGATCTTTCGCAGGTTACTGGAGTGCCGTTATTGGATCCTGATCCTGGTGGAGCCGGTTTTGAAGATCCGTTGGGTTCCTGTCCCCTGTTGGGATGAAGTCTCCGGAAGAGTCCTCGTTAGGATGCAGTTTTCCTGAAACCCCCGTTGGGGCACAGTTGGCGGTCATGTTCCAGACCTGAAATTGTCGGATGTCGGCCGGCCGGCCTGTAGTCCATGAAGACGCTACGTTCCTCCACGATTGGGGTGCTTCAGTATCGAGTATCGCATCAAGAAAGAGGAGGATCATTGGCAGGCAGTCCGTTATATTAAGGCCACTGACCTGGGCGTGGCTAGAGGTTAACGGGACTGCTGGGAGTTGTAGTTTACTGAGAATTTTTTTTTACATTGAAAGTGATTAAAGAAAAGTTGTAAAATATTCTGCTATGGGCATTAATAAAGAAGGATTAATGCATAAGATACTCGCCTCCTGTCCTCATATAACTTATATTTTCCGTCACAAGCTAGGAAAATCTAGATTTATAAATTACTAATATTATTCATTATAAACAAAACAGATACAGGAGAGAAAATTCAAACACTGTGTCATATAATTACATGGCCGACGGTCATACATCGAGTGCATCCAAGATAGATTCCACAAGTAGGTTACAGGCACGTGGATAAGGACGTTTTTAAAAGGTCCTCCAATGAATATATAAAAAAATATTCGAGATATCTAGATCAATAAAACAATATATATTATTAATATACCAAGGATCATTCATCAGAAAGAGAGGGGGGGTGGGAAAAAGCAGAATGAAAGAGAAGAAAGCCAGTGTTGTACAAAGAAGATATAGTCTCTTTAGGAGGCTTCTATTAGATTTATATAAGGTTTGAGAGGACAGGACCACATCAACAGATCACTTAAAAATTCACCTTTACTAAAGATCAGAGCTGCTTACAAAGATTTCCAGCAAAATCAGGCAACGTGTTGCACGCAATTTCCTCTCTATATTTGGATAGAAAAACATGTATGTATAGTAGATAATGTACCTAGTTGTTACATATGTATATTTTGCAATTGTATAGAAAGACAAGAAGAAGAAAAAAGATAATACTAATAATGACTAATTACCAATTAAGGAGAAGTTTAGCCACCAACTGGGACAGGGGGCCTTCTTTAGATGGCCATTTTCGGGACCTCTTGTTTGTCCTAAACAACCTTAGTGAGGGTTCCTATAGTGAACTCGAATGCCAGTTTGGCCACTGTGTTATCTAAATGAAGGATCAACAAAGAAAATTCTTCGTCATTAAATCCAAGAGCTTTTGATCAGGAGCATGTTATTAGAGCCCAGGGCTCAAGTTCAAGTCAAGGATCGTAGGCGAATATATTGGTCCTTACCGTGTGGTTATAGAAAAGTCCTGTTGCATTCCCAGGGTGTAAAGCCGTGTAGTACACGTACCCTGTTGTGAACTGGGCCTCTAAATAGCCGGAACGCCGTGTTTACGCCTAGCGTGATGGCGTCATGTTTGTGCGCCGTATGGCGCATAGTAAGGGCATACTGCAAAGGGGCTGAGCCTCGCCATGACGCTCCCCACGCTCTTCCTAGGAGGCGGCGCCCAAAACATGCGACGTGCAGTTGTTGCGTCGATCGCGATGACGTCAACGCGCTGTGTGGCACACAAGATATTTTCTATGGTTGGATAAAGGACAGGGGCGTAACAACAAAGGCCCACAATCACATGCCAAAGACAGGGGCGTGACAACAAGGGCTCACAACCACATTGCCAATAGCCACCTCAGACAGAACTGATACATCGAGTATATATCAAATCAGCGTAAAAATAACATTGGGAAAAGAAAGTATGCAATCAGTATATGATTGCTAAGCCTGTCATTCATTGTTTGTATTATCTAGGGTAACCATCGAATGTTTTAAGGTTTTACTAAATCAACATATACAACGCTATTCAGAAAAAATAATAATAATAGTAAAGAAGTTGAATCAATGAAAAATAAATAAATAAAAATGAAATAAATAAATAAAATAAAGTCAAAAAATGAAATGAAAATAAATAAAATAGAAAAAATTAAATAAATAAAAATAATAATAATAAAAATAATAAAAATAAAAATATAGAATAAACAAAATAAAAATAAATAAATAAAAATAATAATAATAATAATAATAATAAAAGAAAAAGAATAAAAATACAAAGAAAGGGAGGAGAAATAGAATGGATTTAGATTGGGGAAAAGAAAAGAGAACGATGAAGATACCCTGGTATAATTAATTTTATTATGATGTTCTTGGATATTTTATATACCATATTCCTATATATATATATATTTATATATACAAAAATAAAAATTCTCAGGATGCACTTGAGAACGACAGCCAGATTGAATGACACGCACACAGTGCCGTAGATTCTCTCCTATATTCAAAAAGAAAGCTTACTTGATTAAAAAAGATATCAACAGTCTATACATTAATAAACAATATACATATGTTCTTAATTACTTCCCATTTTGATCTAAACATTGCTTATAATATAGCATATTATCAAAAATAAAAATAAATATAAGTAAAAAATCTAGAATGCGTTTTATTTTTTGGCATATATAGGGGGATGGAGTGTTCACCTCCATAGATTGTCCCTTTAGTGGTTAAGTACCCATACCATAAAATAAATCATGGATAATTTCCGCATTATGCGCTTACCGTAGCTTTCGAGTATTGTCGACTATTGGGGTTGCATCCAATGTCGTGTATGGGTGATAGGTTAGGCCTAAAATCTGAAGCAACACAATGTAGGGCAGGAAGACAGACACACCTCATCATGTTAGTAGAAAAAAGACAACTATTAGGGCTTAAACATTAAGAAATGACTTGAAGCTAAGCGATTCGTTTAGGCCTGGTGGTTGGTTCGTTTTGAGACGGAATATCCATTGGGTCTCACATTGTAGGACTCTTTGGTCAAAATTTCTGCCTCTTTTGTCCTCATGGACGCTATCAAGTACTGCAAATTTTAAAAGAGGGACCTTGTATTTATGCACGAATGCTACATGGTGGCCCATAGTTTTATTTAATAATCCATTGGTGACATAGTACATATGATCTTTTATGTGCTTCTATAATGGGCGGATCGTTTTGCCCACATAAAAGCTGCCACATGGGCAGAAGATGATGTATATAACCCCTTTAGTCTGGCATGTTATGTGTTTAAATAGTTTATGTGTCTGGCCGTTAGGGAGAAGAATGTTTGGGCCTTCATTTAGTAGATGACAGTAATTGCATTGGCCACATCTGAATAGACCCATGACGGTTCTGATGTTTCAGTATCCAACCTGGAAGATGGTTTGACACTACTTCGCCGTTGGGGAATAGTTCCAGACCAAACCACAGATCCTACTATCTATACTGCTTCCAACCCGAAGGCCAAACGAGGAGGTGTCCTGATAGCATTCAAAAATTCTATAGCTTTCAAACCTAAAGATGTTATCACTGATGTTAAAGGCAGGTACGTGATAATTACGGGTGACATAAATGCTAAACCATATACCATAGTCTCACTTTATGCTCCAAACACCCATCAGTTGAGATTCATACGCAGAGTGCTTAAGAAAGCTCATTCTTTACAATATGGCAGACTATTGGTATGCGGTGATTTTAACATTATTTCAGATCCGATGATTGACTCTTCACCTAGAAGGACAAGAGGAGTCCCAACGCTCCTACCGCTTCTACATTCCGAAGAACTATTTGATGCATGGAGATGCCTTCATTCGAATGAACGCGACTATACTTTTTTTTCAGGGAGACATGGTTCCTATTCAAGAATAGACATGTTCTTAACAGACAAGTGGCTACTACAGGACATAGATAAGACATCAATTCATGATATTACGTGGTCTGACCACGCTGCCATCTCCTTGTCGATTGTTGAAAGAGGGGTCTCTCCCTCCTCATCCATCTGGCGCTGTAACAATAGAACTATACTGAATCCACACCACCAACAATCTATTACCGAACATCTCAATAACTATTTCCAACTCAATTCAAACTCTGTAACTGATCCCAATACCTTGTGGAATGCTCACAAAGCAGTTATACGGGTATTATCATACAAATAGGGGCAATAGAAAAAAGAAAGAGATCCAAAGAAATCCAAGATGTCCTCAGTGACCTTAAAGACACTGAGGACAGTAATAAACAATCACCATCCCCCCCCTTGACCGCCAAATTAAAAGACCTTAGAGAAAAACTTTGGGAACTATTATCGCAACAATATGACAAACACTTGAGAAGGCTTAAACTCAATCATTATAACAATGCTAATAAGGCAGGTAAATACTTAGCAAATAGATTGAAAGTCATGCGCAATAAATCTAGAATAGCTTTTCTCACTGACCCACTCTCCCAACACAAAGTCACAAACCCCCAAAAAATTGCTGATTTATTTGCAAAATACTACGGCTCTCTATATAACCTCAAAAAAGATGCTAATGCTCCCCAACCTAGCATACATGAGATTCAATCTTTCCTTCATACACTGAAACTTCCCTCTCTAACATCCCAACAATTGAAGGATCTTAACTTACCTATCACTCCGCAGGAGATACTAAAAGTCATACACTCCCTTCCCATGGGGAAATCACCAGGTCCCGATGGTTTTTCCAACGAATATTTCAAAACATTCCATGCAGTTTTAACACCATGTATGTCAACTGTCTTCAACAATTTTATATCCACCACTTCACTTCCCCAAGAAATGTTACGAGCCCACATAGTGACAATTCCAAAACCTGGCAAATCCCCAGACATTCCCGAAAATTTTAGGCCTATCTCCCTCCTTAACACTGACACCAAGATCTATGCAAAACTCTTAGCCAATAGATTAAAACATATCATCCCTACACTTGTTCGAAGCGACCAGATGGGCTTTGTGAGGGGGAGACAGGCCTCTGACGCCACCAGGCGTATTATTGATATTGTGCACCACGCTGGAAAAATTCGAACGCCTTCTCTGTTATTGTCCATTGATGCAGAGAAGGCGTTCGATCGAGTACATTGGACATACATGGAAATGGTTCTACAGAAATTTGGTTTCCAGGGTTCTATCTTATCTGCGATATTGGCCTTATACTCATGTCCCTCTGCTCAGGTGTACTCTTCTGGGTTTCTTTCAGAGTCTTTCCCTATAACAAATGGCACAAGACAAGGTTGCCCTCTATCCCCGTCAATTTTCAATCTCATAATAGAACCTCTAGCCGAAGCCATCAGGTCTAATCTAAAGATTTCCGGTTTCCAATTTGACAATGAAAATCACACCATCAGTCTTTTTGCTGATGATGTGATATTACTATTGACCGACCCTGTTGAATCTTTACTTGAAGTGCACAATGTTCTGATGTCATTTGGAAAGGTTTCATATTACAAAGTCAATTTTACAAAATCTCTTATCCTTGACTTAGGGGTACCACCTCATGTCAAGAGTTACCTACTATCCCGATTACCCTACACTTGGAGCTCGGGCTCTATCAAATACCTTGGTATCACCCTTACGAGTAGTGTCTCTAAGCTTATCAAAGCTAATTTCCCCCCACTGATTGAAAAAATTGAAACCCAACTCAAAAAGATCTCTGAAAAGGAAGTGTCCTGGATGGGTAGAATATCTGCTTTCAAAATGCTGATTATGCCTCAAATCCTATACTTTTTTCTTGTAATTCCATTGTGTATACCGTACCATTACCTTAATCGCCTCACAACATTAGGATAGAAGTATATTTGGCAGGGTAAAAGGGCACGGTGTTCACGTAACAATCTTGTGTCTCACAAAAAAGTAGGAGGAGCAGGCCTACCCGACATACATGACTATATGTGGGCAGCTCGACTTGACCAACTTAAACACTGGTTCCATGACCTAGACGCTCCACCCTGGGTGAACATAGAAAATACACTGTCACCGACGGCTAATGTGAAAATAATGTTGCTCAGTGACAAATGGTCTCCCTGGAAATTAACCTCTTTACCCCCTACAATTCAGACTTCGTTGAAAGCGTGGAGACATATACTGAACCAAGACCATCAAGACTTTCATGATATTGACCTCCAATTACCATTACGACTACTCGAAGCCAAGATACCCAGATTGACTGTCTCTGACCTTGATTCACATGGGGTGACTGTTATTTCGGAAACTGTACGCAAATGATACGCCCCTACTTCCTGCCACGGTTGTATCCCAATTCCATTTACCTGCCAGATCTTTCCATACCTGTGACAGAATTGTGCGCTTCCTCCAATCGTTACCTTCCCCGACCATATCCCTTCCTAAGAGAATGTGGAAATTTTATTCCACAGCTCACCCTACCTCAAAAGGCATATCACTGTTCTACAATTTATTTCAAGATAAGATGAAATTTTCTAAGATGACTGCAATGAAAAACTGGGAAGTAGACCTTAGCACTAGATTCACGAAAGAGGATTGGTCATGTGCTTTTCAGACGATTCATTAAGCTTCTCACTGTGTAAAACACTGGGAATTGTCCATTAAATTAACCAACAGGTGGTACTACACTCCTCTGAGATTGGCCACATTCTATCCTGGCACACCAGCCAACTGCTGGAGAGAATGTGGCCAAGTAGGCAACCTCATGCATGTATTCTGGTATTGTCCACATATAAGAAGCCTGTGGAATCAGATTTTTAAACTCATTTCTTCCACCACAGGGATATTGACTCAACCTGATCCAGCGCTAGCTCTTCTCAACATACACATTGATAGATTCCCTTTCCACATGAGGACAGTAGTTACACACATTTTATTGGAAACACGTACGTCCATTCTACGAAATTGGAAATCTAAAAACACTGTGAATATTTCTGATATAATAACAGAGGTCCACAGGAATTTCACTTTTGAAAAACTTATAGCAATTAACTCCTTGACGACAAGACAGTTTGACCACTGTTGGTCCATATGGCCCCAAAACTGATAAGGTTCTCATATATTTGTTCCATTGACTTTTCTGTTTTCAATGCATTTATTCATATTTTGTCCTGAACTAGACTATGTTTCACGTACTATTTGTATACTGTGCATTCCCCCATTACCCTGTGCTTTTACATTTCCCCTTTTTCTTTTCTGTTCCCCTTGAAAACTTCTATAATAAAAACTATTGATTGAAGAAAAGCAATTGCTGTATTATTGCAGATCATGGTAAATTTAAGGTTGTAGTTGTTCCTATCCTTGGATTTAATGACGAAGAATTTTCTTTGTTGATCCTTCATTTAGATAACACAGTGGGCAAACTGGCGTTCGAGTTCACTATAGGAACCCTCACTAAGGTTGTTTAGGACAAACAAGAGGTCCCGAAAATGGCCATCTAAAGAAGGCCCCCTGTCCCAGTTGGTGGCTAAACTTCTCCTTAATTGGTAATTAGTCATTATTAGTATTATCTTTTTTCTTCTTCTTGTCTTTCTATACAATTGCAAAATATACATATGTAACAACTAGGTACATTATCTACTATACATACATGTTTTTCTATCCAAATATAGAGAGGAAATTGCGTGCAACACGTTGCCTGATTTTACTGGAAATCTTTGTAAGCAGCTCTGATCTTTAGTAAAGGTGAATTTTTAAGTGATCTGTTGATGTGGTCCTGTCCTCTCAAACCTTATATAAATCTAATAGAAGCCTCCTAAAGAGACTATATCTTCTTTGTACAACACTGGCTTTCTTCTCTTTCATTCTGCTCTTTCCCATCCCCCCCTCTCTTTCTGATGAATGATCCTTGGTATATTAATAATATATATTGTTTTATTGATCTAGATATCTCGAATATTTTTTTATATATTCATTGGAGGACCTTTTAAAAACGTCCTTATCCACGTGCCTACTTGTGGAATCTATCTTGGATGCACTCGATGTATGACCGTCGGCCATGTAATTATATGACACAGTGTTTGAATTTTCTCTCCTGTATCTGTTTTGTTTATAATGAATAATATTAGTAATTTATAACCCTGTATCTCTGCAGAAAACTACATGTGCTTTGTTATATACTATCGCTACAAAGTCCTTACCAAACTGCCCTGAAGAAGCCTCACGGCGAAACGTGTGTCGGCGACTTTAAGGACCTTTTTGTGCACAGTGGTTATTCCATATACTTGTACCCCCCCTTTTTTTTCTTTTTGTAACTGTATTGTAATTTATGTTTTATTTTTTACCTGATTATATTAAAATTTTGAATTTTTAAACAATTACTTCCTTGGCCTCAAAGTCCGACCAGCAATACCTTTTCATAGTTATTGTTTTTCCTTCCTTTTTTCTACTCCATGTCTGCAGAGATACCCGCGATCATCTCACGGAGATGCTAATGTAAACAAGCATTTCTCCATTCTTACTAGTGACAGGACACTGATCACAGCTTCCTGTAATTGGAAGCCCATCCCCCCTACAGTTAGAAGCACTACCTAGGACATACTTATCCCCTTCAGCACCCCCTACTGGTTAACCCCTTCACTGCCAGTGTCGCTGTATCAATGACAATGGTTCCAAAATGGCGTCAAATGTCAAAATCCGATGTGTCCACCATAACGTCGCAGTCACGATAAAAATCGCTGATCGCCGCCATTACTGGTAAAAAAAATATTAATAAAAATTCCATAAAACCATCCCCTATTTTGTAGACGCTATACCTTTTGCGCAAACCAATCAATAGACGCTTATTGTGATTTTACCTAAAGTATGTAGAAGAATACGTATCGGCCTAAACTGAGGGAAAAAATGTTTTTGGGGATATTTATTATAGCAAAAAGTGAAAAATATAGCTTTTTTTCAAAAATGTCCCTCTATCTCTAGAGGTGATCAAATACCACCAAAAGAAAGCTCTATTTGTGGGAAAGAAAAGGACGTCAATTTTGTTTGGGAGCCACGTCACGCGACCGCGCAAATGTCAGTTAAAGTGCCACAGTGCCGAATCGCAAAAAGTGGCCTGGTCTTTGGCCAGCCAAATGGTCTTAAGTGGTTAATTACAAAAAAACTCTTTTACAGATCGTCCAGGCAGAATACCTTTGGATGCCATGTTCTTAAAGAGAATTTTTAACTTAGTCTATTCAGGGCAGAGTCAGTGGGCCAGATTCACGTACATAGGCGCATTTTTGGACCGGCGTAGTGCAACTCCTTTAAGTTAGACCGGCTTAATTTCTAGGCGCAAGTACCGTATCCTCGTAGTATTTTCGGCCAAATTTGCACCGGTACAATGTAAATTCCGAGGCGTAAGGCGGTGTAATTCAAAGTGGGAAGGACGTGGGCGTGTTCCATTGAAATGAGCCGTGACCCCATGCAAATGAAGGGCGGACCAGACTGGGCATGTGCACATGAAGCAGACTATGGTCAGCACCTCTCTGAGCATGCTCAGAACTTGGCACGGAGCAATCAGTTAGATAGGAACTAGGCCCGTCAGACTTAGTGAGCGTATTTTGATTTATACGCTCTTTTAACTCCCAAGTTAATACCTGTAACTTCAGTTTTTGCTCCCTTTCGCAGTCACTAAAAACCCTTTTGACCCTACATGGTTTCCAATACTTGCGATCATGACAATAACCATGTGTTTTTTTTTTCTGAGCATTTAAAGCACACAAAAAATATGGTTGATGACTAGCATTGAGCTCTGGCATTTAGCACTGTGAGGGACATTTATCAAAGAAATTAGGTAAAAATCAGGCTGACACTTAGTAAGCAACATGTGACAGTTCTTATATGTATGTGTACTTTGCTTTTAATTCTGGGAAGGCAACAGATCTGCAACAGAATTATCTCTGGAGATAAAACAGATTTAATGTGTTTTCATTTATTTTGCCTGTAATCTTTGGCAGGCAACGGAGAAAGCATTTCATGGGTCTCTAACAGAATCACCAATGGAGATTAGACAACATTTTTTACTGAAAACACACACAATTAAGAAGAGGTCAGTAACAGGTTTAATTTCTTTAAAGCAGTTGAAGGAAGAATTTATGAATTAAGCTGAAACATTTTAGGAAATGTGTCTTATATTCTTTCCCATTGCTCCTGTTTAGCATTGCCACAGAGAATTGATACATGTTCCCCTGAGTATATGAAATCACCAATGGGCATTCAGGAATACAGGCTGCTATGCTCTTGGAATGCTGTTATACAAAGGTGGGATTAATGGAACACTGTCACCTGATTGACTGTGGTAAAGTGTATGCAGGCACATAGAAGGATAGTGAACAGTGGCGGGTCGTCCATTAGGGGCACAGAGGCACCGCCCCCTAATCTACAGTATGTGTCCTGTCTCTAATCTACACGCAGGGCACCGGACGCATGGATTTCAATGGAATTTTTGATTTTTTGCAGCACATGATTAGAGCCTGAGGCTCAAATTGGCTTAAAAAAGGGTGGGCTCTCAGTGCAGAGTACTTCACCCTGAGCCCCCCCAGTTGTGTGACAATAGCGAATTAATATTTGCAATTGTCTTCCTGATTTTCCTCCTGGCCAATTAGGAAGTGGGTCTTAAGACTTGATTGGCCAAAAGGACACGCAATCGTATTGGCTGCCAAGGGAAAGATGAGGTGAAGCTGCCCAGGAGGATCAGTGTGGTATCTAGGGTATGGCAGCCATGGCAAGTGCCATGGGCGCCAAATGAAGGGGGCAATGATGAGTGGCTGCCCAGCCACTCATCAGTGCCCCCTTCACAAGGCACTTACCAGGGTCTCTTCTTCCCTCCTCTCGAGCATAAGCAGGATGTCCTTTTCAGCACCTTTGCTAATGGACAATGGCAGCGCTATCCCTGCTGCGTTCAGCCACAGCCACAGCCCTCCCCTGTTCTCCCAGGCTCTCCCATTCCATCTGGTTGGATTGGCAGTGCACAAAGAAGAAGGAGGAACATCAGTTTCTTCCTCTCCTCTGTGAAAACTGAGGCCATAAGTGATGAAGATTTCATCACTTCCAGTATTGGTTCTGCATTAACCTGGCCTTGGAGGGCAGAGGAGGGATCAGGGGTCTAAACCCCAGATTTCTCCATA
This sequence comes from Rana kukunoris, assembly GCA_029574335.1. Lineage (NCBI taxonomy): Eukaryota > Metazoa > Chordata > Amphibia > Anura > Ranidae > Rana > Rana kukunoris. The sequence goes on along the minus strand of CM056050.1, from coordinate 175,110,462 downwards.
AAGAGGATATTTCACTACCAAAGGTATCACAAGGGATGATAAATACCACTAGTTTTTTTAGCTGTTTTTTTTTTTGTTAAAGTTATCTGAAAGATGTGTTTCAAATGTTTCGACAGGGGCACAGTTTCAGTGCTTGCCATAGGCGCTATTTTCACTAGATACGCCTCTGAGGAGGATGCCACTGTGAAGCTGGAGACGCAGGGTGAAGTCACCGCCCTGGAAGAGATGCAGGAAGGAGCTGAAGCTACTGGTTAGGGTAAGTGCTAAGGGAGTTGAAAAAGTAAATAAATAATGGCCTAATCGCCAGGTGATTAACTATGTTACAAGGGGTACCCACAAAAACAAAGACTGCTCTGTTAATTCTACTGACAGATGATATCATACATGTAATTGTATTATTTTGGCCTTAGTGACAATTAAAAAATGTGGGGAAAAAAATGAAATGACAATGCTCAAACTTTAATCCTGTAAAATGAGTCCTAATTATATGTCCACAGTTAAAATAAAAATCATGGTGAATAGTCTTGTTAAACAAGCAAACATCATTCATGTAGCACACCCCACGTAGTAGCTGCAGATGAACAGGGATCCCCCAATCCTGCTCAGCCAGGCACACCAAATCTTTACAGGCACACTAAGCAGTAGTGTTGCTCACGAATATTCGCATTGCGAATATTCGTTATGAATATTGCATATTCGAATATTCGCAAATAAATCGAATATCGCGGTGAATATTCGCTATTGCGAATATTCATATTTTTTCAAATTTATTTTTAAAGCAGATCACATCCTAGTGATCTCAATCGACGTCTAAAAGCATTGCTGGTATGATTAGAGACCCTGGGCCGAGTAGCTGAGGCGATCCTTTTATGTTGCCGAATATTCGCAATGCGAATATTCGTATTACGAATATTCGCGAATACTTTCTCTGCCCTTCTGTGTTTTGTGTATAAAAAAAAAAAAAAAAAAAATTAGCTTTAGTTTAGTCATATAAGTTTGTGTAAGTAGAGTTAGTGTTTAGTGCATATTAGTTTAGTAATCCAGGAAATTATCTCCGTTTTCGCGTGTTGACGAGAATTTCGCAATCAATTTCGCATTCGCATGAGCGAAATTTCGCAAAATTTTTTTTTTTGATAAAATATCACGAATATTCGATATTAACGAATATTTCGCGAATATTCTTCTATATATTCGTGAAATATCGCGAAATCGAATATGGCGTATTCCGCTCATCACTACTAAGCAGAAAGCAATTTGTAGCTTTGTTTTTTGTTGTTTATTAGAGGGTTAACAACTTGGATGGGGATAGGGAGTTCATGGGATGCCCACTTGATGGTAACAGTAACTTCAGGGACAGCTTACTATATACAGATTCCTCTTTGGCTTTCCTACTGCACGCACTTTTACTGGTTCACTCTTGTTGGAACTCACAGATTCATTGTCAGTTCAGTAACAACCTTTACAGGCAGGAACTAACAGTCCCTTGTAATGGCACATGTGGAGTGAAACAGTGTTTAGCCTTTCCTGATATTTTCTCTGGTCACTGATCCCAGCACCACTTCTTCAGGCAATGCTATCCCACCTTGCTATAGCTGCCCCTTTCCACCAGCCCTCCTGGTTGTCTCTCTTTCTACACCATTCCACCCGACTGACTCTTCACCAGCCCACCTAGCTGACCCTCCATAGTAGCAATACAACATCTCTCTAGACCTCACCCAAAGATCTTCTGGAATATGATATCCCCTCTGGAGATATATCAGAGGGTTGGGTCAGACCTAGTTTGTAGAAAACAGAGAAAGCAGTCCTCTACTTGCTGTCCATCTCTGTGGCCCTCAGGCTGAACAGTTTACTTCAGCTCCTTCATAAGTATATATGGGGATTTGGGAGTCTTTTGATGCTGCCATCAGCTCCCCTGACAGCAGCAGAGTGGCTTCTGGTTGGCTATCCGACCTTGACAATCACCACCCAGTCCTTATAGATAGCTCACCCCTTGTCAAATGTGCTGAAACCGTGTCCAAGGCTCTTTGTTGTGGGAATATGCATGAAGTCCCAGACCAGGTGTTCCTCCCATTTGGTCCAGGAATCATCAATGTCCATGATGTCTTTGGGGACATACAGATAGTCCAGACCCCACTCAAGTACTGTCCTACGCTACACTTCCCTCTGGAACCTTATGGATCTTGGCAGTTCCCGTGGCTTACCTTTCCCTGAGGAGGACACAGGTCAGGGGGGACCTCACTACCAACTCAGTGTACTCAGCACTTTTGGTCTGGGTTGTGGATGGTCTATTCTGGAATCACAGCTGAACACAAACATCTTCCTGAGAGTCTCCCTACTCCCATTCCTCTTCCGAGCTGCTATGAGATGTCCACTCCTCCCACTCATCCTCTATGTGCCCAAATTCTGCGTGCAGTCTGGGCGACCCACAGTCTATTGCCCCACCACTGCCTCTCCCCTCTGGCTCACCTGAAGTCAAGTTGTTTTTTGCTGCACTGGCTCCTTCCAGGTCAGGTTGATTATCGTCTGGCTCCTACTGAGCAGCACTGAAAGGTACCAGTTCTCCGGCCTGACTGCAAGGTGAGGCGAACTTCCAGTCTTCTTTACAGATGTTTCTCATCTTTGTTGGGGTGTCTCTGTTCCTAGACTTAACACCACCTTTTGTGGTTGCTCTTTGGCCCATTCTGGCTTTTCTGGACTTCCGTGGCTGACTGCAGGTCTACACTGTCTTTGAGCGTCTCTTGCTTGCTCAGAGTCAGTCTAGTAAACAGCTCATTGCAGTGCCCATGCTAGCTATTTATCTACACCAGCCCACCCAGCTGACTCTCTGGAGATCTCTCAGGGGAAAGGTAGAATATTTAAGCCCACCACTGACTTTAAAGGAGACTGGCTACATGTGTCATTGTTATTCACTCTTTCCTCCCTTTGCTCCCATGTCTCCAGAAAAGCTTCCTCTCTTGTCTCTTTGGCAGTATCTTTCCAGCACCCGAGCCACAGCCCAATGCAGGACAACCCCCTAGACTAGGGGGTACCCCTCAGGGCCACTGACAGCCTCCTCAACACTGTATCTTCATCTTCCACCTGACTCCCTGCTGGTATGGCCCATGTCTATTTATGGGGCAGTCCCAGCCCCAGCCCCCTGCCAACCTATTTCTGAGGATTGACTGAGGTCCCACAAATATTCATGGCAGCCCCTCCTAACCCCACTCTCTAGTTCTAGAAGGTTCTCCAACCTTCCAGACTCCAGGAAGAGGCTCCAGAGCGCTGCTAAGATGAGTCATCCAGCCCTAGCCCCAAATAACCCTGACTGAATTTTTTGACTTGGGTTATTCCTGGCCAGAATATAATTGTCAGGGAAATGGCCGTAGAAGTACTGGCAATCTTGCTAGTAGAAGAAATGGGCGCCATAGGCACATCATGTGACAGGTGGATCTTCCTGCTGACCTATTGTCAGGGAAATGGCCATAGAAAAGGTACTGGCAATCTTGCCAGTAGAAGAAATGGGCGCCATAGGCACATCATGTGAGAGGTGGATCCTCCTGCTGGCCTATAAAAGGCTGCCACTGTCTGATCCAAATTGCTGTATTGTCGTCAGCCTTCCTGAGTTCCTGAGTCTCTGTACTACTGCTGTTTGGATTTCCTGTTGTGACCCAGCTTGTTCCTGACCTGTCTGATCTGCTCTTCTGGTTTGACCCCCTGGCTTGCTTTACTGACTTGTTACCTTCTCCAGCACCTGATCCTGGCTTGTTTCACAGACGTTGCTTCAGTTTTCTGTTCCTGCCTGTTTTCCAATACCAGACCTTTGGCTTGTCTCCGTTCCTGCAACCTGCATCTCCTGCCTGGATCCACAGTGTTTGATCCCCATCCGGCTTCCACTGTTGCTACTTGTGCACACCTTGCCAAGTGTTACCGAGGATTCCAAGAGACTGCAGCCCAGCGGTGTTTCCTGTATTCTCCAGAATTCTTCAGGCACTCGCCAGCTATTCTCCCTTGGATCTATCTGGCAACCTGTGCTTCTCTGGGCACTACACCCTCTGTACCCAACCTCAGAGGTGTACTGCACTCAGCCGCAAGGGGAGCCCTCTCGACATTTCGGCCTCCAACCAGGTACGTGACAATATTTTACCTAATCTACCAATACTAGTAGCACACAAGAGAGGGTGCTACATCCAAAAACTGCTTATCTGCTAAAAGTTTTTGCACACCACATGTCCATGGTAACACAACCAGTGTTGCTCATCTTACTTTAAAAAAGTAATTAGTTACAGTTACAAATTACTTCTCTGAAAAAGTAATTGCGTTAGTGATTCAGTTACTACAGTACATTGAAAAAGTAATTAGTTACTCAGCAAATTAACTGACTTTTTTTAATATTCTACAATGCTTTGTTGAGATGATTTCCTTTCTAGAATGCAGGTGACGGGCGCTTGCCAGGGAGCAGTGAGTTAATAATCCAAGACAAAAGAATGCCAGATCCTTGAGAGAAGAAAACCGGAAACAAATGGTGATCTTGTGTATATCCCAGCCTAGGTGCATCCGTCCCACCATGTATGTGCAGCTAATAGGACTTAAACCCCTTATCCATCTGCTATATATTACATCTAAATTATAAGCTGGATTAAAATGTATGTTTATAATATAAATTCCCTTGACGTTTACAGATACTGTAATTTAAAATCTTATATTAGGCTTTATAAGAATTTCCTATAGTTTATTGTTTATTATTTTATTTATCTTATATAAGCTTTATTGGATGCAAGGGATCTGGAATGGGGATGTCAGATTTTTCTTTGTTGTCTAAAGAAGAGATGAAATCACTGACCAAAAATAACCTGCTGATCATTGGTCTGTATAGGTGTCCTGCACTTACCATATTGACCACTATATGTCGCTGTGTACACTGTGTTGCATAGGGAACGTTTGTTCTGTGGAACATTTTGTTCCGGCCATGTGTTCCCTGGATCATTGATCAGGTTGCGTACACAGTGTGTGTGATCAATGTGAGTTGTTCCCCGGGTATAGGTCAGTGTGAGGCGGATGGGGCTCATTGTATCCAGGGCTCCTTGCGATTGGGAGTTTTAAGACCGCTGTGACAGGCCATCACAGCGGTAACATGATTCTAAAACAAAGTTCCACCCATATTTATGTTCACAGCGCCGGCAGAAGCAATTACTCTGCTGCCATCTAGTGGCGGTAGATGTAATTGCGGTAACGCCGCCCAAGTAATGGGAACTGCGTTACCGTGAGGGGAAGAGTAATCAGGTAGATTACTCGTTACCCTCAAAAGGTAACTTTATTGTAACTCCGTTACTTACAACACTGAACACAACCCTATGTACTTTAAATGTTGATACAACACATGTATTTCTTAACATGTGAGTTCCTTTACTGGCATTGTATTTTATATTTAAAGTAGACTTCCATGCTAAATGTAAGTGGCCAAAATGCTCCCTCCATCTCCTAACACCTATGCTCACTAACCTGTTTAAGAAAGATGTATATGCTTACTTACTTTCCACCCTATCCAGTCCAGTCACATGATACCCTATGCCAGCCTTCAGTCGCTGCAGGGGAGTGAAGAGAGTGCTCAACAATGGCTGGAAATGCCTAGGAGCAGTGATGTCACCCATAGGCTTCAATGCCCATCCATTGTCAGAGGCCCCTCCTCTCCCTGCAGCCACTACTGACTGACATAGGGGACATGTGACCAAAATTGGAACAGTCTGAAAATAGAATTTTAAATGTCTATTAGCTAGGGGTGCTGCAAATATATAGTCACTGTTGTAGAATTTGTATTTGTGCAATGTTGTAAACTATAAAGAAGTAGATTTGTCATAAATATTTTGCCACAAACCTCCAAGAATGTGCAGATATCTACAGTGGGCAAATCAATGTAATTCAGTTTGCCCTTGTTTTCTTGCCATGATTTTTATTTGAGTTTTTACAGATGTCCCCTGTAAAGGCTTACTAAGGTGATGAACTGCGTATGACCGATGCAGCTCATTTCCTGTCATTTCTACACACGTTACCCCCAGTTTGACAGGCTCAATCCATAACTATAATGAATAGAACTGTCATTCACACAAAGCTCAGAAAAGTGTACTAGCACACACAAACCTGTAAAGGCAACAATCTCTGAGTATTTGCTCAACTTGAAAGAATGTCCAAAACTATGAACAAAAGGGACATTTCCTCCCTATTTACAAAAAGTCCACTTTTCCTTCCTCCTGCACAAACTTGGTTTACACAGTAATGCACCTGCTGCTCACTCTTGAGGGAACTAACAGTTTTATTGTTAGCTCAGCAAAGACCCATTACAACAGGGACTCTCAGTCCCTTGACAAAGTAGTGCAATGGGCAAAGAGCATTACATTCTTCCTTCTGCTTCCCCGTGGCCACTGAACCCAGCTCCACTTGCTTGAAGAAATTGCTAGCCCACCTGGCTGCCACCAACCAATGCATGGCTGATCTTCCTCCCAGTCCTCCTGACTGACTTTCTGCCCCAGTCTTGCCCGACTTGCACACTTTCATGGAGATTCTCCAGGGCAAGAATGAAGAATAAGCCCACTGCTGTCTTCAGAGAGCACTGTTACAGCTGACAGTCTCTCCCCTTGTGTTGTCCCTGCTCAGTGCTGATCTCTACTCACTGTTTGTCTTTTTGCTCTGTCCTCCTGCCTCTCCTTAATGTTCTCCTCCAACTGCCTCCTGTGGTTGGATCCTTCTAGGCTAGTTATTGCAAGCCACCAGCCCAAGGTATCACTCCTCCCTGGCAGGGGGTTCCCTGAAGGGCCACCGACAGCCTCTCCTCAGCACATATCTCCATCTTCCACCGACATTCACTGTGTTAACTGTAGCCACGGGCAAAAATACTGTGTGAGCAAAGAGAGCCAGGCAGGCAACTATGGACCAGATAAATAATATAGAAATAAACAGATAAATATGAGTATAATAAGGTCTAGCAACGTCTTTTGTATCTGACCTTGACAATAATTGCGTGTTTTGACAGAATAATAACACACTTTTTGGCTATTTCTTGTTTAATTTCTGCTTTCCTAAAGTTCACATGTTGAGACCCTTTTCTGCTAATTGATTTCTTCTTTCCACACACCAACATAAAACTGAGTGATGAGGCATCATGTCTGATCCTTGAGAATTCTGAAGTGTTTGACATTTTTATGAAATTGATTTTTACTTCAAATATTCATATCATTGACCTTTATGGTGTGTAGTTTATTCTGTGGAAATTTCCCTCTTTCTTTTTCATTATTTTTTCCCCTGTAGAAATTGACAAGACTAGGTTCAGGTAAAGATGCCATTTTATGACGTTCTTTAGAAATGTAGTCCATGCTGAAAAGTATAAAAAGTATTAAATTGAGATAAAATACTGGAAAAAAATAAATGCAACTGAACTGCAGCAAACTTTTTTACAGTTAATGTTTTGAATTACTGGTTTAGCTCCACATAGTTTCCCAGATTTTAATGAGAGTGAACCTGTCTTTTACACTCAACTGCTCATTAAAGGGAATTTGGTGCAAAGCAAAAAGTTATGTGGGAAACTTCAAAATTCTGTTCCCTGAATCATTTGTTACATAGTAGTTCCAGTACAGTGATTTTACTCTCAGAAATGTTGAACACATTCAGTTTCTGTCCCTCATACAGCCAAAAAATCCACCATCCAACCACCTGAGGCTTCTCTCAGAGGTATTTATTTTTGCAACAATTTTCTTTTTAAATAATTTCTAATGGACACATCATACAAACAAATATGTTGCACGCAATGCATTACAGCAGTTAAGTTAATGGCAACAACAAGCACTCTGTAAGAATTGAATGCAAACTGCAGTACCCATAACAGTAATATAGAATCCATTCTCTATACAAAATGTTTATTTACGCGTTCGTCATTCCTATTTCCTATTCCTATTTTCCTTTTATGTTCTTTTTAATTCGCTGCTTCTTGTAAAGGGATACAATGTATGTTGGCAGTAAAAAAATTGCTAATAAATTTAATGTTAAATCATTCTTTGTATGTTGCCATCAGAACAAAATATTTTGTATGTTCAAAAGTGCAAACACTATAAAGACTATTGCCGCGTACACACGATCAGTCCATCCGATGAGAACGGTCTGATGGACCGTTTTCATCGAATAACCGATGAAGGTGACTGATGGTCCGTAGCGCCTACACACCATCGGTTAAAAAAACTATTGTGTCAGAATGCAGTGACGTAAAACACAACGACGTGCTGAAAAAAATGAAGTTCAATGCTTCAAAGCATGCGCCGACTTGATTCTGAGCATGCGTAGATTTTTAACCGATGGTCGTGCCTATTAACGATCAGTTTTGATCTATGGGTTAGGAATCCATAGGTTAATTTTAAAACAAGTTGGATTTTTTTTTTTTAACCGATGGTTAAATAACGGATGGCGCCCACACATGAACGGTCCATCAGACCGTTCTCATCGGTTATTACATAGGACATAATTTTATAGTTATAAAGCTGTGAACATGGATCAGACAACACCGGAAAACTGGTTAATGTGATTTTACAATACTGAAAAATGGTAAAACAGAATAACAACACTGTGGGGTTGACTTACTAAAACAGTGCTCCGTCAGTAGAGGCGTACAGCGAGGCGCAACACACATTTCCATATTTACAACATGGTGCGCTGGTAACAGAACTCGAATCCACCATTCACATTTGCGATCTCGGCGCACGGGAGCATGCAATCTGTGCGCCTCTATGAACATGGGGCAAGGCATCTACAATTCAATATTAACATAAGTTGGAGGTGCCACAATTATGCCGGTTCACATGAGTTTTTTCATTGCACACCCAAAAATCTTAGTAAATGTTAAGCAACATACATGCAGTTGCATGCGTTGTAAGGAACCACCGCTAATCTTGACTATTGGTTAACCTTTATGTTTTTTTTAGAAGATTTGCACACAAGTCATATGAGCATGTTACATTGCCAACATGCCCCCTGATTAAGTCACGAGGAGCGTGACGTAGCGGCGTAGGGCACGTGAGGCTGACGCACAATGTAAGTGAACCGAAACTGATATGAGAAGGTTCTGGAACACCAATTTTTCATTGCTTTGCGCATTTTTTTAATCTTTGATGTAAGAGACCATCTTTTTAGCTATTAAACATTAATCATTTACAATAATACACTGTTGGAGGCCTCTTTTCTCCCTCTCCCCCCTCCATTATTGTGGCTCGGTCTGAGACTATATTTACCCGTATGGAGAGGCATTAACCACCATAAACCAGGAGAGCTGTGCCAACTGGAGATCGAATGACATAGAAAGGGGGAGAGAATGGAAGGTTGACATATTAGAGATCCTTATAAGCCTATTACCATTTTATTAAGGTGAGAGTTCTGGGAGACAGGTGGGAGAGTTCTTCATTGTTCCAGATCACTCATCACTGTAAATCATCCTTCATGAACTATTCCTTATACCATTATTACTGAATTACTGGCCATTTGAAGTTAGACACCCATTCAATATATGTGGACTCTTTATACATTATTACCACTGTTATAGTGCTTACATTTTTCATTATTCATTTATTCATTTTTGTCACTTGTCACCTGTTTTCGGCACTGTTTTTGAAAATGACAGTTTTGCAGGCACTATTTCACTTTTAAGTGATTACTTACCTTTTTTATTTATCTTCATTTGTTACTTTTTGTTGACAACACAGTCATGTTTGGATATTTATGTTTTTATGTTTGATGTATTTTTCTTGAGCGCGTTATCACCTTCTATATATTCAACATGTAACATGCACCTTGTTAAAATTATGTAAAAAGACTCTTGCAAATCTAGCTCCTTTTTTAAGTTCTAAAAGTGCATGAGCTCCCCCCTCTAATGCATATGATTTCCTTTGGCTAGCTTTTGCTTTTAAAGGAGAAATCCACACTCCACTACATTCTCAAAAGGCCGTGAGCTTCCTTCACCAATCCAAACCACATCCTTTTCCAGAGCATAAAACAGGGCCAGGTAGGAAAGGGGCAAGAAGAGTGATCGCCCAACCCCCTCTTGAACCATACAATGCTACATGCACTCAACATAGTTGTCTGCCTTTAGGGCATATTGGGCTCAGTCCAATATCAACCACAAAGCACCCTGTACCCACTAGTTTAAAGGGGCATTTCACATTCTAAAATCCACTGTCTGCAGCCCCCCACAACCCCAGCCTAGGGTTGTGTGGAAGAGGTAAGGAAAAAATACTCTGCTGTCTCATTGTGTATAAGAAAAACCAAAATAAAAATTGTGATGTGCAACAGCTGCCGCAACTAGATATGCAAGATACACACACTAAAACAATATAGAAAAAGTAGCTGCAAATCACTAGTAATTCACAAACAAATGTGAAAAAACAAACCAATAACCAAAATGAATTAATGGTTGAAAAATAAAAAGTCTGTGAAAAATTTGTCTGCAAAATCCAAAAGTGACTAACACTAGATCATAAATGGACAGCCACAGTAGTCCTTATCACTGTAAACATTAAGTGATGTATATAACAATGTATAATGTTCCAAGGTAGCACTGTAAAATATGACGATCCTTTCTGCAAGTTGGTTATCGGTAACTTCAAACAGATTATCACCCAAGAAGAAGTGTCAAGAAGTTAAAGAAAGGGATCCTCCACCTCTTATATCAAATCTCCTTACCGACTTCAATGGATCTCTTGTCAGGAGATCACAACAGCCTGTGGCTATTTAACCCCGCCCAGGGTCTCTCAGTGGTGAACAGCAAAGAGTCCCCTATCTCCTCCACGTTAGGGTCTCCTCAGTATGCCTAAAGGAAAATAAGGTGTAGCGCTAAAGTAAATATTATAACATTTACCTCATACCATAGAATTATATAATTGATCATATATAACACATAACAGTGTGTAACAATCAAATAGTGATCAGTAATAAAATACTGAATAAAGTGTCAGGAGGAAACAACTCCTATATGAAAAAGTGAATCTCACTCAGTATATCGTGAAAAATATGTTATGATAAAATTGGATGTGAATGTCCAATTTGTCAAAAGTCCATGTGAGGATAGGATCCAAGGTTGGAGATTGGTGTGTAATCCAGACAGATGCAGATAATCCAATCCACAATAACAATGTGAGATATATGATGTCTCAATATGGTGTGATACAGTGATGTCACCCGGGAGTGCCTTCACCAATAGATGGGGAAAGATTAAACACTCTTACCGTGTCACATGGATCCAGGTCACCATACGGTGGTGGATCTCTGAGGCTAAATCACACCAATGGCATCAATGGGTTGTATGCACAGGAACCAGCAACCTTCCACACAGGAATCTACCAACTTCTAGATTTTCCAACTTTGAATACAGGTAAGGGGCCACTGACCGTTGATGGTATAACAGAACTTAGATTGGGGCCAAAAAAGAAAAAAAGAGGCTCCACATGGTGTAGTATTTAAAAATTGGCAAGATTTAATGCAAATTAAATGCCATACAAAAATTATTAAAAAGCCCAAATCACACAGTGTGTAAATCAAAATCACTCAAGAGCACATGCAAACTGGTGATAAAATAAAATAAAAATTTAAAATTCAAAAAGGAGCAGAGAGATGAATACAGAGCAGCGTGGTTGGATAGCTGGAGCTGATACCCTATGCGCTTCGACTCAAAAGTCTTCAACTGGGATGGACAGCACCCAGCCATCACCACGCTTATATAGGGGGAACAGAAGATCACATGTGTGTCCCATCTTCAGATGCACTTCCTGGTCCGCCCATTGTGGGCAGTGTCTAAAGTAGGTCACATGATATGTTTGACAAGTGAAACTAAAAGAAGGATCAGTAGTGAATCCAAGGGGAAAAAATGAATGTAACTAATTGTGGACCATCATGAACCTGGCTATGTACGCTAGGAGGCCGTTCTATGTATATAATTCTGAACCGTGGCTCATAAGCCAGGAATGCGTCATAAGTCACTTGTGGATGGATGAATGTAAATAAACGTCATGTGACGCCTAGCAGTGAAAAGGTGGCTAAAGCATACGCCTATGGGAATATTGGTGTCCCAGAGCATTAGGGGAATTGTAGTAAGAACAGGTCAATAACGTGTATGACAGGGCACCCCCGCAAGCGACGCACCGTGAAGACAGCTGAAACGTACACGAATAGAAGCACTGGGCGGGCGCAAATGCGTCATCACGCCCTATCCCACGTCATCCAGTGCCCCGAGGCATTAGGGAAAATGTAGTGAAGACAAATCCAACACTACACCTTCACTCAACTAACGTGATAATATAAAGTTGATAGAAGCATAATGCCAGACGGACTAACATGGGTGAATCAAATCACTTTGTGTTCAGTTGGCAGTCTAAAAATAATGCATCGGGGACTGAAAATAATAGTATGGAGATATCTGTTCCTCCAACTAATAATTCAAGATCACACCTCCCTCTGTCCACCACACCTTCTAACATGGGTGGGTCCAGGGATCATAAAGGTACACGTCAGAATCAACCCAATAGCTATACCACCTCCCAACCACGTGGACCACAACCACAAAGACAAGGAGGTAGAGGAGGTGGGGGTCGTGGTAACAGAGGGAAAAAGGACCAATCCAGGGAACATGTCAGATATGATTCCCCTCTCACAAAAGGGGCATATGGCTACAACAATTCCCAAAATCATCAACAACCACCTCAGAGAACACCAATATCCACTAATAATAGGTTTTTCCCCTGAGGGAGGAGAGGGGACCCTATCAATCCCAATATGGATATATGGATAGGGATGAGGGTTATTACCCAAATAGATCTCCTTTTAACTACAATCAAAATCACCCTGGACCTTCATATTCGTTTTTTTTTTTTACAAAGAACAGAACAGCTTCATCAGAAATCCTGACGAAAACGAGGATGTAGAGGCTGAGGACGTATCAAGAAAAAGGAAATGCATGTAAATGACAACGGTATTTTTAATCTTAGCACAGCTACTTTTAGTGACGCAGAGACTATTGTTTTAAATAAAGGACTCAAATATGTCCCTCCCAAACAACTCAACAAGTTCTCCACCTTTATAGATATTCAGAAATACATAAGAAAGTTGAACATACAAAGATATTTTCTTTCCAACCCAAGCAGACCAACCTTACCAGAATGCACGTCGTCAGTCGTACAGTCCGGTCTTTCAAATCCTTCCCAAATCCATCGGGCTCTACAGCACCCTCTATACAGGTGTTTAAGGATTTAGTTCTCAATGATTTGGAGAGATTACCTAAAAAGAAAACTTTTAGTGACCCTAATATCAAATTAGGTCTTAAATCACTATGCGAGCGAAGGGACCTCATTATACAACCAGCCGACAAAGGCGGAGGCATTGTCGTTCTTGATAAAATTTCCTATCACAAGGAAATTAACAAAATCCTCAGTGATACAGAAACTTATACTCGTCTTCCTAATGATCCAACTACACAATTTAAAAGAGCTTTAAAAGATCTTATTGATACTGGGTCCCAAATAGGTATACTTGACAAAAAAGAAAGGAGTTATCTAGTTCCTGTCGCCCCAAGGATCCCTATAATCTACTACTTGCCGAAAGTGCATAAAAATGCTACACATCCACCAGGCTGCCCTATTATAAGCGGTATCGACTCGATCACTTCCCGCATAGGGAAGTATGTCGATTTTCACTTACAGCCTATTGTGAAATTGATCCCGTCTTATTTAAAAGATACCAGACACACTATCTCATTACTCCAACAGATCGTGTATAGTGAAGACATTCTTTTAGTGACTGCAGATGTAGCTTCACTCTATACCTTGTGAGGATGGGACCCTGTCCTGGGTGAGAAATGGCTGCTTTACGTCAGACTCTGTAGAGAAACACATGTTAATGGGTCAGCTGTGTTTTGGGCTTTTTAAGGCTGATCTGAACAGCATTCAAGGCCCCACCCCACAGACAGGAGGTCTGTGCTAAGGAGTCAGGTGACTCCCAAAACTCTGTGAGAGAAGTCACAGAGTGGATGTATCTCTGCAGGAGGCAGAGGTCATTAATATTGGAGCAGCAAGACGTAAGTTATATGTGTGCTTATCTCTAAAACTGGTAGTCCTGAGGAGCGGAACTTGGGGCCTAAGGAAAAGGCCTGAAACAGCAGGACGGCTAGTGTGAAAGCCGGGAGGCTGAACTGTTGATTCTTTTTCAAGATACAGGAATGATGGAACCCCTGCGAGGGCTGCAAATGTATAAGTGAACTGTTGATGTTTTTAAATAAAAGTGGGCTACCAAGCCCTTAAAATACACACCAGCCGTTGGAGTCTGATCTCCCAATCCTACATATGGTGGAGAATGCGGGCAGTTTGGAAGAGTTCCAGATCCACATACCAACAAACAGTGGCATACCTGTGGAACAGAGCTCAGCGTGGCCTGAGAAGAGATATCCATTTGGGAAGGCCCAGTGAATGAATGATTCAAGTGGAATTGCAGAGAGTGAAGTCTGCGTGTGAAAGTGTGCTGTTTGCAAGTCTTGGAGACAATACACCAACATTTTCCTGTGTTAAGGAACTGTGTTAAAAACCATTGCCCTGTTTGCAGCGATGGGAAGGTTAAATCGCAAACAGAAAGCAATATTTGCTGAAATGAGATACAGGACTTTGTGGCTGGAGGATTTGTTGCCGACAGAACAAGCCCCAGACTCGTGCAAAAAGCACTTGGCTGCGCTGAACCAAGCCAAAGGGAAAGTTCATGCTGTTGCCCCTAGCAACGCACCTGAAATGAGTGCACAGGTGATTGCAAGTGCGGAGAATCCACCAAAGTTTGAGTCTGCAGTGGATTGGTGCAAGCAACACTCGGCTGCACTGAACCAAGTTCATGCTGTTGCCCCTAGCAATGCTGGTGCAGGCTGGCCAGCTATTTATGTGCAAAGTGTTAAGAAACAAGTGTGCCGTTCGCGATGCAGTGAGTGGGGGCATGAAGTTTCCAAATGCCCTTTGTCGCAAGCTTCAACAAAGCAAAAATATGAGAAGCCTGCTCTGAATGTAAAGAGTAAGTAGATGGGTACAGTTGTCCATAGCAACGTCCATGATGTCAGGTCAGTGGACCGCAAGACAAAGATATTGCCTACAGAGAGTTGTGGCAAGTTTAAAGCAACGTCGCTGCAGGCAGAGAAACGTCTATATGTGTCAGAGAACCAGCAACGTGCAGCTAGGAGAGCACAGTTTCCATTAGCAACCGGAGAAAATGTGCCAATGGGAAGGAGGAGCTACAGGGAAGAGGTGTATCTCCATCCCCATAGAGATGCAAGTGAAGTTCTGCATGTTGGGAGAGTGTCATCTCCCTTAGCAACAGGAGAAAGTCGCCAAACGCCATGCCTGGAATGTGGTCAGCTGGGGCTCGGCATATTTTCTTGCCCTAGATTCTGGGGTGCAGTTGAAAGTGATGTTGCTGAGCAGAACTCTTTATCGGTGGGCCAAGATTCCTTTACAGATATGTTTGCAGTCACCCTGGCAACAAGAAGTCTTCTGTTGTGTCTGCAGGGGGTGCTAATCAGGGGGAGTTGGCCAGTAAAAATGCAACTGAAAGACAGCGCCCTCAAATGAAGACAGAGTTACCTGCTTCAAGAAATGGTAAGACTGTTGCAATTTGTGAAGTAGCAGTATGTCCGGTGAGGAGATCTGCAGAAAGTGTAAAGATAGACTTGCTGCACTGTGCTACCTAGATCAGTGGGGAGACACACGTTAAACCCTGCTTGCAGCAAGATCAAAGACTGAAAGTGATATGTGGACTTTGTGTGCACCTAAGGTAGTCCAGCAGAATGTTGAGAGAGATGTGTTAGGGGTGACCAAAACAGTTGGTGTGTCATGTTCCCTAGCGATAGAGACAGGTGCTGCAGAGTTGCCAAGGGAAACCGCTAAGGAGCCTGTATTGGTAAGGCAAATGGTTTCCCAGGACAACTGTGAAGCCGCCCTAGTGGGCAAAATAATTCCTTTTGAGAGGAAGGGTGATGTGCTGAGTCGCATGCAGGGTGCCATGCGTTCTGACAAAAGTCAATCTGACAGAGATTATAAAACTGCTATGTTTATGAATGCTGATGTTGTTGATGATGTGTTCACTAGTAATAAGGTAGGGGTGGTCGCTAAACAGGTCATGCGATTTCCTTTAGCAACAGTAGGTAAGGTTGCAGAGGTGTCCTTAGAAACCTCCAGGGAGCTCAGTGTGTTGGAGCCAGAGGTTGCCGCGGACAACTGTGGTGCCGCTCTGATGGATAAGAGGGTACTTCACCTTCGTGATGAGAAAAATGGTAAAACTGAAATGTCTAAATTTGCTTGTAATGATAATGTGTTACTACAGTCTGTCACTGCTGACAGAAAAAGTCCTCATGGGTTTAATGAAGCGCCACACGGTGGTCAAGTTATGTTATTGCAGCCTGCTGTGTTTAAAAATGTGTTTGCGGTGGACACAAATTCTGCTATGCAAAATGGAGAGACTGCGGAGCCGGTAGACACGGGTACATTGGCTTTTGCAGAAGTTAAGCCTTTCCAATCGGAAGGATATGAAAAGGGCGCATAGCAAAGGTTTTGTCCTCAACAAAAGAGATGAGGAATGTTGAGCTTTAGAATGATATGGTAATGGATAGCGATTTCGAATCGCTCAGTGTTGCTGAAAGTGAGAGGATGAGTGTCGCACATGCGATTTGCAGTGCTCAAGGGGAGCCGCAAGTTTTGTCAGTTACCTCTGAGGTAGAGGTCTCTTTAAGTGACTCAGCCTCTCACACCTTAGAAAATGAGCCCCTCCACATCGTTGGTAAAGGAAAAGTGCCTAGAGTTCTGTGTTTAGATGTGGCGTGTCTAGAAATAACTGAGATGTTGATGGAATTGGTAAAAATATTTCCAATGTACACCTGCGTGTATCCACAGCAGAGGGGCGACATGGTACAGCGTAGTACCAATCGGTGGACACAGGTGGTACCGGCGTTGTTAAGCAATATTGATGAAAATTGGTTGCTGTACTGGTGGTTAATTTTGTGGAAAGTTGTCTCACAGTTCTCTTTGAGAGTGCTTCCAGCAGCGGTTGTGTGCAGAAGGCGCTCAGGGGAATTGTTAGAAGAATCAGAGATAGTAGACATAGTGGAAGTCTCTCCGTCTGCTGATGTGATGGAGTGCATTCCTACTGGTACGGTCCGAGGTATGGCTGAGCAGTGGTTGGTATATGGCGCGCATACTGTCTCACCCTCTAGACCTCATGTAAAGGAAGGGCTCTGAATGGACGTGGCAGTAGTGGGAATTCAGTCCATCACTCGCAGAGAGGTGCAGTTTGAGGTAACTGGAGACACTTTGACAGGAAATAACAGTAGTGGTAACTCTAATAAAAAAGTGTATGGGAAGCACTGTAGAGCACTGTCAGACAATCCTGAGCTATTGGTTGAGGTACCAATGGTCTCAGAAATGGTTAAAGAGATTGGTGTGGAAAAATGTGCGTGGTAGGACAATTGCTATTGGAGTGTTGGACAACAGGGGGCGAGGTGAAACTGTGGGACTGTCCCATAAGGAGTAACTGCTTGCCTGTAGGTGGTCCCTCCATAGACTCTGTCCTAACAAACAAGGGGACCAGATGTCCCAATGACTATGCTGACTTGAGTGACCCTTTGTGGAACAGTGCTGTTGAGGTTAAACAGAAGGATATGGTGTTGATCTCAGATAGATTGGTTGCCAAAGGTAGCAACATAAGGGTTGGTGAACCTAAGAAACAAATGTTGTTGGTTAATGTAGAGTCAGGTAGTGAGAGCGGTCAGTCCCTGACCGACCCCGTGGAAGTAGGTCCCCAACAGTCCCAGGAGAGTAGGTCCGTGGGAGGAAAGAGAAGGATCTTGGGGCCAGCAGATAGAAGGGGTAGAGACATTAGGGAGAGCCCACGGTTCAGGAAGAAGTGCTGGTGGAAGCACACCCGGAAGAAGATGTGGGTGGAGTGCCCCTTTAGAGAAAAGGTTGGGCAGGTTAGGGCTCCTGCTGCTGATATTTGGCACAGGGGCGCCATGGTGAAGTGTTGGCAAAATACCTGAAAAACATGGGCCTACGCAGCCTATGGCTGGCCTGGAGGCGTCCCATTGGTGGTGGGAGGTCTATGTGTTCCTCCCTCCGGTTCGAAACAGGAGGGGAGAATATGCGAGGATGGGACCCTGTCCTGGGTGAGAAATGGCTGCTTTACACCAGATTCTGTAGAGAAACACACGTTAATGGGTCAGCTGTGTTTTGGGCTTTTTAAGGCTGATCTGAACAGCATTCAAGGCCCCACCCCACAGACAGGAGGTCTGTGCTAAGGAGTCAGGTGACTCCAAAAACTCTGTGAGAGAAGTCACAGAGTGGATGTATCTCTGCAGGAGGCAGAGGTCATTAATATTGGAGCAGCGAGATGTAAGCTAGATGTGTGCTTATCTCTGAAACTGGTAGTTCTGAGGAGCGAAACTTGGGGCCTAAGCAAAAGGCCTGAAACAGCAGGATGGCTAGTGTGAAAGCCGGGAGGCTGAACTGTTGATACTTTTTCAAGATACAGGAATGATGGAACCCCTGCGAGGGCTGCAAATGTATAAGTGAACTGTTGATGTTTTTAAATAAAAGTGGGCTACCAAGTCCTTAAAAAACACACCAGCCGTTGGAGTCTGATCCCCCAATCCTACAACCTGTATTCCGCATGAATTGGGTATAGCAGCTGTAGGCCAGTTCCCGTCAAGAGAAAGTAATATTCCAGGTACTCAGAAAAGATACATTATGGATCTCCAACAGTTTGCGACAACACATAATTATTTCTGGTATAACAAAGACTTCTTTCTCCAACAGAAGGGAGTCACAATGGGCGCAAGGTTTGCGCCTAGTCTCGCCAACATATTTATGGCCAAATGGAAGGAGGATGTCGTCTATGCTTCCAATAGGCCTGAAATTGTGCTTTGGGCCAGGTATATAGACGACATTCTCCTCCTATGGAAAGGAGATCGACAATCACTTGATGCTTTTATGCACTTTCTTAATGACAACCAAGTTGGCATTAAGCTCACACATGAAGCAAGTTTTAGTAGTATCCACTTTCTATATCTTGAAATTTTCGCTTGTGATGGCCAATTGGCAACGAGGACTTTTTTCAAACCAACAGACCGTAATGGATACAGTCCAACAGACAGCTGCCACCATGCGGCTTGGTTGAGATCAGTACCTTGAAGCCAGTTACTGCGAATTAGGCGTAATTGCACCAATCTTCTTGATATTTAACATCAAGCCACTGTATTAAAGACTAGATTTGTCGATAAGGGATATTCAGCTGCCACAATTGATGAAGAAATTAGACAGATAACAACTATAGATAGAAACTCCCTGTTGAGAGAAAATATCAAACCCATACAGGATTCAAAGTATACGTGGTCGTTCTTTACCACCTTTTCGGTTCAACATAAACAAATTAGGGACATTTTTCAAAGGCATTGGAATGTTTTTAAAAACGACCAAGTTTTGGGACCAACACTCCCGGATAGGGCAGGTGTCACATACAGGGGCGCCCCCTCCTTGAGAGGAAAAATAGCAGTAAGCGTGCTTGATCCGCCGGTTGCTCCTATGTTTTTCAACCACATGAACGCATATTATCCTTGTAATAAATGCAAGGTATGTTTGAATAATGTTTACGGCGTGGTAAGGTGGACACATTCACCTCGACCTCCACGGGAGAGGTTTATCATACTAAACAATTCACTACCTGCGGCACTAAGTATATTGTGTACTTGATCACCTGCCCTTGTGGGAAACAATACGTGGGACGCACGATTAGATCCTTCTCCACGAGGGTAGGTGAACATATTGCACGTATCCGTCAGGGAAAGGAAAATCATAGTGTCCCCAGACATTATTTAAATTTCCATGACAAAAACCCCAAAGTGACCAAATTTCAGATTATCGACAGATTTATTCCCCATTGGTGGGTGAGTCCCGTACCCGAGGGGTCTCCAAATTAGAGACCTACTGGATTTTTCAGTTAAAGTGTTATAGGTCTTATGGCCTGAACTTAGAATGGGATATAAATGCATTCATTAATTTAGCTTGAAAATATATCCATTGAATAGATAATCCTCTTTGGTCTATTATTGGTATTACATACTTTCTTAGTTGTTGTTGTTGACTAGTATCACTTATACAAACATAAGGTACATCTCAATGTTACATTTTTCCAAATATATAGTTTTTATTCCAACAGTGGTACGTCTGTGAATGTATGTTGCGTTTTCTGGTTGCACACCTTCCAAGTATTCGGGCTTTTCCTCAATATTTACATCATATTCAATTTATACCATTGTACATGATTTGTATCCATTTAGTGATACTTCCATTCATCTAATATCACTTTTGATACATAGTGCTAACTAACATTTGATTCACCCATGTTAGTCCGTCTGGCATTATGCTTCTATCAACTTTATATTATCACGTTAGTTGAGTGAAGGTGTAGTGTTGGATTTGTCTTCACTACATTTCCCCTAATGCCTCAGGGCACTGGATGGCGTGGTATGGGGCGTGATGACGCATTTGTTCCCTGCCCAGTGCTTCTATTCGTGTACGTTTCAGCCGCCTTCAAGCTGCGTCACTCGCGGGGGCGCCCTGTCATACACGTTATTGACCTGTTCTTACTACGTGATAACGCATCGACGCCCGTTCAATATTTCCATAGGCGTACGCTTTAGCCACCTTCTCTCTGCTAGGCGTCACATGACCACTCACGGACTACGGCCCCCATGATGCATGGCACGTAGTGCCTTGCTGTGATTGGCTCATTCATGGCCACCCGATGCTGGGACAACGACGGTCATCATAGGCTCTCAGACATTTCCCATGACACTTAGCGCATATTGGCGTATAGTGATTGGCCCGTGAAGGACCAGTGGATGTTTATTTACATCCATCCATCCGCAAGTGACTTATGACGCATCCCTGGCTTATGAGCCACGGTTCAGAATTATATACATAGAACGGCCTCCTAGCGTACATAGCCAGGTTTGTGATGGTCCACAATTAGTTACATTAATTTTTTCCCCTTGGATTCACTACTGATCCTTCTTTTAGTTTCACTTGTCAAACATATCATGGACCTACTATAGACACTGCCCACAATAGGCGGACCAGGAAGTGCATCTGAAGATGGGACACACATGTGATATTCTGTTCCCCCTATACAGTATAAGTGTGGTGATGGCTGGGTGCTGTCCATCCAAGTTGAAGACTTTTAAGTCTAAATGCATAGGGTATCAGCTCCAGCTATCCAACCACGCTGCTCTGTATTCATCTCTCTGCTCCTTTTTGAATTTTATTCTTTTTTTTTTTTTTTATCACCAGTTTGCATGTGCTCTTGAGTGATTTTGAGCATTCTTTCAGGATTTACACACTGTGTGATTTTGGCTTTTTATTAATTTTTGTATGGCATTTAATTTGCATTAAATCTTGCCAATTTTTGCCAATTTTTAAATACTACACCATGTGGAGCCTCTTTTTTTCTTTTTTGGCCCCAATCTAAGTTCTGTTATACCATCAATGGTCAGTGAACCCTTACCTGTATTCAAAGTTGGAATATCTAGTTGGTGGATTCCTGTGTGGAAGGTTCCTGGTTCCTGTGCATACAACCCATTGATGCCATTGGTGTGATTTAGCCTCAGAGATTCACCACCGTATGGTGACCTGGATCCATATGACACGGTAAGAGTGTTTAATCTTTCCCCATCCATTGGTGAAGGCACTCCCGGGTGACATCACGGTATCACACCATATTGAGACATCATATATCTCACATTGTTATTGTGGATTGGTGCATCTGTTTGGATTACACACCAATCTCCAACCTTGGATCCTATCCTCTCATGGACAATTTTATCTTCACATATTTTTCCCGATATACTGAGTAAGATTCACTTTTTCATATAGGAGTTGTTTCCTCCTGACACTTTATTCGGTATTTTATTACTGATCACTATTTGATCGTTACACACTGTAATGTTTTATATATGGTCAATTATATAATTCTATGGTATGAGGTAAATGTTATAATATTTACTTTAGCGCTACACCATATTTTCCTTTGTGCTCAAATTATGTCAATTTGTGGTGTCTAGCAGCTTATTCACAGTTATTTTTTCACATTTGGCGCAATTTCTTGTACCCCTTTTTTCCTCAGTATGTCTCCCAAGTAAAAAATCCCCATAGAAATATAAAAAACTGCCATAGTGTAGTACTTTCAAGTATTTAAAAGCGTGACCATAACATTTTGTTCAAGCCAGCCGGCTTTCACTATCCGCCCATCCCTCCGGGATATAGCGTTATCTTGTCGGTGACCTCAGCACGCCACTCCTCCCTACGCCGTTTAGTCAAACCTGACGTCATCCAGGGGCCTGTTTTTTTTTTCACGTTTGTTTGTGAATTACTAGTGCATTGCAGCGCCGCTACACTTTTTCTATATTGTGTGGAAGAGGACCTTGACCCCTGAATATGGGAACAAGGTGGGTGACTCATGGGTTGTCTTGCTGTGTGTTTGGCTTGGGGGTCTGTTAGTGTTTGGGAGGGGCACAATCTTTTTTTTTAGTTTGGGGTGGTAGTTTTCACGCAGGGGTTATCATTTAAAGTCTTGATAGACCCAAATGGCCTGGTATGTATTGGAGGGGTGTCATTTTTATTTTATTTTTGGTTAAGATCTTGCAGTTGCAATGTAGATTTGTAAGTTTCCTTAAAGCTGTAAATCTTTGAAACACTTTACAGGCAGAGTAAGCTCCCCCTAAGTTTCTAGCTTTTAAGCAATTTGGCATTTTTAAAGGCACTTCTCCTTGTTTCGTTTTTAGGGTTGTCAAAATTGGTGACATTGATATATGTCCCTCAGAGTGGGACCTGGGCCCCCATACCCATTTAAGGCCAATAACTATAATATAAGCCAGACAAGTGGGGACTACCAAAATGAACAGGTTAGTTCCCATAGACTGCAATGGTGTTTGATGTATAACTTTTGCCCATGTTAGGCTGTTTGTTTTCTCCCCAGACCAGGGGGTATTTGTCCCATATGTAATTTTGTAGCATGCTGGATGATGTGCTTAATTTTGGACAGGGGTGGCTTATTTTGTCTTATTTTGTGCTAGCTGTATTTGGTGTGTGTCTTTGTCTGTGTGTGCGTGTGTCTGTGTGTTTGTGCTTCATTACTTTGCAAACGCTTTCTTAAGATGTTGTGACTAATGTTTAAATCCTGAATAGACTGTCTGCTTGTGGGAGCAGTCCTTTTAACTGTTAATTTCCTCTGCAAAATGGTCAGACCTCAAAACCATATTCTGTTAGTGTCTCAAATTAACATACATGTCTTTTTGCTTTCCTTGCTGTTTGTTGACCAATAAAATTTGTACCAAATTTTTATGTTTTATGTGCTTGGTATTTATTTGTTTTGAAGATGCATGCTTAATCCAAGTAATGCATTTTACACTCCCTCCTAAACAATTTTCATGGAAAAGATTTCCCAGCTGTAGCTTAAATAGGCTGATTGGCATAGCAAAACCAAAAAAGATGTTATGTGTCTAAAAGATACTTTAGAGCAGTGGTTCTCAGCTTCAGTCTTCAAGTACCGCCAACAGGCCATGTTTGGGGAATTTATCTTAGATAAAATGGCTGTCCAAAATACCAAGCCATTGACTCTGATTTAAAGCACCTGTGGACCAACCAGACCATAGAGAAATGCTTACATTGTTTTTCTTCTTTTTCTCAGAATGACTGGATATCATTACTTACACTAGCTGAATTTTCATACAATTTCAAACACTTCGCCACCAAGCAATCCCCATTTTTTTTTCAATTACAGCTTTCATCTATCATTCCTACCAAATACAATTCCTGAATGCTCCATTCCAGCTGTGGTAGAAACAGTAACCTTCTTGGAATCTAACAACAAAATGTTGCAGGAGGCAATCACCAAGGCACAGGAGTACAATAAAAGAGCTATCAGGAAAAGACGTGGGGAATTAATTTTGGACTCAGTGATCAGGTATGGCTATTTATAACTAATCTGAAATTATTCTGTCTATCAAGGAGACTGGGGCTGAGGTTTGTGGGCCCATTCCCGGCGAAAAGAAGAATCAACGATTTGGCTTATGATTTGGAATTACCAGCCTCCTCTAAAATCCACATGAACGTACTAAAACCTGCCATTCCTGGTCCTTTTCTTGAGGGGAATACATGCTCAACTGAACCAATGTTGGTGGACGGGGAAGAGGAGTATGAGGTTGAGGCGAATCTGCATAGCAGAAAAAGGAGGAATCAGACCCAGTACCTAATCAAGTGGAAAGGGTATGGTCCTGAAGAAAATTCTTGGGAACCTGAAAATAACATCCATGCCACAAGACTTATCCAAGCATTCAACCAAGTCCACCCAAAGAAG
The DNA here is from genome assembly GCA_029574335.1 of Rana kukunoris. NCBI lineage: Eukaryota > Metazoa > Chordata > Amphibia > Anura > Ranidae > Rana > Rana kukunoris. Next base: position 175,086,036 of record CM056050.1, on the reverse strand, counting down.
AAGGCCCAGTTGGGCCTTCTAAGGCTGCCCATTGGGAGGGGGCAATGTCAGGAAGGCTCTGTCAGAAGAATAATAGCTGCAGAAGAATCCCTGTTCCCTGAATACCTGGAAGAAGAGGAGCATTAGCACATTACGTGACAGATAAGGGCAGCAAATGGGCTATTTAGGTGGATCAGCACCCAGGATCAATGCTGTCTCATCTTGTCGTGTTTCTGACTATTCCTGTTTTCCACCTGCATCGACCCTGGCTTGTTCTTTAACCATTCTCCTGCCTCGGCATCTGTGCTTGATCTGATCGTTTCGCGTATGACCCGGCTTGTCTGACTCAGGTTCCGGTCCCTCCAGAGCTACCAAGTTGCTAGCACCTGTCCAGCTACCTTTGGGACCTGCTCTTTGGCTAAAAACCAGCCTCTTCCTGCCCACAGAGTGCTTCTGCCATCTGGTGGACTACTGGATCAGCAGCCCAAGAGCAAGCACGTTTACCGGCACTTATGAAACTCTGCACTACCTGTATACTGTACCAGGGGCCCAGAGTCAGAGGTGCAAGAGAGGCCTTCCTCTGCATAAACCAGGGTCTACCCACCAGGTATGTGACACTGGAACATTGAGAAGTTTAGAAAACCTTCTGTAACCAATGCCATCAGTATGTTTTGCCACAATAAGTTTGCAAAGGTCTTCAGAGAGCTCTTTGCTTTTACCCATAAATGAGATGTTTCCTGTGTGACACCTTCATAATGAGACCTTTTTATAGGCCATCAGTTGAGACCGAACCAGCTGATATTAATTTGCACTCACAAGGGGCAGGATTGATTTCTAATTACTGATAGATTTCAGCTGTCTTGGCATTCCATGCCTTTTTACACCTCCCATTCTTCATGTGTTACTTCATCCTGTATTGTAACTGTACTGTCTGCCCTCATGTTGTAAAGCACTGCGCAAACTGTTGGCGAGATATACATTCTGTATAATAATAATAATAATAATAATACATTTTCCCTGTCATTCAATTTTAATACACATAACTTATTTTTTTACTTATTTATATTTTTGGGCATTATTCTGTGTATGGGCGATTGCATGGGTTGTTACCGACATGTGGTGAAAATGTAATGTCAATAGCATCTTTAGAAATATATTTACCTTGAAAAGTGTTGACGTGTTCAATACTTATTTTACCCGCTGTATATCTGTATATCTATATACATATTAACTTGCTGTAAAGTGTGAGGAGTGTAACTATTTTGGGTCTGGCTTGGTCTGTGAGGAAGCACAGGAGTATATACCGGTACTTCTGCTTCCTCATCAAGCTGTTTTTTTCTCTCTTCTCTCCCTGCTATTACTACTTCTGAGGTGGAGAAACCATGGGGGAAGATATTTAACACAAACGACCAATTAGGTGCTTTCATTGTACCTTAACTACTTAAGGCCCCGACCTTTAGGCAGCTAAAGGACCCGGCCAGTTTTTGCGATTCGCCACTGCGTCGCTTTAACTGACAATTGCGCGGTCATGCGACCTGGCTCCCAAACAAAATTGGCATCCTTTTTTTTTCCACAAATTTAGCTTTCTTTTGGTGGTATTTGATCACCTCTGCGGTTTTTATTTTTTGCGCTATAAACAAAAATACAATTTTGAAAAAAATTCAACATTTTTTACTTTTTTCTATAATAAATATCCCCCAAAAATATATAAAATGTTTTTTTTCCCTCAGTTTAGGCCAATACGTATTCTACCTATTTTTGGTAAAAAAAAAAAAAAAAACAACAAGCATTTATCGGTTGGTTTGCGCAAAATTTATAGCGTTTACAAAATAGGCGATCAGCGATTTTTTTCGTGACTGCGACATTTGGACAATTTTGACACATTTTTGGGACCATTGTCAATTTCACAGCATTGTTTACTGTGAAAATGACAATTGCAGTTTGGGAGTTAAGCACAAGGGCGCTGAAGGGGTTATTTGTGACCTCATATGTTTTTCTAACTGTAGGGGGGTGTGGCTGTAGGTGTGATGTCATTGATTGTGGTTACCTATATAAGGGAACACACGATCAATGACAGCGCCACAGTGAAGAACGGAGAAGCTGTGCTCACACACAGCTATCCCCTTTCTTCAACTCCGGGGACCGATTGCGGGACTCCAGCGGCGATCGGGTCTGCAGGTCCCGCGGTCACGGAGCTTCGGACCGGGTCACGGGAGCGAGCCCGCAACCGCGACCCACGACTGGGCACTTTAAGGGGACGTACCTGTACGTTCTTGTGCCCAGCCGTGCCATTCTGCTGACGTATATGTGCAGGAGGCGGTCCTTAAGTGGTTAATATGTAGCTTCATTGTACCTTTATTAACTTAAAATGGATGTAACCACAAATAATGAAATTTAAGCTGGGCACATATATCTGCAGTTTTTTGTTATATCTCTTCAAAGAGCTAAGTCCTGTAGGTCTCTCCTGACCCGTTCATCTGTTATCAGCCTGATAACACCTGACAAATTCTCTGACACATCAGATAAAAGCAACCTGAAATTTTTCTCAGGGGACATTGCTAAAATATATTAGCAGGGAGCTAGCCATGTTACAAAACACCTCACAGAGTCTCTGCCTATGATGAGAGGGGGTGTGTGCCTTTCCTCCAAACAGCAATTCTAGCTATCTTGGCTGTATGCCCAGACATCACACTCTGTGTTAAACAGGAAGAGAACATTTCCTAACATGATCTGAACTTTCTAAACAGCATATAAATGTGAGGACAGCACTGCCCCAAAGGAGCTGCTGGATATTTTCGGGTGGCACGTTACCTCTATCTTCTCGCCATCCAGGGTACTAGATGAGAGCTGATAAAGTTCAATGTCCACACTTTGCACTTATTTTTCTAAGATTTATTTGCTGAACTTGATAGAAAGATAAAAGAAGTGAATGAAAAAGTGAAAGGGTAACAGGTAGATAGGTTCAGGTGTGTAGTTTCAACCTGGACACAGTCCTCCTTCCAGTGACACAGCTTTCGTCGCCACTCTAGCCAGAGCGAGTTTTGCACACCCAGATAGGTTTCTTTCACTAGCCTAGAAGCCGGGGTGACACACGGAAAAATGGTACAGTCTCTGCCACAGACCTTCCCACAGATGGAGACACTTTTGGGTCCAAAATTCCTGCAGTACAGGATTCAGCACCCGGATCTCTCCAAAGTAACTTCTTGTAGAACTTGAAACTGACAGGTGATCACCATCAAGCCTTTCAGTAAACGGTGCATCCTTCGATGAAGTTCAAGGCCTCTCTTGAGACATTAGCCTTGTTCTCGGTCCTCTCCAAGATAGGTAGTTCATCAATCGGCTTCCTCCCTCAGGGCGAACAGCATAGGATCACCTTCCAATGCGTAGACCCAATCTGCATACTGGGCCTATTTAGAAGATCACAACCTCAGACCAACGTGGTCCCGGATCCAGGATTACAGCAACACTCACCCCCAGCCAGTAGGGCCACACAGGGGGGGTGGTGGGACGACAGACTCAGGATCGACGACCTCAGTCTAGTGATGTCTGCCCCTTAAGTACCCCTCCCCAGCATGCACGGCGGGACCCGCTGATTGGCTGACGAGGGAGAATACTCAAATTACCTTGACCTAGCTGCTGCCACCCTTGGCCTGGAGTAACAACTACACCCCAGGCGAACAATAGTGGTCACTCACAGCACAGCCATGGCTGGAACAGAAGCCAAATTTGCTCAAAATCACACATCTGAGTAAACTAACTCTCAGAGTCCTGCTAAATTTTCAATAGCGCTGGCTCAAAAAGAGAAAGCCACTACACCTGTGTAGGGATATTTGGTTCATCCCTGTGTATCATCTGAGGCTGTTCACTTCACTGGGTGTATGGAGGGTTTACATCCACTTTAAGTGGCCGCTTCTCACTCAGCTCAACTTAACATCATCTCCACTCCTCGGAACAGCTAGGCAAACTGCTGTGCAGTAGAGATAAGCCATGATAGTCACTATCACAGCTTATCTCCCTTTAATAAACACATACCTCTGTCCAAAAAAAAAGCTGTGTGTTGGCAGCCCATTACAGTGTTTAAGAGCCGGCAGATCAATAGATATTTTTCTGTACTTGCAGGGTCTTTAATGAGATAAAACATGGGGTAATCTGAGTGTATTACAGAAATGTACTGCATATTTTTTGCCTTGACATATGCTTTAAATCAACCCTCGTGTTTTTATATTTTTCTATAATAAGTATTGATAGCATGGTACCTGTAGGAGTTTCAGACAATCTAAAGAACTACCATTGAGAAAACTTTTAAAACTGTATGCAGTTAACATTCGCAATGATAGAATTCAAAATAAGATCATGATCAAGAAGAATATTGTATTCTCATAGCTGTATGTAGTTATTACATGTAATGGTTGTATTCAAAATCAGCACCACTATCCATAAAAATATTGTATTCTGAAAACCTGCATGCAGCTGAAACATGTAGTGATGTTTTCAGAATAGTAATTCTATTTTTTATTTAATGTTCCCTTATTTTTTATTTTTTTATACACCAAGCTGTGCAGAAAAAATGACAGTGATAGAGTTTGAGACAAACTGTAACACTGCCAGGGTGCTTACTGCAGTCCCCTTACATTTATGTGGTTTACATTTTCTTCAATAAAAAAAAAAGCTGTTGTTTCAATTGCTCAAATATCTTAAGTCTGGACTGTAGTAACATAAATTCAGAACAAGAAAATAATATTTTACATGTCATTTTTCCTGAGGGGTTAGTGATTGAAAGTCCTCATGAAGATACAGAACCTCATCCCTAGGTTAATTGAAATAAAGGCATTGGGGAGATTCGGGGATTATCGCTGTGCCAGAATAGAAACCAGACATATTGTCATTTTTCCTATGAAGTATAATATAAACTTAAAAAAATAGGCTAAAATAGGCTAAAAAAAATGAACTAAAAAAAAATAGGCTAAAAAAAACGAATGGCTGGTTTTGTCCATTTTGCATGATACAGTAGGTCTCCTTTAACAAAACACATGGAAAGTAAAACAAAAGAACAGGACTGGTTCAGGACAGTACGTCTTAAAAATATTAGCCCAAGGCTTTGTTCTTAGTGATTTAGGTTAATGAACACTCACCTACTGTCACTGCAAGTTATAACCAGAAAAAATTGATGGATGAAATGTATAATTCAGAAATGTAAATTACGAGCCAGCCACTCTTGCGAAACAGATAACGTGTCCTTCACTACACGCTAGAAACGTCATATAAATTTTCCTGTGGCCAAATACAGGACATCTCTACTTTTAGTAAAAGTGCACAACAGTCCTCACTGCCCTTTAGCTATTATACATTGTCAACAGGGGCAGAACAGAGGGTCCCCTAATCGCGAATGGACACTGGGCTTGTCAGTTACATGGTGTGGCTCATTTTCATTTGATAGATTCAGAAGGAGAAAGGAATAAAAAGGGACATCTTCCAGGATTCATTTTCAGATGACCTTGTGCTATAGGATGTTTAAATTGCCTACTTCATACAACTCTATAAACTTCACTATTTTCATTTGCGGGATTAGATTGAAGTGTCAACTATTTGTGATGAATTGTGCAAGTAATTTATGCTCATGTTCTTCTTTGCTCCTTTATTTTTATTTATATGAAAGCAATATAATTTATTTACTTTAGGGAAGCTTTATCTGGAAAGTGGGACTTTAAAATGTATATTTGTATTTCAAACTCTTCTACAAAGCCCAGCTCTTACTACAGCCTGTTTCCAGCTAAACAATATACTGCTTTAGAAAGCTCCTCTTTAAAATGGAATCTATCAGTAGATAAGAATTCACAAGAGATACAAGAATATGAATGAGGTTGTGCAGCAAAATCAATACTATAACTTTCTCATATTAAATCAGGAGAAACAATATCGGGTAGTTTAGTGGGGTTAGGAAAAAGCATATCTACCTCTGGAAGAAAGGTCAGCATATAATACATGTTTTTTTTTTTTGCTACTACTATCTATACCAGCTGAATGAGCAGAAAGAAGGTTAGCAGTTTCACTCTGGAGCCTCGTACACACGACCGGTTTTCCCGCCTGGAAAACTGCTATGAGAGATTTTGGCCGGGAAAACCAGCCGTGTGTATGGTCCATTGCAGTTTTTCCAACAGGGAAACTGCCGAAAAAAAAGGGAACCAGCCCTGTTTTTATCCCGCCGGGATTCCCAGCAGTTTAAACCCGGCAGTTTTCCTATGGGAAACACTGCAATGGAGCACACAGGCGGCCGGGATTCCTGACCAAAGCCTTAATGGCAGTTTTCCTGTCGAGAAACCTGGTCGTGTGTAGGGGAAAAGGCCAGCCGTGCCATTCTGCCGACGTAAATGTGCAGTAGGCGGTCCTTAAGTGGTTAAAAAGCCCATAAACTCTATTCTATGTTATCCTATGTGTCCATTTACATATGAAAGTTTATTAGCAGTGGATTTTATGGGCTGTTTTCTGAACGCCCTAAAATCACGTTCAGGAGTCGTTTTTCTGACCACAAAAAACGCCAAACGCTAATAAACGCTGATAAACGTCAATAAATGCTCAAAAACATGGCTCCCCAGTGTTTAACATGTTTGATCCATTGAAAACAATAAAATAAAAAAAAGCTAAAAAACACTAATGCGGAAAAACACAAAAAAACACTAATAAACGCTATTGCAAAAACTGTAAAAAAAAACTTTGAAAGACTCACTGCAAAGCTACTGGCGTTTTTATAACATTATTTTAGCACCTAATGCCACGTACACACGGTCGGAAATTCCAAATGTTCGATGTAAGCTTGTTGTTGGAAAATCCGACCGTGTGTATGCCCCATCAGATATTTGCTGTCGGACTTTCCGACAACAAATGTTTGAGATCTGGTTCTCAATCTTCCAACAACAAAAGTTGTTGTCCGAAATTCCAATCGTGTGTAGCCAATTCCGACACACAAAATTCCATGCATGCTCTGAATCAAGCAGAAGAACCACACTGCCTATTAAACTTTTTTCTCGGCTCGTTGTACGTCTTGTACATCACCACGTTCTTGACGTTCGGAATTTCCGACAACATTTGTGTGACCATGTGTATGCAAGATAAGTTTGAGCCAACATCAATCAGAAAAAAAATTCACAGTTTTGTTGTCGGAATGTCCGATTTTTGAGTATTAGTCTTGTTCACTATGTTCAGTGGAGCTGTATTTTTCGATAGGTAAATTTAGCTTGCCTCACTGTAACCAGTGTATCTGTAATTGTTTGGGTAGCTATACGATGCGCTGTTTCGGACTGTAAATATGTCCCCATAAAAATGTGACAACTATTACAAACACGACAATGAATAAATCTCATGTGAAATAAATTTAAAATAAACTTTTAACTCTTGGTGTGAATTATTGTGTGTGACCATACAAGGTACATATAACTAATATGAGAGATGAACGGCAACAAGAACAGGGGAACAGCCGACGTTTTGCACAAAATACGTGCTTATTCATGGCCATTTTGTGCGAAACGTCGGCTGTTCCCCTGTTCTTGTTGCTGTTATCTGGTGATGTTCGTTTAATAAAAGACAACCTGTACGGTTTTTGGAGTGCGGCCATCCATTCTTCATTCATCTCTCATGCTCGTCTAGTGCACCGCCAGCACCCTTGGAATCCTGTATCAGTGTGTGACCATATAGTAGACCTACCTGGAGCGGTGACTCTCTTTCTTCTATACAAATAACTAATAGGCTACTGTATATCACACAACTAGATATCAAATTAAAGTGACAGATAACCTGCTGCAACAAATGCAGGTTAATTAAATAGGGGTGTCAAAAGTTCTAATACAGTATGTTGACTGGTGCTCCAATATTTCCTGTATTTGTATACAGTTAATAAGTGGTTCCACATGCAGTTTATAAAGGATTGTCCTTGTGCAAACAAAATAGTCCAAACTATCAGTGCATCACCAAAGTGCTGTGAACGAAAGATTGGCCGCCTACCAAATGAAGTGATCCTACCAAGAGATCATATGTGTGTATATGAAATCTCCTCAATGGGTAGGTGATTAGCCAGCTTCAGGAGAAGGATCCAGGCTTGCTTATCTCACTAATCACAAGCATCTCACATCATGTAGTGACAAAAGCAATGGAGAAGGGTCATAGCGCATTACTGTATAAAACGACTTAATTAAAAACAAAATTGCACTTACAGCCATGGGTGTCCGCTCCATAGGGCAAGGGGGGGCAATTAACCCCCCTAAAAAATCGAGAAGGTGTTGAAGAGTCTCGCGGCCGTGGGCTGTCTGAGCAGTCCTGGGCCAGATGTCAAACAGGCACAGTGAGCAGAGTGAAGACGCCCCCCCCTCCAGTGTTTATGTGTATACAGGGGGAGGGAACCTGCTGCCTGTGCTGTGCTAATGGTTGATATGAGGTACTGAATGGGATGGAGGAGGGGGGTCCATCTGTGCTGAAAGGGGTTTTGTACTGAATGGGGGGTCTGTACTGAAGGATGGTATGTGCTGAAGGGGGGGTCCATCTGTGCTGAAGGGGGTCTGTGCTTAAAGGGGGTTCATCTGTGCTGAAGGGGGGTCTGTGCTGAATGGAGAGGTCTGTGTGGAATGGGGGGTCCATCTGTGCTAAATGGAGGAGTCTGTGCTGAAGGGGGGTCCATCTGTTCTTAATGGAGGTGTCTGTCCTGAAGGGGGGTCCATCTGTGCTGAAGGGGGGTCTGTACATTCTCTAGGCTATATTTATATGGGCATGGACTGAAGCTGAATTATCTGAAGAGCTATTTCACACTGCGAGCTGGCCGCATTATCGGTAAAACTGCGCTTTACCATCATTTTAGCTGCGGTTTTCGTCCGCTAGCGGGGCTACTTTAAGCCCCGCTAGTGTTTGAAGAAAGGGTTAAATGCGATTGTGTATTGCCGCTGCCGAAGCACCCCCCCCCCCCCCCCCCCCCCGAAAAAATTTCAGTGGACGCCCATGCTTACAGCATAGTTGTTTGAGCATAAGATAGTGCATGGCTGCCTGCAGAACGGTCCACACTAGTTGACGTCATGCTACTGTTTCCTGCTCAATGCACTTCCTCTCAGAAGGCTTTAAATGGGAACAGAGGCTCCATTCCCTTATGTCAGGCTATATGCAAGGATTTCTGCTTCAGCTCCACATTTAACTGTTTCTACTCCAAGCCAATTCCACAGTTTGCTATATGCAGTGACTTCTGCTCCATCTTTACAGAAAGGAGTGCACTGTCCTCAACCTGTACATAGTTTCTGTTTTTTGGAGTATCCAACTCAATTCCCTCAACTCTATCCAAGTTCTTCAAAAATAAAAAAAACAGACTGGTTATTGAGGAAAAGTGAGCTATAATTTGTGTGCCTGGCTGCAGGGCAATCCACTGGGGAGAACCTGGGTAACCTATGGGAGTTAGAGCTACATAGCCTTAGGGACCATTGCAACAGATTTTTTATGTACTTGCTTTATCTTTTTTTAAATATTCAAATGCAATAAGACACTTTTTTTTTAAAAGTAACTTGTTTTTAAAGTACTGAAAGGACTTTGTACGGATCAGGGCAAACCAGACGATCCTCTAGTATGTATATTAGACATTCCGAACTTCGTTATGTTAGTTAGTTATGTTTACGTCGCCATTGCCTTTAAGGGAATTGCCTACTGCATCTGCGCGAAGTGTGTTGCACTTTCTGAATGACCTGGTGGCAGGAGAAGGAGGAGGGGGCCCTTACTTTCAGGGAGGCCGATAATCCAGGGGAACTCATCACATCTCACCACAGCCAGGTCTCCCGGAAGTGGGGATAGGTACCTGTCAAAACCATGTACCCTTTCCCACCTCCCCCTGTAAGGTGCCAAATGTGGATCCGGAGTGGGGGGAGGAAGCAGATAAGTGGAGCTTCCCTTTTTCCCTCCACTTTAATGTAATGTAAACACTCCTTCCTCAGTACAGACAAAGACAGATTCATGTACTTGCCTGTGACAGGTATATGAATCGAGCGTAAGCACTGACGTTTTCCATGCTGCACCCAGATAGAATTCTATAAGTGTCCACAAAACCCTTTATGAATTCTCGTAAATATGCTTGTAGAGAAAAAGAGTGCTATCATGTCATAGTTAAGCCAAGCAAGCCAAGCAAGCCAAGCATGTATATATATTTTTTGTGATCTATATGGATAGATTTCCCTTCACTTCATGTCCCATAGCCAAAACAGGAAGTGAGTGGAAATCCCTCCAAAGTGGGCAGATCTATGGTTGTCATCGGGTTCACCAGAAACAGTGTCACCATTGGAAGATTTCCCCTCTTTTCCTGTTTTGTGTAGTGGTCTTTTCTTTCATTTTTACATTCAATGATAATAGTAAATAGGACAAATAGAGAGGATGAATCTTCCTAATTGTGGCATAGACAACAATAAAAACTTGACAGGCATTCTAATCCCTCACCTATCCATTCAAAATTTAAAAAAAGTTTTGTTTTTAATTATACTTTAATAAGGGGTATCACTCTCCCCCACTATAATTTTTTTTGTTTTTTCTCCCCTGCTTACCTGATGCTGAACTAGCCACACTTGAGATACTCACTCACACAGGGGTTCCAGTGATATCTTGCTGAAATCCTCTTCTCTGCATATGCCGCCTGGTCCCACACCACCATGTTCATCTGTACGTGCCATATATCCCAGGAGGTACCAGGACCACTCACGTCATTCACCTAGGCAAATGTTGGTGCCCGAAACGTAATAAAAAAAAACTGTAAAATAAATAAATGTGCAGGTGAGATTGGGCAGAGTGCAAAGGAGACAAGTCATTGGAATGGGTGAAGATCCGCTTTAAGCTATTTACCAGGCAGAGCAAGGAAAAGCAGCTCATAGACACTTTTTAGTGTCTGATACCCTCACAAATCACATATCTGTGCTCATCCCACCCATGGCATGTATTCATAAGATAGTTTAAAACAAGCAGAGTAAAGAAGGCTATCAGACATCAAGGTAGGAGAGCATATAATTGTAGGACTGGCCTATTCAATTATGAGATGCTGAAAAATGAAAGCAGACACAAAGCAACAAAGATTCAAACCTCTCTGCATCAGTCAGTCATAATATGGATGGTATGGCCAGGGACGGACTGACCATTGAGGAACTCGGGCACTGCCTGAGGTCCCCATGCCACTAGGGGGCCCCATCAGGGTTGCAAGGCTCATTAAAACCAGGGACAGTATGTACAAATCTGTGTTTTTTGTTACATCTGTCCCTGATATGTCCAAAACCTACATGCTTTTGATGTGAAAATCCCGAGATTTTAGCTTCCCCGCCTCTGTACTGCCACCTGGCTTGGTGGCCATCTGTAAGCCCGGGGGCCCCATAAACTTCTATTGCCCGGGGGCCCCATGAGTTGTCAGTCTGCCCCTGGGTATGGCATATTATGGACCCTAAGGCCCGGTTCACACATATGCGATGCCGGATGTAATGCACTATGATTAAGCACTGTTTGATAGTGTGAAACGCATCAGCTCTTCTGTCCGTTCTGTTGTGGCATGTATTTTTGATCCTATTTTTTACGAATAAAGGCTAATTTATGGAGTGCGGCTGTCCAGAATTTTCTCTCATCCTCATATGCGATACGGGAACCAGCGCGATTCCAGTGCCAGGCCCGCATAGCATCTCCCTCACAGGCAGTTCACACTGCTCTCTGTGAACCACTGGGGGTGTCAGTACAAAGTTTATGACACCCCCAGATCGGTTCGCAGATCGCATTGCGAACAGTAATGTGAGGCTTTTAAATGTCCTGCCTCTCCTGCTAACCCCCTCAAGGCAGGGGGCGAGCATGACACTCCACACCAGGGAGAAAGCCTTGCATTACTGTGTGGAGTTACAGACAGAAGAACAGGAAGTGAGGATTTCTCAGAAGAAATAAGGACATTTAAAAGCAAAATGGAAGGATGAGGTAATTGAAGGAGGACTGCACTAAGGTAAAGGAAGCTATTTAGGGGATTTTTTTTACCTTTACAACCCTTTTAAGGCTAGCAGGGGTGCTGACAAGGATCAACTTCTATTTATTTATGTACAACCTTTATCCCAAAAGGAAAAAAAAAAAATCAGTTTAATGTAACGGCTTATAAAGTGTTAGCTGGAGTTTAGTTAGAAAATCCATAATCTATGAACAGAGCGAGGGGTCTAGGCCAAGGTCGTTTAACTTGTACATCATTTTGTGGGAGATTATTATACTGAAGGCAGAACTAAAATAAAAAAATAACATTCTAACATAAGTGTTTGGGTCCTTGGAATGGGTCAAGGCTATATGTAATGCACGGTTAATATGTTCACTCAGTAAGCAAACCGATGTTTATCCAGATCAGCGGAGATGCTGGCCTTGATGTGCGATAGCACAAGCCGCTTCAAGCACTTCATAATCACCCATGTTAAAGCAACTGGATAATAAACATTGAGAGACCTCAAATATCTTTAACAGTACAGAGTGGTCCATAATTTTTCACAATAATAAAATAGATTCTCCTCTTCTCAGCAACATTGAACCTTTTATCGTAGGCGCATTGCACTTTTATATACCGTAGGTCAAAAACACTGCTTATCAAACAGAAGCAGCAACTGAATTAAAGCGGAGTTCCACCCAGGAAAACAACATTTGCCCATATTGCTTAAAATAAAAAAAAAGGGAAAAAATAAATAAAATACTCACCCGAAATACCTGTTGCTATGCGGAAGTCTGTAATCTGCCTCTTCCACACCGCGGTGTCTTTTCTTCTGCTTCTTCTGCTTTCTGGGAACTGTGTGTGTTCTGAGAGCAGCCGCCCATTCACAAGCCAGCGTGAGACTCACGCAGGCGCAGTATGAGCGATCGTGGGACCGGCATCGGGGGGGGGGCCATCAGCGCGGGCAAGTAGGACAAGGTAAGTGTCCTTATTTAAAGTCAGCAGCTACACTGTTAGTAGCTGCTGACTTAAAAAAAAAAAAAAAAAATTGCGGCTGGAACACCCCTTTAAAACAAGGAAAGTCATACTTTATGTAATGCTCGTTATAATTCTGTGGCATTGACAATATACAAAGTTAATTTGTTCTATCAATTTATATACAGTACATGTAAAGTTCATGGCATCAGCCAAGCAATGTGTCCTTCCTCTCCAGAGCATAATTAATACAAGCAAGTATCCTGAGTTATGAAGTACAGTGCCTTGAAAATGTATTCATACCCCTTGATATTTTCCACATTTTGTCATGTTGCAACCAAAAAAGTAAATGTATAGACCAACACAAAGTGGCACATAAAATATAATATCTGAAAAGTGTGGTGTGGATTTGAATTCACCCCTCTTTAGTCTGATACCCCTAACTAAGATCTAGTGGAACCAATTGTCTTCAGAAGCCACCAAATTAGTAAACAGAGTGCGCCTGTGTTTAATTTAATCTCAGTATAAATACTGCTGTTCTGTGAAGCCCTCAGAGTTTTTTTTAGAGAACCTTAGTGAACAAACAGCATCATGGAGGCCAAAAAACACATCAGACAGGCCTGGGATAAAGTTTTGGAGAAGTTTAACCTCTTACACAAAGCTGGCCATTATATGATATTGTCTTTTTCAGCCAGCGATTCCCATAAGAACAGTCATAGCGGCTGGTGATCAAATCTTTATTTATTTTTTTAAACTAATTTTTTTTGGGTAAAATTAATAATGTTTGGGGATTCTATGTCATTTTCTAGCAAAAAAAAAATATGATTTTACATGTAGGAAAGAAATGTCAGAATTGGCCTGGTAGGCAAGTGGTTAAAGCAGGGTTAGGTTATAAAAAAATATCCCAATGTTTAAACATCTCAAAGAACACTGTTCAATCCATCATCTGAAAAAGTTGACAGCTGCAAAGGCTGTCGGGACTTGTAGTTTTCCATTGACAGAGGACTGTGAATGAGTGATGGGGGGTTCCCTCTAGCTGCCGATCTGTTTGTAACATATTACACCTGGAATATGGGTGTAACATGTTACAAAAAGTGAACTTAAGCTTTTAATATTATCTCTAATTGTGAAGTTCTGAGTGCATTAACTACCGTTTTTTCTCGCAGTATAAGACGCACTTTTTCTTCCCCAAAACTGGGGGGGGGGTGCGTCTTATACGACGAATAGACTGGTTTACCTGACCGATCAGCGATCCGCCGCCGCGGCCTTAGGAAAGGCCGCGGCTTTGGCCTAGCTCTGGAGCGGTCGGCCATCTTGGTACACCCGGCGCGCGCTGACATCATCACCCCTCTGCTCGTGGATCCTAACAGCGCGCATCTGCAACAACAGTGAGGTGTGTTGGACTGGCTATTAGGGGGCAGGGAAATGCAATGTTACTGGCTGTTACTATGTTGGGGGCAATGTTACTGGCTGTTACTGGCTGTTACTATGTTGGGGGCAATGTTACTGGCTGTTACTGGCTATTATTACTATGTTGGGGGCAATGTTAATGGCTGTTACTGGCTATTATTACTATGTTGGAGACAATGTTACAGGCGGTTACTGGCTATTATTACTATGTTGGGGGCAATGTTACTGGCTATTATTACTATGTTGGGGGCAATGTTACTGGCTATTATTACTAGGTTGGGGGCAATGTTACTGGCTGCTATTACTAATGTGGGGGCAATGTTACTGGCTATTATTACTATGTGGGGGCAATGTTACTGGTCCTCCAAGGCCATAGAGGTGATCAAATACAATCTTTGATCGCCTCTGTGACCAGCTGGCCGCACCACCAGATTGTTTCTCGATCGCCGCGCCTTTGGAAACTGTAAGCCTGAGAAACACAGGCTAGCCACTTCTGAAAGCGTTCCAGCAGCTCATTAGCTGCTTAGAGCACCTTCATAAAAAAGCCAGCTGCCGGCCGAAGAAAAAAGTTACCGGGGTTATGGTTGATAGCTTCAGCTATAACCCCCGGTAAACCACTTGAAAACTGCAACGTATATACATATATATATATATCTATATATATATATCTATATATATATATAGATATATATATATATCTATATATATATATATATCTATATATATATATATAGATATATAGATATATATATATATATATATAATGTATTGTAGTCGGCAGGTGGCTATAAAACATATATTCTTACAATTTTCTGATTTTTTTTATTCTCCAAAACAGAGAAGGGAGGTAGCTGATCTGTCAAATTGTCAATGCAAAGAATTTTAAGATATGTGTTTATCTGCAACTGTTACTATTTCCTATGGATAGTTTTCAGACAAGGTTAATTTAACTCATGTGAGATCATGTACTTCAACAGCTGTTCACAGCCTGCTCCATGCTGGCAATTTTACTAGAAACAGCACTTGTAAACATTGAAATGCAAATGTTCTGATGTTCCTGTTTTAAGGTTTGTTAAAATACTATACAGTATATATTTTTTATTTTTGAGAAAATGTTTGTACATTTTGCAATTGTACACTTTGTTTGTTTTTTTTGTTTTTTTTTATCAAATATCTGAGAACAGCTGTTTTTTTTTCTTTTTTCTAACTCCAAACAATGAAGAATTATTTCTTTAGCTTAGAATTGGCAATTTAGTTTACTTTACATACG
Organism: Rana kukunoris; assembly: GCA_029574335.1. NCBI lineage: Eukaryota > Metazoa > Chordata > Amphibia > Anura > Ranidae > Rana > Rana kukunoris. Next base: position 175,070,467 of record CM056050.1, on the reverse strand, counting down.
TCAAAAGAAGGCATTTATATTTGCCTTACTGTGTCCAAAAACTTTTGTCAGTCTCTTGCTGTTCTGTTGAGGCAGTTTTGCTGGTCCCTACCAACATCCAATTTGCGCCTTGCTGCTGCGTATCTACTACCTGCAGGCTGGACTTTATCTGCTACTAGTTTGCATATGCTTTGCGAAGGTAAACATCTCAGCACTCAGCACTAAATTTTTTTTCAGTCACAGCACCCTTTAAAAGTACACAAAATCTCAAGGCATCTAAGTCTTCAATGTAAAAAATGTATTGTTGCTTACTATCAAGGAAAAACCTGAGCTTGGGATGATCAGAAGCCCCCCTCTTAACATCAGTGGCCCCCTCTTGAGTTTCCCTCTTCACATTAGAGTCCTGCCATGAAATTCAGGTCCCTCTTCATATCAGAGCACCCACATCATGTTAGATTCCCTCCATTATAACATCAAAGTCCCACCATTAAATAAGCAACCTCCGTTCCCATCAGAGTCCCCCAATCAAATCAGAGCACCCCAATCACATCAGCGTTTCCTCATCACATCAGACGTCAACCCATCCCACCAGATTTCCCCCCCCCCCTCACAGAAGCCCCTGATTAAATCAGAGCCAGATCTTCAGAATTAATGCAGCAAAATTAGGAAAATGCTTACACTGCGGGACCTCACGTACAGCTTTCCCTCCCACAGGCCACTAGAAGACCAGTGAGCAGTATAGTAGTGACATAACCAAATCTCACTCCAAATGTTGTGAGACTGGTAATCCCTGACAGTGATGCCTTAGATTCCCATTGCAGAAATATAGGTATGAGACTGTAGGCACAGGTGGTGCATTATTATTTTTAAGACAAAAAGATAATCTGTTATGGCACTGCACGGCACAATTAATATTTCTAGATGTTCCCTGTAAAAGAACAAATATTCACTTTTGGAGTTCAGGCACACTTGAATGGAACATTTTTTTTTTTTTTTTTTACATACATATTTGTAAAGGGAAACTTTGCTGTCTTTTTATAAGTTTTCAGGTAAGAAAGTGATAGAAATAAACAAGCTTCAAGGCATTCATAAGTTCTAAGGCCTGCGATCCAGTATTAAAAAAGAACTTTGATACAGTTACTTAAACTGGTTGTGAAGTCAGAAGTGTAGCAGCTGCCCTCAGCACCCCCTAATACTTACCTAAGCCCCATCTCTGCCCAGCGATGTCCACCAGTGCCATCCAGGACTCTCCTCTTGAGAGTGGCACTATTGGCTCCCGCTGCTGTTAATCAAAGTCAGTTAGCCAATTAGGAAAGAGAGGGGCAGGGCCGAACTAGGGCTCCCAGAGTAAGCTGTCTCCCAGGTTGGCTGTCTCCCAGAGCAAGCTGCTTGCTGTAGGGACACTCAACAGGAGGTAGGGGCCAGGAGAGCCGAAGAGGGACTGGAGAAGGAGAGGATCCGGTCTGCTCTGTGCAAAACCACTGCAACAGAGTGGGTAAGTATAACATGTTTGTTATTTTTCGAGAAAAAAAAAAAACAAGACCTTACAATCACTTTAACATCATTTGGTATAGCATTTTTTAAATGAAACATAAAATGGAACTATCAATAACTTTAAAAGAGTAAAAGATAGCATGTCACAATATACCATAACAGTGTATAAACGATTGTATCTTTTATTATTAAAAGCTAGGCATCATGGTCCACTGGCTATTTACAGCTAGGAACAAATGATACGTCAGACTAATCACTGATTATCCAGAAACTGGTAAGATAATTCAGAGGAACAAGAAGCATCAAATACGTCCATGGCACTTTTTGCAATTTCGGCACTGCATCGCTTTAAGTGGCAAAAGCGTGGTCGTGCGACGTGGCTCCCAAACAAAATTGATGTCCTTTTTTCCCCTACAAATAGAGCTTTCTTTTGGTGGTATTTGATCACCAATTTGTTTGTTTTTTGCACTATAAACAAAAAAAGAGCGACAATTTTGAAAAAAAAAGCAATATTTTTAACTTTTTGCTATAATAAATATCCCCCCAAAAAACATATAACATTTTTTTTTTCCTCAGTTTAGGCCGATACGTATTTATATTTTTGGTTAAAAAAAAACGCAATAAGCGTTTATTGATTGGTTTGCGGAAAAGTTATAGCGTCTACAAAATAGGTTATATTTTTATGGCATTATTATTAATATTTTTTTTTTCAACTAGTAATGGTGGCGATCCGCGATTTTTATCGTGACTGCGACATTATGGCGGACAGATCGGACACTTTTGGCACTATTTTTGGACTATTCACATTTATACAGTGATCAGTGCTTTAAAAATGCAATGATTACTGTGTAAATGTGACTGACAGTGAATAGTTTAACCCATGGGTCTTCAAACTACGGCCCTCCAGTTGTTCAGGAACTACAATTCCCATCATGCCTAGTCATGTCTGTGAATGTCAGAGTTTTACAATGCCTCATGGGATGTGTAGTTCTACAACAGCTGGAGGGCCGTAGTTTGAGGATCCCTGGTTTAACCTGTAGGGGGCTCTGAAGGGGTTAAGTGTGACCTAGTGTGTGGGTACAGGGATATGTGTGACACACCACTGTCACCGCTCCCGATCATAGGGAGCTGTGATCAGTGTCCTGTCACTAGGCCTCTCCGTGAGACAATTGCGGGACTCCTGGCGGACATTGAGTCCATGGGACCTGCGGTCAGACTCACTGAGCTTGCCAGTGAGCACGCTGCCAGCAACCCCTGGGCCTTAAAGGTGACATATATATACAGTGCAGAAAATAAGTATTTGAACACCCTGCTATTTTGCAAGTTCTCCCACTTGGAAATCATGGAGGGGTCTGAAATTGTTATCGTAGGTGCATGTCCACTGTGAGAGACATAATCAAAAAAAAAAAATTCCAGAAATCACAATGTATGATTTTTTTTAACTATTTATTTGTATGATACAGCTGCAAATAAGTATTTGAACACCTGAGAAAATCAATGTTAATATTTGGTACAGTAGCCTTTGTTTGCTATTACAGAGGTCAAACGTTTCTTGTAGTTTTTCACCAGGTTTGCACACACTGGAGGAGGGATTTTGGCCCACTCCTCCACACAGATCTTCTCTAGATCAGTCAGGTTTCTGGGCTGTCGCTGAGAAACACGGAGTTTGAGCTCCCTCCAAAGATTCTCTATTGGGTTTAGGTCTGGAGACTGGCTAGGCCACGCCAGAACCTTGATATGCTTCTTACAGAGCCACTCCTTGGTTATCCTGGCTGTGTGCTACGGGTCATTGTCATGTTGGAAGACCCAGCCTCGACCCATCTTCAAAGCTCTAACTGAGGGAAGGAGGTTGTTGCCCAAAATCTCACAATACATGGCCCCCGGTCATCCTCTCCTTAATACAGTGCAGTCGCCCTGTCCCATGTGCAGAAAAACACCCCCAAAGCATGATGCTACCACCCCCATGCTTCACAGTAGGGATGGTGTTCTTGGGATGGTACTCATCATTCTTCTTCCTCCAAACACGGTTAGTGGAATTATGACCAAAAAGTTCTATTTTGGTCTCATCTGACCACATGACTTTCTCCCACGACTCCTCTGGATCATCCAAATGGTCATTGGCAAACTTAAGACGGGCCTTGACATGTGCTGGTTTAAGCAGGGGAACCTTCCGTGCCATGCATGATTTCAAACCATGACGTCTTAGTGTATTACCAACAGTAACCTTGGAAACGGTGGTCCCAGCTCTTTCAGGTCATTGACCAGCTCCTCCCGTGTAGTCCTGGGCTGATTTCTCACCTTTCTTAGGATCATTGAGACCCCACAAGGTGAAATTTTGCATGGAGCCCCAGTCCGAGGGAGATTGACAGTCATGTTTAGCTTCTTCCATTTTCTAATGATTGCTCCAACAGTGGACCTTTTTTCACCAAGCTGCTTGGCAATTTCTCCGTAGCCCTTTCCAGCCTTGTGGAGGTGTACAATTTTGTCTCTAGTGTCTTTGGACAGCTCTTTGGTCTTGGCCATGTTAGTAGTTGGATTCTTACTGATTGTATGGGGTAGACAGGTGTTTTTATGCACCTAATGACCTCAAACAGGTGCATCTAATTTAGGATAATAAATGGAGTGGAGGTGGACATTTTAAAGGCAGACTAACAGGTCTTTGAGGGTCAGAATTCTAGCTGATAGACTGGTGTTCAAATACTTCTTTGCAGCTGTATCATGCAAATAAATAGTTAAAAATCATACATTGTGATTTCTGGAATTTTTTTTTTGGATTATGTCTCTCACAGTGGACATGCACCTACGATGACAATTTCAGACCCCTCCATGATTTCTAAGAAGGAGAACTTGCAAAATAGCAGGGTGTTCAAATACTTATTTTCTGCACTGTACATCGATCTGCCCAGCCGTGCCATTCTCCCAACGTATATAGTCGTGCAGTGGTCGGCATGGGGCTAGGTATAGTGTTTCATAGTCTGTCTGACAGGGGCATTCAGAGAAACTTGATTTTGAAGTATGCTGAAGCCAGAAGGAAGCATTCCCTCCTTCATCCATCTCATATACTTTAATGATTAGTATAGTGTTCTGGCAGGTCATAAGGTTAAAGGAAGCACTGGGTGCTGACTGGTCCCGGAGTAAGAGAAAGCAGCAGAGTGGTAAACAGTAGTGTTGAGCGGAATACGCCATATTCGATTTCGCGATATTGCGCGAATATATAGAAGAATATTCGCGAATGTTCGCTAATATCGAATATTCGTGATATTTAATCCAAAAAAAAATTTGCGAAATTTCGCTAATGTGAAAATGATTGCGAAATTCTCATAAACGGAGATCATTTCCTGTATTACTAAACTAATATGCACTAAACACTAACTCTACACTAACTCTACTTAAAAGAAAGGAGAATAAGGGGGCAAAAGAAGGGCGGAGAAGATAATCGCGCAATATTCCTATTGCGCGATTATCTTCTCCGCCCTTCTTTTGCATCAGAGCCAATCAGAATAACTCGAATATTCGGCAAAAGGAATATCGCGCAATATTCCTTTTGCCGAATATTCGAGTTATTCTGATTGGCTCTGATGCAAAAGAAGGGCGGAGAAGATAATCGCGCAATATTCCGTTTGTCGAATATTCGAGTTATTCTGATTGGCTCTGATGCAAAAGAAGGGCCGAGTAGCTGATGCGATTCTTTTATGTTGCCGAAAATTCGCAATGCGAATTTTCGGCAACATAAAAGAATCGCATCAGCTACTCGGCCCAGGGTCTCTCTCTAATCATACCAGCAATGCTTTTAGACGTCGATGGAGATCACTAGGATGTGATCTGTTTTAAAAATAAATTTGAAAAAATACGAATATTCGCCATAGCGAATATTCGCCGCAATATTCAAGTTATATATCAGACAGGAGGCTCATATCTTATGCATTATCTCTCTTTACTAATGCTCATAGCAGAAATACAGTGAAACGTTCAAATAACTTAAAACTTAAAGAACTTCAACTCCCAGCAGGCCCTGGGCTCAGTTAGCCCCTCCCCGATCATAGACTGCATATAAGGGACTGCCTGTGGTAAAATAGCCCTCTTTCTTTCTGCTCATGGCAGCTTTCAGATAAGTGTTTTTTACTATTTGATTTGAGTGCAGCTGTCTCTGTGTGAGGCGGTGGGAGTGAGGGGGGACTCCTCACCCCCCCCCCCCCCCCCCGGCATCCCATGGTGACATATTCATTTAAATTTTGATTGGAATGTCATTTTATTCCTGCTCTTTTTTGTACATGTACGTTCTGCATATATACATTTATGCACTTCGGCTGTGCCTTCTGCCGTGCGGGCGCCTGTTACCCGCGCCGCACTTTTTTCTCCCCTGTCCCTTGAGCCTGTGTTTCCCCTACTGCGTGTCGGGCACCGTTACATAGACGCCGCCATCTTCCCCCTTCTTCCCCATTACCTCACGCGCGATCGGGGGGCGGAGCCTATCGGCTCCTTCGAGGACAACCAATTAGCGCTCAGGAGGACGTAGTCTCGCGAGACTTCGTCCCAGAGCACGGGGATCGTGGGCTTTCTTCCTCACGGCGGCCAGTGCGACGCTGACTGAGGAAGGAAAGGAGCCTGTACACCATCTCCCTCAGGTTTTTTCTTTCTGGGCACTTAGGGGTACAATCCGTGCGCTCGTATCGCGATTTACATCGCGATCTTCACAATCCTTATCCCTATCTTCTCCAGCACTGCGGAATTTATTCCGGCTGGGAGTTCCTTTTCCAACCATTATACTGCCATATAGTACTACTGTATAGCCATGTCTGAGGAACACATAACTACTCCCCCTAGAGGAGAGGGCTTTTCTCTCGAATCCGTTCAGTTCATGTCAGCCAAACAAATACAAGACCTGATCAATAGGTCAGTTCAGACAGCTCTGGCCTCGGCCATCCCGCCCGCAGGTTCACACTTTGCAATGCCTAACCTGCCCGCCCCCCCCACCCCAGAGTGGCGAACCACCAAGTAAAAGGGGGAAAGTTGCACATAAACTGAAACATACTTTGGCGGCACCTGACTCCCCGACAGGGGAAGTAAATAATATGTTGCAGGCAGTTCCTCCCTCGGTCTGCCAACCCCAGCACCTAACAGACTCTGAACGACCCCTGGGCCTCAGGGAGTTAACAGAAGAGAGGCATAAGTCCTCTAGAAGGAACAAACCTGACTCCTACATTGATTCCTCTGACGAGGACTCACCAGGCATTTTAGAGGATAAAGAGTCTGACGGCTATGAGTCCGATGATAGTAACAAAGGTGCTGGGGATACGGCGTTTGTTCCCAACGCCACCCCTGCCACGCAGGGTGAAGTGGTCCTTGATGCCCTGGGGGAACCTTTTTTCCACCCTGACGCCATTTCCCATCCGAGATCAGGCGAATGGTCCCCCCTCCCTCAAGTCTCCCAATACGTGGAACTCTGGGTCAGTAAATCCCTAGACAGATCGGCCCGAAATAAGCTACGATCCGAATGCCCTAGACCCTTCATCCCCAATAAGGTGGTGGCTACTCCAGAAGTAGACCCCATCCTCGCCAAATACCTGGCGAAGTCGGGCAAACTCCCCAAAAAAGGGATCGAACGTTCCTTCAAACTAATTCAGGAACGCATTTTAGACCTGATAGGCCCTCTGACAAAAATCCTCAACTTATCCGAGCAAGCGGCCGCTTCAGGCCAACCTGTGGACTTAGTCCAACTGCGCGGGTGGGCCCAGAGGGCTATCTGCCTAGCAGGCACCGCCAACACCTCCTGCTCAGTGGAGAGACGCCGCTCCATCCTAATGCGGCTAGACCCCCAACTCTCTCACCTAGCCGAAACCGAACCCGGGCCCTCGGCAGTTGGCATGTTGTTTGGGGACAACCTAATGAAAGACATTAATAGATTTGTGGGCCTGTTTACAGGACTCGACAAAGCACAGACTTCCCTAAAAAGATCAGGGGCGAATAGGGTTTTTTCCAGGGCCGGCAGAGGTAGAGGCCGATCTGCCGGCCGCGTGCCCTCCTATAGGCCACAGGGTAGATCTACCCAATACCAACAGGCTCCTCCTTCCTACTCCGCCCCGGTGGCGCAACCAGCACCGTTTTTTCCACCCCGAGGCAGACCCTGGCGCGGACGCGGCGGACGTGGCTACCCCCGTTCCCGTCCCCCTACCGGTGAGTATACCTTACACTCCGCACTCACACATTCCTGTGGGGGGTCACCTGATGTATTTTACCCACGCCTGGTCTGCGATTACGGCAGACCCGTGGATACTACAGACAGTCACAGGTTTTCTAATAGAGCTCCTGTCGCCACCGGTCCTAGACACCTTGCCTCCTCCTATCAGATTTGCATACCAAAACGTTGTTCTCATAGACAACGAGATGTCAGAACTCAGAGCCAAGCATGCAATCTTAGAGGTAGAAAACTCGTCCCCGGGGTTCTTGAGCAATCTCTTCCTGGTGAAGAAGAAAGGGGGTGGTTTCCGTCCCGTGATAAACCTCAGGGACCTAAATCAACATGTCTGCTACAGACATTTCAAGATGGAGGGTATTCACTTCCTCCGAGATCTCTTGCAACCGGGAGACTGGTTGGTGAAGGTAGACCTGAAGGACGCTTATCTCACCGTTCCGATCCACCCAGAGTCGCAACACCTCCTCCGCTTTCTATGGAGAGATCGAATGTGGCAGTTTACCTGCCTCCCATTCGGCCTGTCATCAGCACCATGGTGTTTCACCAAACTGATGAAACCCGTGGTGGCATCACTACGGAGCAGAGGGGTACGTCTGATCATTTATCTAGACGACCTCCTCATCATGGCCCACTCCAAAAACCTAGCCTCCCTTCATATGTCATGGGCGGTCTCATTATTGCAGAACCTGGGCTTCTTAATCAACTTAGAGAAGTCGATCCTGGTCCCGGCCCAGGAGATGGAGTTCTTAGGCTTCCTGGTAGACACCAATCTATCCGTCCTCCGTCTCCCAAAGTCCAAGTTGGCCCTCATACGCAAGGAAATCAGAGCGGTTCTCCGCAAGGGTTCCTTATCCTTAAGAGTTCTGGCCCGCTTAGTGGGACTGCTAGCGGCCTCCATCCAGGCTATCTTCCCGGCACCTCTTCACTACAGGGCCCTTCAGAGGCTCAAGATTATGCACTTGCGTCAGGGCCTCAGGTACGCGGACGAGATTCAGCTTTGTCCGGAGGCCACGGAGGAACTACGTTGGTGGCTTCGACACGCCGTCGAATGGAACGGCAAGACCATTTTCAATTCCGGTCCCGACATCATCGTCACGGCTGGGGCGCTCGCTGCGGGGAGGCTTCCACAGGTGGGACATGGTCTACCTCCGAAGCAGAGCTACACATCAATGCCTTGGAACTTCTGGCGGCTTACTTTGCAGTCAAGAGCTTCTTACCACACGCGTCCAACTGCTGTGTGTTGTTCCGCATGGACAATGTGGCAGCGGTTCAATACGTCAACCGCTTGGGTGGCACCAGATCCAGGATCCTGGCAGACCTTGCGAAGGAATTCTGGCACTTCTGCCTTACACGCAACATTGTCCCTATCGCGGAGTATATTCCGGGGGTCTTCTCCAGCACTGCGGAATTTATTCCGGCTGGGAGTTCCTTTTCCAACCATTATACTGCCATATAGTACTACTGTATAGCCATGTCTGAGGAACACACAGTGGCCGACTGGAATTCACGTCATCTCGCCGATTCCAGCGACTGGCGACTGGATCATTCTGTATTCCTTCGCTTAAGTCGGCTTTGGGGCCCTTTATATGTGGATCTCTTTGCTTCCTGTCTCAACCATCAGTTACCCCGCTTCTTCAGCTGGAGGCCGGACCCGGAAGCTTCCGCGGTAGACGCTTTCCGTCTCATTTGGCCGGGAGGAACGCACTACGCATTTCCCCCCTTCCAAATGATGGCCAGAGTTCTCATCCAGGCGGCGAACCAACGAGCGATGGTCGTGCTAGTCACACCCTGGTGGCCGACACAACCTTGGTTCCCTCTCCTCTTGGGAATGGCCGTGGATTTCCCCAGGCTGATTCCCCACTTCCCACACCTGCTGACCAACCCCACCAGGGGTCTTCATCCTCTGATCACGGAAGGCAACCTCCACCTTCTGGCATGGTTGATCTCGGGGTCCCGGACACGGATAGCAACCTTTCAAGAGCAGCTAAGGATCTCCTCGCCGTGGCCTGGGCCCCTGGGACTAGATCAGCTTACCGATACGCCTGGCACCTCTGGGTGCGTTGGTGTGATCAACGGCAGGTCGATCCCATACATGCCCCTGTGTCCATAGTGGTGAACTATTTGGCGGATTCTTTCGAATCCGGCAAGTCTTATAGTTCCATCAATATTTACCGTTCGGCTATCTCGGCGTATCATGACCCTATAGACTCCCTACCTGTGGGAAAACACCCACTGGTATGTAGGCTACTACGGGGTATTAGATTTAATTCGCCCCCCTAGGCCTAGATATCAGACAACCTGGGATGTCTCCAAGTTACTCGGCATTTTTGCATCGTGGGAGGACAACGACGCCCTACCCCTTAAACTGTTGTCATATAAATTGACTGTGCTACTTTGTCTAGTTTCCATCAAGCGCGTCTCAGATGTGAGAGCGTTGGACATTTCTAGACGACAATTCTCACCTCAAGGGGTCAACTTCTCGGTGGTCCGTAGGACCAAAACGGTTATCCACTCGGTCTTTTACCCGTTCTTTCCCACACATCCCCAACTTTGCGTGGTACGCTGCCTACAGGCATACGAAGTGCGGACAACTACCCTCCGTTCTCCGAATTTCTCTCAGCTCCTAGTCTCGTATGTAAAACCTCATCATCCAGTCTCTTCCGCCACATTAGCGAGATGGGTACGCTCAGCCATGGAGATGGCGGGCATAGATACCTCCCTGTTCGGGGCTCACTCTTCTAGGGGTGCTATGGCCACAAAAATCGTCTCGTCTGGAGGCTCTCTCTCTGACTTGCTCCTGGCGGCTGATTGGTCTTCTGAGACAACCTTCCGCCATTTTTATTTCAGACCGGAGGACCACATATCCATGTCAATTCTGTGATTGTTATCTGTACTATATATAATGTTAACACTGCTCTGTTAGCTTTGAACTTGCATAAGATATGAGCCTCCTGTCTGATATATAAATTGAGATTTTCCTAGCTTGTAACGGAAAATATTAGTTATATGAAGACAGGAGGCGAGTATCTTCCCTCCCTGCCCTACCCTATTACGATTCTGGTTTCTTTCAGGATACTGAACGCTGCGATCATGGTCCTGAAGACGGCTGATCGGACGGCTGCGGAGGTTTGAAGTTCCTATAGTCCCCGTTGGGATGAAGTTGGTCCGCCTTCGGACATGTTCCCTATTGGTTCCCCCAGACTCAGATGTCAGGTTCCGGCCGAGGAGTTCCAGGCGACAACGGAGATGTCCGGGTGGAGTTCCTGCTCCTGGTTATGGCGCTTAGCATCAAGAAAGAGGACTATTTTACCACAGGCAGTCCCTTATATGCAGTCTATGATCGGGGAGGGGCTAACTGCTGGGAGTTGAAGTTCTTTAAGTTTTAAGTTATTTGAACGTTTCACTGTATTTCTGCTATGAGCATTAGTAAAGAGAGATAATGCATAAGATACTCGCCTCCTGTCTTCATATAACTAATATTTTCCGTCACAAGCTAGGAAAATCTCAATTTATTCGCGAATACTCGAATATGCAATATTCGTAGCGAATATTCGTGAGCAACACTAGTAAACAGTACACACACAGTCAAGAATACCAAATTTGCTATGCAGGCACCAGGTCTCACATGATTATATAATTCGTAGGTTAGTATTTTTGCCACAGGCATAAATTCTGACCATGAATGATGCCAAATAACAAACAAAAATTAAGATATTAGTAGGTAAAAGCCTCCACCACCTGCTGCTGCAAATGCACATCCTACATCAGTCAGGAGTCAATCATAGAGTAGGTGTATCCTACTACCTGCTTAGCTAATTCATGCTTTTGAATTGTTATTGAATATTGATGCAGGCTTCCTTTGGTTTCTTTGTTTGCCTGATGCCTGTCTTGACATCAGTTTTGTTTTCCTGACCTTGTTTGCCTGCCATCTGCCCTGATTTTAAACCATCTGACAGCTTTCCTGTCTTGTAACTGTTCTTTGCCTGTTTAATGGACTGTCACCCTTCAGTTAAATATTGACCTAAAGAGGATTGTGATCTTTTTTAGAGGTAATACATACATGTAAATGGTACACTAAACAGCATACATGCACTGTAGGTGAATATATATATATATTATATATATATATATATATATATATATATATATATATATATATATAAGAAGGCCAGTATGGTGGCCTGAGTTTATGGGAGGAGCCCGGAGCCCGGAGGGTATTTAGGCATCCCACTCACACATGCTCTTTGTCGGTTCAGTGTGCAGTACTACACGTCACTGGGCCGACTCTTCCCAGCTCACCTCATGTCCGTGAGTCTGCGCATTCAATCGCATTCGACATCGCAAGTGCATTGCGGCTTCCTTGTTCATGGTCTTCGATGGCGGTTCCCGCTTACTGTCGCAGGTTGTATTCAACCTTTTGTATCATGTGCAATCTTGCAATTCGTTATGCTTCCTATCCTGCATTTATTTTGTAAAAATCTGCCTCTCATGTTCTAACATCTTAGTTACAAGCTTGGTACATTTGTAACTCCCTCCTGCCAAACAAACTATGTATTTGTATATTCAGTGTCTTATTCATTTGGAGATTAGCATATATTCTTTGTATGGGTTCTTTGGCAGATTGAGGTGGTAATTGAACTCACCTGCTGCCTTGTCTGCACTTGATTAGCCTGGGGGGATGGGTGGCTGGTAGGTGTTCGGTTTCACAGCAAGAAGTAGCATACACTACAACCAATTCACCAATTCACAGCAGATTTGTTCAACACTCCTTTCTTCCGATTCGTATCAGATTTGTTTCATGCATTTTACAACCGTCATTTCCCTTTATAACCGTTTTGTATCAGATACATTGCATACTTTCCACCATTGCCATTCTATGTTTCCCCCATGCCGTGTGTTTTAGTTTCCGCAGCAGAACTTACAAATTGTTTGTACACGGTTCTTCTCTCTCATTTATTTACCAAAGTTATTGCCTGTGCGTCATGCATGGCGCCACACCACACCACACCACTCCACGTGTTGCACATCCACTCTTGTCCAAGCAAACCCAGTTGCATGTTCACTGTCCCAGGTAGGATTCGTTCGCTTGTTTTTCATGTCAAAATTTGTGGCCACTCATGGTGTCACCATATGTTCGGTTCCCACAGTGGAGCTTATAAAATATTCGTACGCACTTCTCGTGTTCTATTTACTACACCAAATCTTGTTGTTTTGCCCCTTTCCTACATGTTTCACTCTAGCCACAGTCCGCCACACACTCACTCGCATGGCCCACTGTCGCAAGTAAAATTTGTTATTACATTCTTTATGTCCTATCAATTGTCTACCATTCGTTGTCTCCCATATCGTTCACTAGTGGCCCCTATGAAACCTACGATTCAAACAGGCGTTGTCCTTCTACCTTATACTGCTTGCTTAAGGTACAAACAAACCAGGTGTTTCTATCCTTTCTCAGTAACCCAATTCTTATTAATTGAGACCTTGCAACCATGCAAATCATCTCAGCAGCCTGACACCCTTGTTAAGACCCTTGCAACACATGACCTTTACAAAACACAAAATAAAAAAATATATAAAAACTAAAAAAATAAAATAAAAAAACCTTTGCCACCACGCAATCTCAGCCCCTCGGCAACCTGACACCTGTTGAGACCATTGCAACCATGCAAAATCGTCTCAGCAGCCTGACACCCTTGTTGAGACCCTTGCAAACGCAATATCGTCTCAGCAGCCCCACACTCATTGAGATCCTTGCAACCACGCAAAATTATCCCAGCAGCCTGACACCCTTGTTAAGACCCTTGCAACACATGACCTTTACAAAACGCAAAATAAAATAAAAAATATATATAAAAACGCAAAAAAATGCAAAAAAAAAAACGTTGCACCCACACAATCTCAGCCCCCCGGCAACCTGACACCTGTTGAGACTGCTGCAACTACGCAAAATCGTCTCAGCAGCCTGACACCCTTGTTGAGACCCTTGCAAATGCAATATAGTCTCAGCAGCCCTCATACTCATTGAGATCCTTGCAACCACGCGTATATCGTCTCAGCAGCCTGACACCCTTAAGACCCTTGCAACACATGACCCTTACAAAACGCAAAAAAAATATATGTATATACGGAAAAAAAACGCAAAAAGAAAAAAGAAATATAAAAGTGCAGAAAAACAAAATAAAAAATTGCCACCTCACAATCTCGACCCAGCAACCTGACACCTGTTGAGACCATTGCAACCATGCAAAATAATCTCAGCAGCCTGACAACCTTGTTGAGACACTTGCAAACGCAATACCGTCTCAGCAGCCCCACACTCATCGAGACCCTTGTGACCATGCAAAATCACCTTAGCAGCCCGACACCCTTGTTTAGACCATTGCAGCACATGACCCTTACAAAAAATATATATATAAAAAAACGCAAAAAAAAATCTCGGCCCAGGAACCTGACACCTGTTGAGACCATTGCAACCAATACGAAATCGTCTCAGCAGCCTGACACCCTTGTTGAGACCCTTGCTAACGCAATACCGTCTCAGCAGTCCCACACTCATTGAGACCCTTGCAACAGACGTTTAGGAACAGTTGGGTGTTTTTTCAGCCGCCCCCAATCTCTCCTCTGTTATCTTATCAGTACATCTACACAGGATTATTATAGTCGTTTCTAGGCAGTTGAGTTAGAAACCTTCCTGGAAAAAAAATGGGTTCAGTCGGATGTTCAGAGGCATTCGAAACACCAATGCCTGTAACGGCTTGTAAACACACGCCAGACGTGGTAACTAATGTTTACCAGCGTTTCATTCACAGTTGTTTTCATAAAAAAAAAAAATGAATATTGTCTCAGCAACTTGACACTTATTTGAGACCCTTGCAAATGTAATATTATCTCAGCTACCTCACACTCGTCTAGACCTTTGCAACCACAAAATCTCGTCTCAGCAACCTAATGCCCGTTCAGACCTTTGCAGCCATACAAAGTCGTCTTAGCAAACTGACACTCATTTGACACCATTGCAAACGCAATATTGTCTCAGCAACCTGACACCCGTTCAGACCTTTGCAGCCATACATAGTCATCTCAGCAGCCCGACACTCACTTGAGACCATTACAAACGCAACATCGTCTCAGCAACCCCTCACTTGTTGAGACCCGTGCAACCACACAAGGCCATCTTAAAACAACCTCTTAAAACAACCTCATAGTCATCGAAACCTTTGCAACCATGCAATATCGTCTCAGCAAAGCAGACTGAGACCCTTGTTACCACGCAATGCCATCTCAAAACAAACCTCATAATCATCGAGACCTTTGCAACCGTGCAATATCGTCTCAGCAAACCAGACTGAGACCCTTGCTACCACGCAATGCCATCTCAAAACAAACCTCATAATCATTGAGACCTTTGCAACCACGCAACATCATCTCAGCAAACCAGACTGACACCCTTGCAACCACGCAATGCCGTCTCAAAACAAACTTTCATACTCGAGGCCCCTGCAACCACACAATATCATCCCAGCAACTTGACACTCACTGACACCCTTGCAACCACATAATATTGTCTGCAGTAATATAAAACACTTTACAACGCGCACCACGTGCAAACCCGAATATTATTATTATTATTATTATACAGGATTTATATAGCGCCAACAGTTTACGCAGCGCTTTACAGAATACAAACTAAACATGCAAACACACCTCAGTGACAAACAATCAGCACAGTGGCACCTAGTTGGCCGTTCATCTTTAGTGGCACGCGGGCCACTCATCTTTTCCCTGTATTTTTCCCTACAGTTAGTTCAGGTTTCCATCCAGCACCAGCGAGTGCACGTTGGTCTGCGAGTGCACGTTGGTCTGCGAGTGCACGTTGGTCTGCGAGTGCACGTTGGTCAGCGAGTGCACGTTGGTCAGCGAGTGCACGTTGGTCAGCGAGTGCACGTTGGTCAGCGAGTGCACATTGGTCAGCGAGTGCACGTTGGTCTGCGAGTGCACGTTGGTCAGCGAGTGCACGTTGGTCAGCGAGTGCACGTTGGTCTGCGAGTGCACGTTGGTCAGTGAGTGCACGTATATCGTCTTGTTGAGCACCTGTATATTGTCTTGATTTTCTCACATCAATGCAAGATCCAGTCCAAGTTCTCAAACTAGACCAAGCATCAGTAGCAGACTTAGCTATGTGGGACACCTGATAGAACAGCATTTCAATCTTCATCCCGGCAGTGTCAGCCGAGCCACCACAGGCTTTTGCGTGCATTTTTCATCCGCCAATGGTTCTCCAAACCTTGGCCCCCAGAAATTCTCTTAAATTTCTGCTTCACCCAATCTTCATCACGCCTCGTGCTGTACCCCATTGTGGCAGCTGCCCAGGTCTGGGGCCACACTTGAACTGGACAGACAGTGTTCTTCACCACAGACAATCAGGCCACAGCCGACTTCATCAATTAAGATAGATCAAGCCTCTCCCCATTACATCCTTCCTGCGCAGGCTCGCTCAGCTGTCACTCCATCACCAGTTTAATATCTTCTGTAGACATATTCCAGGCAAATGCAAAATCGCAGCTGATGCTCTGTCCCATTCCAACCTTACCATCCCTGTCCCACCCTGGTCATTGCTGACGATGGACAGAAGTAGCATCTCACCAACTCAACCCAACTCAACCCAGCTTATTAACCACTCCTTGGCACCCAACACACTGAAGGCCTATCGCACTGCTTGGAACACTAACTGCAAATTTTTGGCCACTTGCCTCGGAGCAGCAATAGGCAACGTTAGACATGTCCTAGCCTTCATATCGTATTGGCACACGCAGCTGACCCTTTCTCACAATATTATCACGCCATATCTAGATGGCGTCCAGCATTTCCTGTCCCTGCAGGACCCCAGTAAACTGTCAGTATTCTCGAGCCCATGCAGTAAATCCCTCCTACAGGGCATACAGAAGCACCAACCTGTAGTCAGTGGCAAGTGCCTACCTTTCAAAAGTGCCCTCTTTAGGGACATGTCTGAAATCCTTACTCGTTCCCCATTTAGGGCCTTGCCCAGCATAGTCACCCAAGCAGCCATCTACCAGGCCTTCTATGGTTCCCTACTACCTAGTGAATTTACAGTCAGTGGCTCTGGCAGTCAGACACTGCTCCGACGCCACCCGACTCGCTTTCGAACACCTACACTCTCAGTCTGCAAACGCAATAAACCAGCCCTGGGGGTTGAGCTCGACTACTGCTCCATCTACCCAGCCAATCTAATGGTAGCTTGTTGCTACCCTTTCTAAACCAGCTCCCTGAGTGGCAGCCAGTTTGTCAAGCATGTCAGAATCCTAAGCAACTTGGGCTTCAAACCCCAGTCAGTTCTCTGGACATTCTTTCCGAATTAGAGCAGCCTCAACTGCCTCGCAACAGGGAGTACCAGACCACGTAATCTAGATACCAGGCTGATGGGAAGTCTCCTTGTTTTGCCACATATATCTTAAATCCTCAGGAAGAAATGGCACAAGCCTTTAACAAGCTGGCTCAATAAATACAAGAAATCAATATAAGCTATTTCCCTATCTGAGTCTTTTGCCCCTTTTTCTTGGCATACTGACCAGACCACCAAGGCACACTTCAGGTCTATTTATGTTGTAAGTCTTGTCCCGTGTTTATGTGATCCACATCACTCTCAATCAGAGGGCCACGACCATAAATAAGAAGGCCAGTATGGTGGCCTGAGTTAATGGGAGGAGCCCCGGAGGGTATTTAAACATCCCACTCACACATGCTCTTTGTCGGTTCAGTGTGCAGTACTACACATCACTTGGCCGACTCTTCCCAGCTCACCTCATGTCCGTGAGTCTGCGCATTCAATCACATTCGACACCCTCCCACCCTTCCCTTTTTGAGGGCACTTCTCAGCATATCCTTCTTCAACAACTACCCATTACTTACTTTGGGTATGCCCCCTTTTCTTGGCATACTGACCAGACTACCAAGGCACACTTCAGGTCTATTTATGTTGTAAGTCTTGTCGCGTGTTTATGTGATCCACATCACTCTCAATCAGAGGGCCACGACCATAAATATATATAAAATTCTATGCTCTAAAACTAATGAAAAAAGTCACTCATTCATATCTAATGCTTCTATGTTTGGCAATTTTTTCTAAAGCCCCATACACACTATCAGTTTTCCTGATGGTTTTCTCTTCAGGTTTACCAAAACCATCTAATATGAGGTCAAACCTCAAGAGTTTCAATTTGTATGCAATCAGGCAGGCCCTTGCACTGCATGGTTTTGGTAAACCTGAAGAGAAAACCATCAGGAAAACTGATAGTGTGTATGGGGCTTAACATAAGAAAATCAGTCATGGACATTGTTGGAAATATACAGACCTGTTGCCAATGTGATAGTAATTCTGTGGAATACCTCATTTATTTTCACTTTGTAATTAATTGACATTGGAACTAATCAGGTTTTAGTCATGAATCTCTAACAATATAACCTTTGGAAAGGTCTATTTAGTTATCCAACAGTATCACAGTTAACACACAGGTTGCCTTTAGTTATCTTAATTCAATTAACCCTCAGTAGCTTCTGCCTAACAATATAATTTCATAGATAGCAATCAAATGAGTCACATTTCACTAGAATACTCCTTTCCAGAATATTTTCCACCATAACTAGTTTAAGGCAGTTTCTAAAAGTGAACAGGACTCATATGCATAAATATAAGCAGAGAGAAAACCAAAGAATTGTAAAGATCCTTCTTTGAATAGAACCATGCTAAAAGGATTTCCTTGTAAACATAGTAGTCAATTTAAAGGTAGGAAAAGTAGCAACTAGTAATAGTTCATTCCATACATATTCCATACCGATTTCACCCCGATTCTGATCACAGTGCCTATACAACGTGACAGCATAATTTTTAATCCAAAATTTCCCGGAACAAATTAAGATCCAATACCTTGCAAGAAAATGCTTCTGCACGGTTCAAGAGTATTTTCTCTAGAGATTTGGAATACTCATCATTTCCAGGATCACACAGGAAGTATTGGCACAACATCCTCCCCAGTACAGAAGTTGAAGAAAAGCTCCGTCCACACATTTTTATACGTTTAAAGGTCACCACATCCCTTGTAAATGTAGGAGAAAACAGAATATCCCCCAAAGGGTGGGACTTTACAAGTGACCATAAACGAAGTAACAACTGTATAAAAAGTAGCAAATTTTATTAATTATACATAGTATACCAATTATATCAAAAATATGTACATTATGAATACAAATCATTCAAATACGTAATTAAACAGGAAACATAAGGCTGCTTAGAGTCACACCCAACAGCTGTTTCGGAAATTCTCCCTTCTTCAGGGGATTTATAGACAATAAGATCAAAGATATTTAAAAATAAAAGTATTCCATGTGTCCAAGAATGTGTGTGGCTCAAGATGTAATTGAGAAGCAACAAGAATATGGCTCGCTGTCACAGGGCCGGGTCAAAGGCAGAAATCCAAAGAGGGTCCAACTCAAGTGAAAGCAATCAAGCTGACAATCATATCCACTCCCATCGGAATCTGAAAGCCTGATACCAAAGGCAACAAGCCTTGGATTGTCCTGAATCCAAACAGTGTTAGATAAGGACTACAAGTCGAAATGACTTCATAGTAAGTAGCAAATCCTATAGGATATAAAGGGTGGAGAGTCCAGCAGTTGATATCCAGAGATGTCCTGTTGCCATCCACCAACAAGCACAAAAGTTGAGTGGATAGTAGGTATGTTTTCTAACTTTTCTTCACATGTGTTTTTTTATTTTTTAAAGAGTTGATGTGACATTTTGACACAATGTCTGATGATTTAAGAAGCCCTTAAGTTCTAATGTAAGGTCATGACCTGAAGATGGGCCATGACGAAACATTGTTGCTATCCCCTGGTGTCTATACACACACCACATCCAGTGATTATTGTGGCTGTGACGCCACATCTGGTGCACCGTCCAGAAGCTTTGGCTACCCATCCTCTGCCTGAGTCTCCCTAAATTGTCCTGGGATTGATCGGCAAGCCCACAGCCTTGCTGCACAGCCTTATGTCATCTTTGTCTGCCAAACACAATCCTGGCTCTTTGCATCTCTGCCTACAAAATACATCCCTGGCATTTCCACATTGTGCCAGCAGACCATTACAGCCATATGCACTGGGCACCTGTGCATATCTGTTACACAGCATCTGTTTTTTTCCATCTGGGAGAACAAGTGGTTTTACCTGGGCAGACGTTTTCCTCTCTCCCCTCCAGCACCTGCTTGATTAATGGTATGTGTTTTCAGCCTTTCAAGTCACGTCTTTGTGGGATTATAGCAACATGTGATTAATACTTATACAGTTCAGTCTGTTTAAACAGGAGCCTTTTTATCCTTTTTAAGTCTGTTGTTGGACCAATAAACATCTTATATGTTTTTATTAACTGTGGTTTTGATCTTTTATTTATGTGGAACCACAACTACCAGCCACAAAATTTACCTGTTCCAACTTACATAAAAATTTGACTTAAGAACAAACCTACAGACCCTATTTTGATCGTAACCTGGGGGCTGCCTGTACATATTACATAATATATTGCATATTAACATATTACATATTAGCTACATTTTGTCTGTTCATTTGATTCTTGCCATTGATCTCTTGTGTCGGGCATAGAATTTGTTATATAGACTGTTTCTCTTTACCATTTTCTATGGACGTTATGTTTAGTTCACATGGTGCCATCTAGTGACCTTTTGTGTTAATGCATTTGTATTTCTATGTTTCTTAGTCTGATTTATGACACACTTCCTTGCTATGTAATGCCCCACCCTTCTTCTTGAGTTTTGTACTTCCTGTGTAATGAAGACAGCTAACAGGCCACATGTAACATGGGCACATGTATTCTGCATTGTAAGCTACAGACAATATCATCTTTTGACCACAAATGTACTACAACCTATTAATCTGTTGTAACCTGTCATCTGCTGTAAACGGATGTTCAGAATTAAAGCACTTATGTGAATAGAATCGATACTTGGTGAGTTCAAGGTATCTGATGAGGATTGTCCTCAGTGATTATATCTGCTTATACAGGCCAGGCATAGAGGTCTCACAAGGGATAGATCACTTCACAACAATCAGAGTCAGAATCGTCGGAGGGTTTTTTTTTGAGCCCAACTATTAAATGCTTATTACAGTATGATATCCTTGCATTGGAAGTTGCCTTTCAGCCATGTCCATGATATATTTTGAAGAAGCAAAAACAGATTCAATGGTTCTGGCTCTAAACACTTATGTATTGTGCCAAATTCATAGAGCATTTGTGACACTTTTGGTTCCCACAGCGACTCGCACACCAAATTCAAGTTCTAGACATGAATTTATCGCGTGCTGCACCACTTTTAGAAGGCATGAAAAATGTGTCTTTATGAAATCCAGGGAATGTTTTGACTGGGGTTTTTAATTTCAACTTAAGGCCTCGTACACACGAGGCAATCTATCTATCTGTCGGACCGACCGATTTGAACAGATCTGTCTGCTTGGATTTTGGTTTGCTCGCGTGTACACACGAGCAAACCAAAATCCCCGCCAGCAGACAGCGCGCTGACGTGTCGGTGACGCGGCGGTGACGTTGACGCCGCCACGTCACCGCACCAGGAAGTAAAACACTTCCGCGCATGCTTCGAAATCATTCTGCGTGTGTGCGAGGAGACATGTCTGCTGGTTAGCATACTAACCAGCAGACATGTCGGGCGGACAGGTTCCCAGCCGACAGATTTCAAAGCATGCTTTGAAATCTGTCGGGTGGCCAAATCCGTCGGTTCGCCCGTACACACGGTCGAATCTGTTTGCTGGGACGGTCGGGCCGACCGTTTCTAGCAGACAGATTTGATCGTGTGTACGAGGCCTAATGCCGCGTACACACGATCACTTTTTGTGATGAAAAAAAACTAGGTTTTAAAAAACTTCATTTAAAATGATCGTGTGTGGGCAAAACATGCTTGAATTTTTTGTGTCGTTTTTCAAAATGTCGTTTTTTTTTTCATAAAAAGTGACCGTGTATGGGCAAAACGACGTTTAAAACGAAGTTTTTATACCCGCGCATGCTTAGAAGCAAGTTATGAGATGGGAGCTTCAATGGAACAGAGTGCCATCGAAAGTGTCTCACGTAACCGCGCGTTGCAAGAGCATTGTGGAAAAACGATGGTGTGTATGCAATGTCGTTTTTGAAAATGAAGTTTGAAAAACTTTGTTTTGTTTCGTCAGATAAAATGACGTTTTTTTTCATCACAAAAAGTGATCGTGTGTATGCGGCATCAGAGTATAAGACAAGTAGAATAATTTAATGTCTTATTTCACAAAACTTTTCCATGTTTTATTGATATGAAATGAAAACTTTGTGAAAAATATAACTTACATATGTCTGTACAAACGATGCAATCTAAAAAAAAAAAGAAATTGCTTTCAGAACTTGCGTTCGCTATCCAGTATTTCCATATTAGAGTCAAAAACAACCCTTTTTTATAAATATTTGCATGACAGGTATATAAATATAAGCTGTCTAGATTTTCTCAACCTTCTTTCATCTTCAAACATACAGGTATAAATCTTCAGGTAACACTGGAGGATCAAACAAAAGTATAGGAACTACATTTTATGTACTTTTAAAACTGTTGGCACAAGTTTATACTAGTATACCTTCTGTCCTCACTCAACGCGCATGGATTGACTGGACAGGCAGGCACCCTTATACAGTACAGTAACAAAACTGAACAGTAAAACTATTGTTTGGGAAAGGGAAATGTAAAATGGAACTATCATGCTAGCAATTTTTAAGGAAAGCATTAGAAAAAAAATGAAGGTTTAACATTGCTTCCTCCGATTACAAACACATTGGACAAACAGATGTTAGAAGCTGATTGGTTACTATGCACAGTGCCACCAGATTCTGAGTGCTCCAGTTTTAGTAAATCACCCCATTTCTTTCCTGAGCAGTCTGTATTGTCCAGAAAAGAAATATAAGGCCTTCTTAAAAAAAAAGGGCAGAACTTAGACTGTATCTGAGTACCACAAACTGAAAACAATATGTAATACATTTTTTAACCCTTTCACGCCTAAGCCTATTTCTGACATTTGTTGCTAGAAAATTACTTAGAACCCCCAAACATTATATATATTTTTTTTACCAGAGACCCTAGAGAATAAAATGATGATTGTTGCAACATTTTATGTCACACGGTATTTGCGCAGGGGTCTCTGTAATGTATTTTTTTGGGGGGGAAAAGAAATGTTTATGAATTTAAAAAAAACTAAGCAGCAAAGTTAGCCCAAATATAATGTAAAAGATGATGTTACACCGAGTAAATAGATACCTGACATGTCATTAAATTGTCTTTGAAATTGCACTTACTCATGGAATAGCGACAAACTACGGTACCTAAAAAGCTTTAATTATTTATTTATTTTTACGGTTGCCAGGTTGGAGTTACAGAGGAGGTCTTTTACTAGAATTATTGCTCTCACTCTGATGAGCGTGGCGATACCTCACATGTGTGATCTCAACACCATTTACATTTGCGGGAGTGACTTACGTACAGTATGCATTTTCTTTGTTGCACAAGCGCGTGGGGACGGGGGCGCTTTATAATTATTATTTTATTTTTTATTTTTACATTGCCTCTTTAAAAAAAAAAAAATCTGATCACTTTTATTGCTATCACAAGGAATGTAAACATCCCTTGTGAATAGTAATAGGTGGTGACAGGTATTGTTTTTGGAGGGATCAACCCAAAATCACTACTTTGCACTTAAAAGTATTCAGATCACCAAATTTTTTAAATCGGCGTCATTGGCTACAGCCATTAACGTTGCTTCCCAGATTTTACATCAGAGACCCGATCAGAGCCGAATCTGGCTTTGTTCAGGTCTCAGCCTAGCCGGTGAACGCTCCAGGCTGGTGGGAGGAGAGGCCTGGGAAGAGCAGCGGGAGGGGGGATGGTCCCCTCTTGCTCCTTAGTATAACAGCCGAGTAGCTTTTAGCTGCATAGGTTTTTATCACTAAAGAGCCAACCGGCCGCTCTAAAATACAGTACCGAGGTGATGCCTGTAGCATCTTAAAATTATAAAACACGAAGGGATTACTGCACAAAAAATATATGAAAAGATTAAAACAATACAAAAAAATCCATAGTGTTCAAAAGTTAACAGTTTCCGGCTATATTGCTAATGCCCTTCTTCAAAAACGAAGGGCGTTATCAATATAGCCCAATAGTTTTAACATTAAACATTATGGAATTGTTTGTATTACTTTAATCTTTCCATTTAATTTGTGTGCAGCAATTCCTTTGTGTTTTTCTATATATGGCCTTTGGAAAGGCCTGATTGCTTTGCATTGATATTAATTACCAATGTAATTAAGGGCTATGCTATAGATATATATTTTTGGTTGAACTAGATAGACCTGTGTCTTTTTTTTCTCTCTCTCTCTCTCTCTCTCTCTCTCTCTCTCTCTCTCTCTCTATATATATATATATATATATATATATATATATATATATATATATATATACATATATATATATATATATATATATATATATATATATATATATACACACATGATATATATCATTAATAGTTTTATTTTTGTAGAGTAAAAATGATAGGAATAGAAATATCCAACACAGCATAGGATAGGTAGGCTTTTATACAAATAAATACATTATGCAATTTATACCATACAAAACTGGAGAAGATGAGTTTTAAGCCAAATTTGATAACAGTTTGTGTAGTTTTCGATAGAGCAGAGAAGGTTTAGAAACCTTTTTCCCCTTTATGGGGATGTAATCTCACCTTGGTTCTCTTGGTTACTGAAGCAAGAGCGCAGAAGGGCAGAAGCAGCCTGGAAGAGAAGCTCTTCAGACGAGAACCTCTCGGTCTACAAGGCAATAACCAGAAAATACTACAAGCAAATCTTCAAAGCCAAGAAAAACTATTTTTCTGAGGCTATCAATGGTGCCCTAAATCGCCCCCGCGAACTCTTCAAGCTGGTCACTCAGACCATGAATCCAAGATGTCTGGAGGCCCCCAACTTGGATACACAAGAATTCTGCAATGAGTTATCGGATTGCTTCATTAACAAAATCGAGGCAATCCGGCAAAGCATTCGGCAAAACAATTTCTCGCCCAGCCCCCCCCCCGTAGCCATTTACACAGCACCGACAGCTATTCACCACAGGTAGGTGAGTTCACGCTGGAACCCATCTCCATTCAGACCACTAAAAATATCATCGGCACTCTGCGCAACAGCACTGCGCCAAATGATATTATCCCCACCAAA
The DNA here is from genome assembly GCA_029574335.1 of Rana kukunoris. Taxonomy (NCBI): domain Eukaryota; kingdom Metazoa; phylum Chordata; class Amphibia; order Anura; family Ranidae; genus Rana; species Rana kukunoris. Next base: position 175,045,466 of record CM056050.1, on the reverse strand, counting down.
CTGCTGAAGGAATGCGCCGACATCCTGGCACCTCCTGTCACGCAGCTTATTAACCAATCCTTCAGGGAGGGCAAAATGCCCTCCCAGCTGAAGGAGGGCTTCATTCAACCTATCTTGAAGAAAGCCACTTTGGATCCTAAGGATCCACTCAACTGGCGCCCCATAACAGGCCTAACTGTTCTCTCCAAGGTAATGGAGAAAGCAGTGGTACAGCAGCTGCAACAGCATCTAGATACCCATAACTTACTCGACCCATTTCAATCAGGATTCCGTCCCGGACACGGGACGGAAACAGCATTGCTCAAGATATGGGACGACGTTCTCGAGGCCGCAGACGAAGGAGAATCTTCTCTTCTGGTTCTGCTGGACCTAAGCGCAGCCTTTGATACAGTTGATCACAAGCTGTTATTGTCTCGACTGGCTAAAATAGCCAAAGTCGCAGAAAGCGATCTATCCTGGTTCTCCTCTTTTTTGGAAAACAGATCGCAAACAGTGAAGCTAGGACCCTTCTCTTCTGAACAACGCACATTATCGTGCGGGGTCCCTCAAGGATCTCCCCTGTCGCCAATGTTATTCAACATTTATGTGCGTCCTCTTTTCGAAATCATCAGCAGCCAAAAACTGCTATATCACTCTTATGCAGACGACACGCAACTGTACTTCCGCATTTGCAATAAAAAGGATCACCACCTCAACCTAGAGACATGCCTCTCTCTGGTAGAGGACTGGATGACAAAGAGTTATCTCAAACTCAATGGAGCGAAAACAGAACTTATTCTGTTTCACGCCAAGCGTAGGAATCAAGCGACAACAACCTGGATCCCCCCGCCCATTCTGGGCAAAATTATCACCCCTAGCGCCGACATGACAATGAACGCACAAATAGGGTCAGTAGTCAGCGGGTCTCACCATCTGCTGCGCCTACTACGCAGACTCACGCCATTTATTCCCAAGAAAGACATAGCGGTCGTGGTGGGAGCAATTGTAAACTCCAGACTGGACTATGCAAATGCCCTTTACCTCGGACTCCCCAAGTACCAAATCGCTCGTCTTCAAGTCGTTCAAAATACGGCCGCCAGACTTGTGACTGGGAAAAAACCCTGGGAATCCATCTCACCTTCACTGAGATCTCTTCACTGGCTACCAGTTCAAGACAGAATCACCTTTAAAGCTCTCTGTCTAACGCATAGATGTATCCATGGGAATGCTCCCCATTATCTATGCGAAAAATTAAAAGTTCACAAGCCCAATCGTATTCTACGATCCACCAATCAAAATCGGCTTCAGATACCGAAAGCCAGATACAAGTCCAAAGGTGATAGGAGATTCGCTGTCCAAGGTCCCAAACTATGGAACGCCTTACCAGCGAGTATTCGGCTGGAGGAGAACTACTTGGTCTTCAGGAGAAAGATTAAGACTCATCTCTTTTGATCTCAAAGGAGACAGGAACAACAAGCGCCCAGAGGCGATTTACTTCGCATGTGCTGCGCTATATAAGTTTTTCATTCATTCATTCATTCATTCAAGTCCAAGGACAGGTAGTGAAAGGAAATATTTGCAATGGAAAACGTAAACAGCAATATATTTAAAAAAAAACGTATTTTACTAGGATATTAAAAGTTTAGAATGTCTGTCAGGTTTGTATACCTGCATGCCTGGTCTTTACGTCTCCCCATCATTGAGGTAATACAACAAATCACACTAATCTGCCCTACTAGATCCAAATCTAAAGGGGAATTTTTGCTGGAGTAAGGTAGTAAATATAAACACTGCTCTGATTTGATGCAGCATGACAGTTTATTCAATTATTGTAATATAAACATAGGGCTTAAGCAAATTACAAAGATGACAAAGTACACACACACTTACAAAATACCAGTGTTGTGAAAAAAACACAATACTAGTGTTATCAATCATTGTGCATGGAAGACATTTCAGGAAAAAAAAATATTTTATATATCTTTGTGCAGAAGTAAGGCATCCCAATATGTTCTTTATTTCATTATGGATGCAAGGCGCTTGATGACTTTTGCTGGACAGGAGCAGGATTTATAGCAGTTATAAATCTATTCCCTTGACCAATATTAGATTTGACATAAATGTTTCCTCAAACACTAAAGGACAGCATAAGAATGCTAATTTTTCCCATACAGGCTATGACTGAAATACATACCAGTTTTTGAGATATCTCACTCCATGCACATCTCATCACCAATCTACAAGATGTACAATACATTTGATCCTTTTTGATAGGTCTAATCAGGGGAAAAATAACAAGTATGTAAGCCCTAGTTCAGAGTTTACCTAGTTTTACAAGCATTCCTCCCTCTCTAGGATACTAGGCAACATGCAATTCAATTTTTATAATAACATTTCTGAATGGATCTTACAGTTCTTCTCATTAGCTGGAATATCCTCTAAATATGAGGAATGTTTATGAATCTGTAAGGTTAGTGGTTATTATAGCTGCAATGATGAGCAACAGTCAAGATACCAGTTCAATTAGCAGAGGGGACAGAAATGGGAGTCTGGGGCCGCGTACACACGATCGGACCAATTCGATGGTGTGTACGGCCCATTGGACCGTTGTCCGTCGGACCAAAGTTTTAAAACTTGCTTTAAAATCTGTCCGACGGACACCTGTCTGTCGGACCAAAACGATGGTTAGTACACAAAAGCATTGGACCAAAAACCCACACATGCTCAGAATCAAGTCGACGCATGCTTGAAAGCATTGAACTTCGCTATTTCAGCACGTCGTTGTGTTCTACGTCACCGCGTTCTGGCCTGATCAGATTTTTGGCCCGATGGTGTGTACGCACATCAGACTATCAGACCACTTCAGTGTGGTTCAATGAAAACGGCCCGTCGGACCATTCTCATCGGACCGGTCTGATCGTGTGTACGTGGACTCGATGTTTAAGTAGACCCTGAATTCCTTTTCCTTTAAGGGTGAAAGACTATTTTTAAAAAAATTTGCCCTGCAGATACTGATTTATTGACATGCAAATATCTAAAACATTAAAGTGACACCAAGTTAAATTCTTATTCTCCAAAAATAATTATTACACATCTACTACTTAATGGCCCTGTAATCTATTTTGCATTCAATTGTTTTACTGTGTTTTTTCGGCCTCCTTATAATGCCCTCTTGAGTTCCTGAACCTCTCCTTTTACTCTTCATTTCTGATTGTTTGGGAGAAGCAGTGCACGTTAATTGCGGTCATGTGCTTGTTCTATGCACACTACAAATCTCACAGTACATATTCCAGTGCTTCTCAAACAGGGTTAACCAGAGCCAGCTGGGGGTTCCTTGAACAATTAAGAGTTTCTAACTCCCAGTAACAACTAATATCAATTATCTTTTTAGCTATGTGTTAAGAAAACTCTTCGCTGGATAAACCAGCTGGTAGTGGGGGATGTAGAAAATTCATGCAATAAAATTCCACGAGGGTAACACTGAGGCCCGTACACACGACCGAGCTTCTCGGCAGAATCCAGCGAGAAGCTCGCTGGGAGACATATTCTGGCGAAAAGCTCGATCGTGTGTACACTTCCGACGAGCGTCCCGTCGGGAAGCTCGTCGAGCCAAAAAAGAGAGCACGCTCTCTTTTTCCTCGTTGTTCAATGAGGACTTTGGCTCGACAAGCTTTTGCGACCACTCATTGGGAACCTCGTCGGGAAGAACGATGGGTTTAGCCCGACGAGGTTCTCGGACGTGTGTACGCGGCCTCAGGCGTGCTGCTGCTAGCACTTTAGGAAAAGTATATAGAGATTGCAATGACTGCTTTCTGCATCTGTTTAAACAAACAATAACTATCAAATATAGTAGAGTAGACAATGACCGTATTAGATAAGGAGGTATTCACAGCTGTGTATACATATATAAAGTTCCTCCCCAAACTAATGGAGACAGATAAAGCTCACCGTTTCTTTTCAAATGTCATTCTCATCCAGTTCGATCATTCACGGGCCGACTTGCCATGTAGAAAGGATCAGTCCAGGCCACTCGATAGTAGAAGAGAAGTGTTTGTCCAGTTTAAAAGGCAGAAAGTACACCAGCGTTTGTCATTCCATGCAGCAGCGTCCAATACGTGATTATAGCGCTCTCAGGTATACCCCGATGCGTCTCTTCAGGTTACTCAAACGGGATGGGGGAATGTGGAGGGGGGTTGTGACCGAGCTTCTTGAGAGCATGCACAGACCATGACCTTTACGCAGAGGGTAGTGAAGACACTACTTGGTTCACACTGCCATGACCGCAAAGTCGCTTAAATTAAGGTGCGACTTTGCCAGGCAACTTCCTGGTGACTTGAGTACCACTTTTATAGAAGCATAGAATACACCATGAAGTAGTACAGAAAACTTTTCTAAAGTCGGAAGGAGTTTAGTAGTGCTAATTAAGACAGCTTTCATTGACTAACATGGGATTTCACTTGGATCCCAAGTTGCTGCAGTGTGAACCGAGCCTTAACATCTAATAAACCCCTGATGTCACCATAAAAAATACCTTTCACCTTCCAATGCTATCACATAGGGGATTATCTAACCCCTTGTGATGGCCATTAGAGATGGGTTAAAGACCCCCATGTTCAGTTTGCAGCAGAACTTCCGAACAGGGGAAAATTTCTGCCCCAAATAGCAAACTCTATTGAAGTATATGGGAGCCGAACATGATAAATCAATAGTCCCCATTTTGAAAACCTATATGCTAGTAATTTGCCATAAAAACAATATGGGAGTCCGGGTACTGCCCTGAGGGATGTGTAACAATGTAAAAATTGTTTTTAAAAACTATTATTTTTAAAGTAGCAGTGATTTTAATGCTGATTAAACAGAAACAAAAAAAATGAATACATTCCTTTAAATATAGTGCATGTGGGGTCACCTTAGTCTCCTGGTAAAGTGGCACATCTGTGTGTATAGAACATGCTGCAGCAAAAATGAAATTTCTAAAGAAAAAAAAATCAAATCACATTTACATTGCAATTGCCAGCACCTGGCTATTTAAAACATAAAAAAAATGGCATGGGGTCCCACCCAGTCCATACATACGCCACACCGAAATAAAAAAAAAAACAGCATGGGATACCCCAGAAAATACATAACAAAATACAGAGCCTTATCGGATCACACAGTCTGGCAGGCAAGGAAAGTGGGGACGAGCGAGCAGTCCCCCCCTGAACCATACCAAGCCGCATGCCATCCCCCAAAGCACCTTGTCCCCTAGTTGATGGGGACAAGTGTCTCTCCGGGGCTGTGGTTGTGGGAGTCTGCCGGCAGGGGGCTTATAGGAATCTGGAAGCCCCCTTTAACAAGGCTGAGACCATTAATTCACCTGGACTGGTCCCAATTCCTTTCTTCTTTACACTTGATATGTTTGGAATCTATTTACTCAACAAACTTTAATCTTCTATATTTTACAAAAATGGGAATACTTTTGTGTTTATATGCACTAAAATAATTTTAAGTGTATTTTCTGAAAATATAGATTTGATAAATAAATATTAAATATTGTGCAACATAAAAAATTGCACCTATCATCATCTTTTTATTTTACAGGTCCTCAGAAACTAAGGGGTCTGTTTATACATGTTTTCAGACAAGGTTCACCCCAAATGTATACATTTTTACAATTGAATTCATTCAGAAACATGTATAAATCCTATGTAAAAAAGACTGTGATATGTTTTGGGGGATTTAAGTGATTTTCAAGCTGAAAATTATTTTATTATGTGTGCAAAAAATAACAAAAAATGTGTCCCGTACTGAACGTTTTAAATTCCTAAGGACAAAAGCTAACCATATAATGTCAGCACCCTTATCACAAATCATGTTAGCCAATACAATCTAGCTGTTAGGAAAAAAGCTGCCAAAGATACTCATTTAGCGTAATAGGTACAACAATCTTAATAATCAGTCTAACGGAAATCAGCTGATTTTAGCTAATTTACTTTCTCCTGGACAACCTTTAAAGTGTTAGTTTATCTTTACAGAAACAATGAAAAGGTAAAACTAACACCACTGACACTCCCCATCTTCCTGCCCCTGCTGTACTTACCCCTGGTGATGCTAAGCTGTCAGCACGCAAGCAGCTGGCCGAGTTGTCCAGGGATTTGAAATCTCTGCTCTTCTCCCTCTTCTCTGTGCAGCACTTCCAGGACAGATCAGAATAATGCTCTGTGATAGCGCTGACCAATCAGAATTGCTCTTGTCTATCCCCAAAAGAGATGTACAGAGAAGAGAAAGAAGAGTGAGAGTTTCAAATCCATGGATTGCTACACTCGCTATGTCAGGAAACCCGCGTTCAAGTCCATGCTCAAGCCCATGATCAAAGGAATGTGCATGCATGCAGAATGGTCCATAGAATTGTGCCCAGAATTAAGACCCTGTGCACATCTACATTATCAGGTGTGCACTGCACGTGCTCATGAGCGTAAGAGTGCATGTTTGCTGGACTTTGGCACCCATTGGCCAATTTATAGCCATACAGGACTCTGGATAATTGCTGAGTGGTCGTCAGCTCTTTCTGCCTGTGACCTGATTCCGTGCACTTCCGTATCCAGACCTGGCTTATTGAATCTGCTTGTTCCTGAACTGTTGCTGACACCGGCTTGTGACCCAAACCTTGCCTTCTGCCTGCTGTTCTGGTATCTCATCTGCCTGCTTGATACTGACCTTGGTCTGGCTTTGAGGAAAAAAGTACAAAAATTAATTTATTAATGTGTATACCTACAATATAAAAAAAAAGGAAAAAGTGATCATCTAGGAGCCTGCAGCTATGCACAGTGCTGTTTACCCTAGCAGAAATACAAGGTCTGGACATACAGGGTCTGATACACCAAGGAGGAGGAAGGGTCCAGATACACCCCACTTTATGCGATCCCTCCCTGCAGGGATATAAGGATCTGGTGAGTGAGGAACTGAGGGGAGCACAAACGTCACACGCTGCTGGCACAGGATTTCACTTTATGAATTAACTTTGCACAAGTCACTTTGGATAATTTTCACTTATAATCAGCACTATAAATTGGACTTATACCTGTATACTAGCATTTTTGATTATTTTGTACATGAAATTTGAGTCATTACTTGATGAACACATTTGATGAGATTTTTTTTATGTATTTTGTACTAATTTTATATGCACTGTCTTTGCACTTTTGGATACACCGTGTGGGGGTGTAGGTTATCTTAAACTTAAAATTATCACCATATTTTTGTTGCACAAGCTGTGTTTTCTTTAGATTTTGGATTATACAGTATATATTAAAGTCACTCCTTTGATGCACATATAGGGATACACAAATGTAGCCTTTGTGGTCCACACTCAGTGGAACAGTTTAACTGGGTATGCCATTAACACACAAAGTGCATGGCACTTTTGGAATATTAACTCCACATATTTGTGGGCTGTCACCATAGGAGAGTACTTCCAGGTGACAGGGAATGCCGCCCATCTATATTTTGCACACACAGTAGTAGATAAAAATAGACCTTAGTACACACCACACTAAGTCTAACTAATACTTACACCTTTACGTTGTTAGTCATTACTGGAGGTCATTCTCTGGTTGATAGGCAGCACCAACCACCCCTTTATACTCTTATATATATTTCAATGTGACTATAGAGTCACACATTTGTGTGTATACACAGTGGTAAATGACAGCCCACTACCTCCCTCTTCTTCCATGCCCACTAACCAGCTAAACACAATAGGGGCAAGATTATACATGTGGATTAATGGAGGCTTTACCTCCCTCTTATTCTAAGACGCAGGCTGGAGAAGTGTGACACAGCCTGTGACTAGCAGAAATCCGCCCACACTATGTTATTGCCAAAAAATAATATTTGATTTCAAATATATATTTGTATGACAATTTAAAACAGGTATTTGTAATCCACAGATGTTTTTTTTTTAACATGTGACCAGCAGCAGAGGACTAGAAGCTCCTTCTGCATATGTTTCAGTTCAGACAGGCTGGAAAAGAGCCAGGCCATGTGACTGTATATTAGTGTTAAGCGGAATACGCCATATTCGATTTCGCGATATTGCGCGAATATATAGAAGAATATTCGCGAATATTCGCTAATATCGAATATTCGTGATGATTTATCCAAAAAAATGTTTGCGAATTTTCACTAATGCGAAATTTCGCTAATGCGAAAATGATTGCGAAATTCTCATAAACGGAGATCATTTCCTGTATTACTAAACTAATATGCACTAAACACTAACTCTACACTAACTCTACTTAAAATAAAGGAGAATAAGGGGGCAAAAGAAGGGCGGAGAAGATAATCGCGCAATATTCCTATTGCGCGATTATCTTCTCCGCCCTTCTTTTGCATCAGAGCCAATCAGAATAACTCGAATATTCGGCAAAAGGAATATTGCGCAATATTCCTTTTGCCGAATATTCGAGTTATTCTGATTGGCTCTGATGCATATTCGAGTTATTCTGATTGGCTCTGATGCAAAAGAAGGGTGCATCAGAGCCAATCAGAATAACTCGAATATTCGGCAAAAGGAATATTGCGCGATTATCTTCTCCGCCCTTCTTTTGCATCAGAGCCAATCAGAATAACTCGAATATTCGGCAAAAGGAATATCGCGCAATATTCCTTTTGCCGAATATTCGAGTTATTCTGATTGGCTCTGATGCAAAAGAAGGGCGGAGAAGATAATCGCGCAATATTCCTTTTGCCGAATATTCGAGTTATTCTGATTGGCTCTGATGCAAAAGAAGGGCCGAGTAGCTGATGCGATTCTTTTATGTTGCCGAAAGTTCGCAATGCGTAAAAGGATCGCCTCAGCTACTCGGCCCAGAGTCTCTAATCATACCAGCAATGCTTTTAGATGTCGATGGAGATCACTAGGATGTGATCTGTTTTAAAAATAAATTTGAAAAAATACGAATATTCGCTATAGCGAATATTCGCCGCGATATTCAAGTTATTCGCGAATACTCGAATATGCAATATTCGTAGCGAATATTCGTGAGCAACACTACTGTATATCAATTGGGAATAGAGTACTTTTTTATCATTATTAATATTATTATTAAAATAATGACAGTGCCTTCATCCACATATAGAAAGGGAAGGGAAGGGAAAATGTAAATTAAACAGCGTGTGTGTGTTTAGTATCACTTTAAGCAGTATCTTATGGTTCAAAATATACAGCATACAGATACTCCTCATTTAACGACTTACCTGTTTAACGATTGCTCGGACTTACCTGAACAATGAGCTGTACATGATTGTATTGCACAGTACAGTACAGAATTTTCATTTGTGTTCTTATGCAAATTAAAACAACGTTATTGAGCTGAAGTTTTGTGTTTAGACCCTTTTTCCACAATACAGTACAGTAGTTAAGAATGCTTAAAGGGTCACTAAAGGATTTTTTTTTCCTTTACCTTACTGCAATCCTGGTTTCATGTCCTCATTGTTCGTTTTTGCTTTGAAGTTGCTGTAATATTTCTCTGATCTCCACACTTCCTGCTTGTCTGTTTCCTTATAAATAAAAAAAACTCATGGGAGCTTTTTACTGTGGTCCATGATCAAGGAGGTGTGATTACTGTGTGTCTAAAACTCCTCAGAACCAATCAAATTCATTTTAAAAACAAACACTGCCCTGTGTTTGTTTGTTTTTGTTATGTGCGTCTCTGTACTTCACAGAAACATGAAACTAGTTTAAAACTAAACTAAACTGCAGTCACATTATATGATTGATTTGTATCTATGTTTAATCATTTTTAAAAGGAATCAGTTAACTATTATGTCTCTATACCCTGTAAACAGTAATTTCAGCAAAAACAAAAAAAATTATTTTACAACTCCTTTAACCACTTCCATACTAGGCACTTATGCACCTTCCCGCCCAGACCAATTTTCAACTTTCAGTGCTCTCACACTTTGAATGACAATTATTCAGTCATGCTACACTATATCCAAACCAAATTTGTATCCTTTTATTCTCACAAATAGAGCTTTCTTTTGGTGGTATTTAATCGCCACTGGGTTTTTTATTTTTTGCGCTATAAGCAAAAAAACAGCGAAAATTTGAAAAAAAACACACTTTTTTTTAGTTTATATTGTGAAATTTTGCAAATAAGTGATTTTTCTTCATAAATTTGTGCCAAAGTTAATACTGCTACATATCTTTTGTAAAAATAACCCAAATCGCATTAAAAAAAAATTAGCTACCTAGCGGGAACAGCGACACTAATACAGCGATCAGAAAAATGATCGCTTAGTGACGCTGGCAATAGGGAGTGAAAGGGTTAACTAGGGCAGTGATCAAGGGGTTAAAACTTTATTGGGGGTTTGGGGGGGGCTACCCTGACACTAACACTGACTGACTGTCACACTATCTGTCACACTGACACTAAATACAGTAATCATACATGTATGATTACTGCATTCAGTGACACTGTGACAGGGGGAGGGGGGGGGCGATCGCGGGGGTTAAATGTGTTTGTGTGTGTGTAAGTGTGCTGTTTGGTGCAGACTTACTTGTAGTGTGGTGATCTCTCCTCAGCGGCGCTTGAAACAAACGCCGAGGGGAGAGATCACGTCGCTTCCTCCTTCCTGTGTTTACACAGGAGGAGGAAGTGACAGGGGGGCGGCGCGCGCGCGCATTGGCTGGGAGCGATCCGGAGGGGGCGGATGAAAACGGATAGCCGCCCCCATTTGTCGGATCGCTCCTGCAGCCGCGCGGACCGCCGCATGTACGGGGGGGGGTCCGATCGGACCCCCGATCCCCCCCATGGTACCGACGTATATATACGTTGATGTGCCTGTAGGTGCCATTCTGCCGACGTAAATGTACATGCGGCGGTCCTTAAGTGGTTAAAAAGCATGATTTCTAGAGGCTACAATATTATCCTTAACGCACTTCAGGACCTGGCCAAGTTGCCATGTAGAAGTAAATGGGAGGAGGATGTGGGGTCAATGGATGGGGAGACATGGAATCTTTGTCTAGCCGCCACCCCCATGGTGTCGGTATCAGCCTCTCAGAGACTTTTACACCTCTACCTGCTGCACAGGGCTTACAGAACCCCAGCCAGAGTTCACAGCTGGGGACTTTGAGATACTCCTCTCTGTCCAAAATGCATGAGGGATCACGGAGACCTCATGCATATGTACTGGAAGTGTCCCAAACTCTTCCGTTACTGGACCGGGATACTGGACTTGATTTCTCAGGTGTTTGCCTTTGTCATACCGAGAACTTCTGTAGTGTGCCTGTTGGGAGCCCTGGAGGAGGAGCTATTAACCCTGTCCACTCACACAGCAACCATCCGGTTACTTTATGTGGCAAGACAATTGATAGCTCAGCTCTGGATTACCCCCAGGGTTCCCAGAAGGCAACAGTGGATTGACCAGGTGAACAAACTGTTGATAAGAGAGAAACTGACATATCAGCACAGAAATGCACTCCATAAATTCCATACAATGTGGCAGGCCTGGTTAGATATTCCAGGGTTGGCACCCCATCAATTGATCAAGGACAGATTACTACAAGGCTAAGAGTCGAGTTAAACTGGTGGAGAGTCCGATAGAAATGATAAAACTGGTAGTTGTATAGCTCCTGCAGTGAAATAGGTGATCGTAATGGGCCAGGCGACTTGATTGGATATTACACGTTCCCAGTGCTCTGGGACCGGGTATTGATTACAGTTATACTTCCTATATGTTTCTAGTTTTTGTTTTTGTTTTTTGATGTTTTTTTCTTTTATTTTCATTTATTTTCTTTGATAAACTAGGGCTATTGGTTAATGTTCCTTGTAGAGATATAAGGGGAGTGGAGGAGTGAGAAGAAAAGGGAAAAAAATGTTTACTACCTGTTTTTAAATGATTCGATGTGCCGACTTGTGTACATTCTGATATTCATATTCATATACTGTGAAACTTCTATATACTACTGAGCTGGTGCAAGTCTGTGTAAAATAATGGTCTGTATATTGTCTCCTGTCTTCTTAAACCTTCTTTTGTACACAGTGTGTATGTGATATTATGCAAAACCAAATAAAACTTTTTTCTGATAAAAAAAAAAAGAAATGCTTAAAATATTGATTTCTTTTGACTCCTCGTTTAGCGACCAATTCCTTTAACAACCTGCTTGTTGGAACAAAACCTGGCCGTTAAGTGAGGAGTCCCTGTATTTGTGTTAGGTATTTAAAGCTGCTACTGGACTTACCGTATTTATCTGGCTATAACACGCCCTGGCGAACACCCCCAACCTAGAAGGAAAATTCCTGTAAAAAAAAAAATACTTACAGTTTGGATGCCCCTTGTTGGTGTCTTGCCCGCCGTCCATCGCGTCCATCGCAGGCCTTGTCCGGTCCAGCATCCTTCTGCGGCCATCGTGGTGTCCTCCCCGCTCGATCCCCGCTTCCCGCGCTGTGTTTGAACCACTCCGCCGACATATAACGAGCGCAGTACACTTGGGTATAGTCGAGTAGGCTCAGGTCCTCTCGCGTAAAGGACGTACAGGATGCACAGGACGTGACCGCGAGTGGAGTCGAGCCTGCCCGACTATACCTGAGTGTACTGCGCTCGGTATATGTCAGGGCAGTGGTTCAAACACAGCGCAAGAAGCAGGTATCGGCGTATATTGCGCACCCACAATTTTGCCCTGAATTTCAGGGCAAAAAAGTGCACGGTATACGCCGATAAATACGGTAAGTTATTTATTTACGGTTATTATTACAGGTACTTATATAGTGCTGACATTTTTTTGCAATGCTTTACATATTGAGATGCACAGATGTAACATTTTGCGTGGAGATCCACATAAGTAGCACAAGAATGTGTCTCCATATGGATGCATTGAAAAGGTTATGCTCATGAATTCTAATTTGTAAAATACCAGATTGTTTTAGAGAAACATTTAATTAACTCATCTTGTTTATTTTATAGTTCTGATAATTGAAAATATTTTGAGCCCCCAATGATGCCAGATTGAGCCATATGCGCATGAAACCATTAATTATGAATTTTTTATAGCACTCAGCATAGCACGTTTATAGCATAGCACTTTCATAGAACAGATTTTGAAAATAGCCTTTCATTTTGGAGCCTATTTATAAAGGTCAAAAGTGATGTTTTACTGTTTTAACATAGAAAATGTTATTTCTGATACTTCCATCTATTTACAGTATAAAGTTGCTCTGGGCAATTCCTATACTTGTCATCATAATTGGACTAAGGTGAAAGCAAAACCTCAAAAATCTGTAGCTTTACTTTCCCATTGGAATAGGAGCTGGTGGAAAATGTGTCCATTACTGTAGATGCACATACAAGCTACATCATGCTTATTTAAATAGCATGGAGAAGTGTCAGAACCTCTGTCAGGTTTTAAATGCTTTTTTTGCAGGGCCATATTTTTACATAGCCAACAAAGGTCATGGCCACCCACACATCAAGTGCCAGCAACACATTACCATTTATAACAAAGCCTACAGACTGTCTGTCAATGTAATCCAGCTGGTGATGTGCCTGTATAGTGTCTGTGTTTTTATTGGTGGAATAGTGTACAGTGTGTTCTTTATGCTGTAAAAACTAGAGCATATTTGCCAGCATAATATCACTGATCTTCCAGTTGTGAGGTTAAAGTACACTGACCCAGTGTACTGACTTTGTGTGTGACTTTGTGTCTGACCTTGTTTGTGTGATGCTAAGGTTAGCCAATTGACTGGCCTAGGAAGGATCAGACAACTACCTAGGGGGCTTAAAGGGTAACTCCGCTTTAATAGGTAAAGAAAATAGCAAATACAGTGGAACCTTGGATTACGAGCATAATCCGATCCAGGAGAATGCTCGTAATCCAGAGTACTTGCATATCAAAGCGAGTTTCCCTATTGAAGTCAATGGAAACCAAAATAATTAGTTCTGCATTGACTTCATTGGCATGCAATACCGCATGGGGCCAGAGGTGGCGGGATGCAGGAGAGCCTCGGAAACTACCGGGAAGGCCCAAAGACAGCTCAGCTGACCTCGGCAAACCTCGGGAACTGAGTATTTCCATGTCTTTCCGAGTCGTTCCGATCCCTGGCGCCCCCTAACCTCAGGCCAAATGCAGTACTGCATACCGCTTTGGCCTGAATCCTGCTCGGTTTGCGAGACAACAGTGCTAGTATTGCGAGACACTCGTTAACCGCATTACTCGCAATCCGAGGTTCCACTGTAAAGAAAAAATAATATTGCCACACACGTCAAATTGTAATTGAATGCTATTTAAAATTACCTTTTTTTCCAATCTGCAGCTCTGTAATTTCCTGTAAGTTCTGTACACAGAATACCCCCCATAAACATAATTTCCTGCTTGTGTGATTGGCTCACCAATTTTCCCAGAAGTCTGCCCTAAGATACAAGTCAGATTTCAGGAATCTCCTGCAACAAAAATTAGATTTTTGTGAGATACTCCCAATAGAAAACCACTGCTAAATGGATACAGGCCCAGCAGCTTTCATCATAAGAGCCCTGCAGGTGCACAGCTGATTGATAATTATGAAACCACTCCCATTAGACCCACTTTACCACATGGATATAGACAAACACACAGGGATTTATTCAGAATAACAAAGGGTAGGAATGTGCAACAAAGTTTGTTAAAATCATTGTAATGTACATAGATCACCAAGAGGGGGATGTTTTTTTCTCAACAAAATTGGAGTTATTCTTTATTTATACATCCAGCCCTAGTAATTACTAAGGAGATGTATCCTAAATTCTTGTTCTGGTGACACCCTGGATGTAATGGGGCATGTAATGTACATAGATCACCAAGAGGGGGATGTTTTTTTCTCAACAAAATTGGAGTTATTCTTTATTTATACATCCAGCCCTAGTAATTACTAAGGAGATTTCTCCTAAATTTTTGTTCTGGTGACACCCTGGATGTAATGGGGCATCAGGGTGTCTCTTAACAGAAAGTAATAGAAAATTCTCATCAGTGACACAGATAGCATGTTTTATACACAGCAACCAAACGATTTTGCCCTGGAATTGGGCATTAAAATGCCAAGATTCTGCACACTAAAGTATTTATATAAAGTGGTAGTAAAACTTTTCCCTACAGGAAAGCCTATAATGAGCCTTACTTGTTGGTATTATGACTATCTCCTAAACTTGCGCCGTTTAGTAGATATTCATATTAGCGCCAGTCAATGATATCACCAGCGCATGCTCAATATGCTCTGTATTGATGACACATTGAGTGTAGATAGATTTAAGAGATAAGCTCTGTGTCACTATAGAGATGCACATGATTGCATTACCCAGATATCGCCCCCACATAATCAGTAAATAGGAACGTAGTACCAATGGTTACTTATTCAAAAAGAGAAAAGGGTAAAATGGTAAATAAACACACACAGTACTTAATGACTTTAATAAAAATAATAACGTCCCATGTTATCCAAAAAATAATATCTCACATATAATGTTCCACAATGTTCAAAAATAATGTCCCACAAAGTAAATGTTCCAAAATGATCCACTCCCACCAATTCTCTCACCACAAATAACAGTAGTGGTGCGCATACACTAGACAAAAAATTATTCGAAAATCTGTCATTTGGACAGATTTGTTCATTTTTCATCCAGTTAATGGGCACAAATTGAAAATCGTTTGGGACATTTTAGACCTCAAAAATCTAAGGAAATGTTTGGAAAACTTCTGCTTGAACAGACGATAAATTGAAAGATTAATGTGTTTCTCGCCCATTAAAAATGAAACTGTTGGCACTGTGCATATGTGACCCAGAAACAAAAAAAAATAACAAGAAACTGATTAATTTATGTCAATTGAGCAGTGTTGGACGTCAACATGTTTTTAATATCAGATATTTCTGGACTGTTAAGAGCTGGCTATGTTGAAGCCAACTGTGCCTGGAATGCCAGCAGAGCAGGATTAACAAAAAGTGCATAACAGGTCTTCATCTGGAAGAGGATTCACTAACACCCCCTGGCGGTAGGGTATGGGAGTAAGTGAGCATGAGCTCAGACCTTCTAGTGATGTGAAGATTACAGTGCCCAATTGCCTCGCTTTCAACCAGAACATCAAAGGGACAGCAACACACTTCCTGAAAGTTTACTACCTTTTTGCTCATTGTACAGAGGACTGCACAGGCGGGCAGAGGGTGTTTGCATGGATTGTGTCTGAGTGTGCTTTAAAATAAAAGACCAGGGTATGCCATGGTCTGCCTCTTTCTCCTCCCTCTTTCTCCTGGAACCCAGCCAACATACAGATCCTGAGGAAGGACTTTCGTAATGTATAATTTCTGGTCTTTTATTTTATATGCTCTGTATTATTCATTTAGTTTTCTTTTATTTTATCATAAACATTTTATTGAGACATTTTTACTAGAGTTACATCTAAAGGTAACAAAGATGAATCCAAATACATCATATCCTATGGATAGAAGTAAGGAAAGTATAAAGCAGATGTACGTCAGAATGTAACTTTCGCCTCTAACACTTATGATGTGAAGCTAACAGTGGCTTCATAATGAGGCCATGACAACTAGTCTATTTTCATTACCAGAAACCTACACCTCTGGAATCATTTTTTGAATAACTGAGTAGTACCTAGGCTGGAGGGGTAAGCACTTCAAATGTATACATAGTCAGGTTGAACAGTAGGTCATGAAGGGGGTGAGATTAGAAGCCGGCTAACCAAGCCATCTCCCAGATTCCTCCATTAACTATGATTCAATTAGTGGGGGATAAAATATGAAAAAAAGGGGTGGGAGAAGTACAGAAAAGATAAGAACAGAAGAGGGGGTGGGGATCCCACCAACAACCCTCTACATTCAATGCTGGCAATTATGTGTTTTTAAAGTAGGCCCATAGCGCCCTGTAGTTGTAAAATGTGAAAGATCATTGCATCAAAAGTATAATTCAAGTGCTGTCCTGTATGAGCTCTTGATGTTATATGCCTTGATATGTCTGCTGAAATGTGAGTGCAACCAACTGTATTTTGTGTATTACAGTAAAAGTACCATACGTTATTACACTATGTTTGCATCCATTACTTTTCTCCCCCTATTGTTGCATCTGAGCATTCCTGATTCTCCGTAAAGAACCTAATTTTTTTGGTCCCGGTATTGCTACATCCTGCTTGGTTTTCCATTATATGAGAAGTTGATTTATACCCACAACTCATCCCTGGTTTCCAATGGAAGGTTGATGTCCGGATACCATCATTTTAAGCCTGTTTGACTCATTAGGTATATACTTAGTTGAGTCCACGCTTTCTGGTAAGCCTCCTATTTTCTCTCTGGTGGTGGACCTGCTATCAAAATTCACATCATCTGTTGTCACGTTTTTGGACACTTTGAATCAACTAAAGAATTTTAGATTTTCTTTTCTCCTTTATTCATATCTAATCAGATATGATCATTTTGGACACTTGGTGATTAGTTTATGTGTTGCTTCATGTAATATATTTATTAATTTATCTCATGCCACATATGATGCTTTGCAGTATTATATTGTTTATTTCTCACATATTTTAGCGCTACACTTTTTTGTCTATATGAGCTCTTGATAAGACTGAGACTTTCGAAAATTGATCCAAGGTTCCCATACAGCTGAGAAGCTGGATATTCTATCCTGAGCAATGTAGATCAGCTCCTCCATTGCTGTTATACGATTTATACGCAAGGCCCATTCTTTCATTGAGAGAGGGGACATAGATCACCAATGCACCTGTATACAAAGCCTAGCAGCATTGATCATATGCATGGCGACTGACCTATAATATATTTTTTTGGATACTTTAGTGAAATGAAGGAGATATGTTGCTAGCAAAACTGCAATGGGAGTGAGAAGATATGTACTATCGTGTTGTGTACCTTGCGCCAATATGGCTGGATCATTAAGCACGTCCACCATATGTGGAGAAAAGTTCCCTTCTCTTTTTCACATCTCCAGCAAAGGTCTAAAACTGACGGAAAAAAATTTTATATCCATTTTCTTGGGTATTCAAATTCAGTGATCCTTTGTGAATGTATAAGTGAATGCAATCCCATTGTGCCTCATCTATTTCTGTGTATCTCCCAGAACCTATGCTCAGAGCTCATGGTTTCCCAAACATTGAGGCGTACAGTGCCGAGATCACATGGCTCTGGGGGGCAGGCCAAAATACAGAGACACAAATACTGTGGGGGCCTAAGTATAATCTCCTTTGTTCTCTTGGATGTCTAAGTAGTGCTTCAATTAGACATAAGACCAGAAAGAAAACTAGTCAATGTTGGATAGTTATGTAATCTCCCTCCTTCTCATGAACCTTCCTCTGCAAAATAAGTGGCTTGCCTATGGCAATTTCCTATAGGCAGCATCAAATTATCTTTCTTTTACACACTCATTTCTTCTCTTCTCCCCTCACCCCTCCACCACTGCTCTTTGCTCAAATCTATCTCCTCTACCTCTACCTTCACTTCTCTCCACTGGGTAAATCATCATATAGTTCAGAGATATGCATTTAGCGGACCTCCAGCTGTTGCAGAACTACAAGTCTCATGAGGCATTGCAAGACTCTGACATCCACAAGCATGACACCCAGAGGCAGAGGCATGATGGGACTTGTAATTTTGCTACAGCTGGAGGTCCGCTAAATGCATATCCCTGATAGGGATGAGCCGAACACCTCCGCGTTCGGTTCGCACCAGAACCGTCGAACAGTCCGATCGTTCGCACGAACATTTAGAACCCCATTGAAGTCTATGGGACTCGAACGTTCGAATTCAAAAACGATCATTTTAAAGACCAATTTTCAAGTTATTGTTGGAAAACATCTTTCAGAACCCGGGTCTTGCCCCAGGGAACATGTATCAATGGAAAAAAGTCTTAAAAACGGTTGTTTTTTCAGGAGCAGGACTCCTGAAAAAACAACCGTTTTTAAAACTTTTTTTTCCATTGATAGTAGTATCAATGGAAAAAAAAGTTTTAAAAACGGTCGTTTCGTTTCATTAGAATTTGCCGCGAACGATCGTTTTTGTTCGAAATTCGACGAACGGACGATGTTCGAGTCGAACATACGTTCATTTTGAACGTGAAGCTCATCCCTAATCCCTGATATTGATTGACCAAACCTTTGGGGTGAACCTCTATGCTTATATGTTAATTTTTCTCTTTTAAGTATATAGTTACGTTTTTCAACCCATTGTTTTTGGGTTTGAGGATCAGCAGATGAACAGATGAACATTTTTGTAAAATAACTTTACATGCTAAATATAAGGATCTTATCCACATAGTATGCATCTGTACTGGTAACGCTTTATCAGGGATTATTTCCAGTAGTGCAAGTTTGGGCATCCCTGTTATCTCAGTGGAGCATAATAAATTTAAGGTTATAAATATTTTTCCCAGTAACAATAAAACTTTGGACATTGCCTGCATGTATCGCAGGCATAACAGTGTTATATATATTTTCCCTAAGCATAGAGTTTTTGTGGGGAATAATGAGCCCTGTGTATGATAAAGAGCTGAGATAACCTTTGGGAGGGCGAGAGAGAAATCATGGGAAGTGTTTCCAGGGTACGTGTCCTGCCACCAGGCAAACCTATTTTTTTGTTTTCCAGTATTCTTTATTATTTTAAAATTAGCATAAAGGTCTCCTATTAGTCTATATTTTGTGTAGGTAACTGGAATTGCCTTTGATAGTATTTTAGAGTGTTTATACTGTAATTGGATTTTTGAGCTTTGAATTTGTAATACGTGTCGTTATTGGAGATATTGGTAGATGTTATTGTTCATTAACTGATAGCGGTCTTTTAACAACCTGAGGCCCGCGCTATAGCCGAATGACGGCTACAGCGCGAACCTGAAATTCCAACAAGACGTCTTTTGACGTCCGCCTCTTTTGGCGTTCCCTGGGCACGCTCCCGAGCGCGCAGCGGGGAAATTCTGTGTTGGCCGTGTCCCTTGGACACAGCCAATCACAGATCACGGCGAACGGCCAATCAGAGTGGCCGTTTGCTATGCGATCTGTGCGGCCAATGAGAGATGATCTCAAATGTAAACATGAGATCATCTATCATTGCCGGCTCACACAGAGACAGCGTCCTGTCTCTGGAGAGGAGACCGATCTGTGTCCCTTGTACATATGGACACAGATCGGTCACCTCCCCTAGTCACCCCCCTCCACCTACAGTTAGAACACTATACAGGGAACATATTTAACCCCTTTCTTACCCCCTAGTGTTAACCCCTTCAATGCCAGTCACATTTATACAGTAATTAGTGCATATTTATAGCACTGATCGCAGTAAAAATGTGTCCGATGTGTCCGCCATAATGTCCCAGTCCCAATAAAAATCGCAGATCGCCATCATTACTAGTAAAAAAAAAAAATAATTCTGTCCCCTATTTTGTAGGCACTATAACTTTTGCGCAAACCAGTCGCTTATTGCGATTCTTTTTTTTTTTTTTTACCAAAAATATGTAGAATACGTATCGGCCTAAACTGAGAAAAAAAATGTTTTTTTTTTTTTTATTTGGCTATTTATTATAGCAACATATTGTATTTTTTTCAAAATTGTCGGTCTTTTTTGTTTATAGCGCAAAAAATAAGAACCGCAGAGGTGTCAAATACCACCAAAAGAAAGCTCTACTTGTTGGGAAAAAAGGACGTCAATTTTGTTTGGGAGCCACGTCGCACGACCGCGCAATTGTCAGTTAAAGCGACCTGGGCAAGAGGGGGGTATATGTGCCCAGTAAGCAAGTGGTTAATATAGTAAAAGGAAGTAAAACATCCCCTTCATATAACTGATACAAAATTAGTATGCCCGCTTTTTTCCAATCTGAAAATTCCAAAAGTCTATTCAATTCATAAAGATAGTAGTTATCCCATATAGGAAAATGTTTTGTATAACCCTTATGCCGAGTAATATTTTGCACTGCTTCCCATACCCTATGAATGAAGTAAAAAGTAGAGCATTCTCTTTTATTATAAAAGTGTTGAGCTACTATTAATTGAACTAAAAGGTTCTTTTTGAATTGGGATATTATTGTCTTCTGTGTTGGGTCCTGCACGTCCACTACCTCCCAGCCATGTTAGTGTTGTAATTGTCATACAATAAAGTATAATCTTGCATTAGGTATCACAATTCCCCACTTATCTATGGCCTGCAATAAGCGATAGTCCTAAATAATCATAACGTCAACCATATGGGGCAGTTATGCAATACATATAGCATTTGGGGCATCCACACCACCTTCATCAAATTCTCCCATCCTACCATGGACAACAGGAATTTACTCCATATTTTACTCAGTTGTCTCAATTTGACATAAGGCCATTCTGCTGCTAGATAAGCCTTAGCCATTTCTGAAGGGGGTCTGGGTTACCTTTAACAGAGGCCCTAGCAGAGAGCTCATGAGCCTTGCATATTCTGTCAAAGGCATACAGGGTAGCCACAATAAGAGGATGTGAGTCAAGGTTATGTGGTAAATGTGCTTTGGAGAACCAAGGTACAGAACCCAGATCAGACTCTGAGATTAAGTGTTCAAGGCTTACCCACCCTTTGTACCAGGCATTCATTTTCCAATCAACTACCTGAGATAAATAGAACGACCAGTAACAGCATTGCAGGTTGGGAAGGCCAATTCCACCACTGGACTTTGGTAAGACCAGCTTTGCCCATCCAATTCGCACGACTTTTTCCCCCATATGAAGGTCCTACACATTTTCTTGTAGATTACAAAGAAAGAAGGTGGTAAACAAATTGGAAGAGTCTGCATTTGATACAGTAAATCATCATCCCTACATCTTCAGGATAGAGGCTCACCCAAACCAGAAAAACGTTAGGCGCATCCCACCATTGAATATCTTGTATATTTTTTAATTCCGCCAAATGTCATTTTATGTCATAAAGGTCATAAAGGTTTGCTAATTTACCAGGAAGTTGTATGCCTAAATAAGTGATGGCATCTGTTTCCCATTGAAAGGGAAAATTGGCCGGGCATTGCTTTACGAATTCTGTTTGTAAGGAAACATTCAGTGCAAAAGATTTATTAATAATTTATTTTCAAACTTAAGATAAGCTTGAACTGAGCCGGGACTGACATAAGATTAGGCCGGGCATTGAAAGGAAGAGTAAAACATTGTCTGCGAAAGCAGCAATCTTGTATTCTATTTTGTGAACCTCAATTTCCTTTATATTTCAGTTGGCCCGAATACAACGAAGCAAAGGCTCCAATGTAAGAATATAAAGCAGGGGGGAAAGAGGACGGCCCTGTCTGGTTCCATTATGGATAGGGAAGGCACCCATAAGTGTCCATTTACCCATTTACCCTCACTTTAGCTCTGGGATTAGCATATAGTAAGCGGATGAAGGAACGCATACAGGCCCCAAACCCCAAAGTTCCTAAAACAGGATCCATATAATCCCAGGCCACTCGATTGAATAGCTTCTCCACATCCATTGCCAAAAAAAACCTTCCCTGTGGTTGGAGGTAAGCCAGTGATGCAGATTTAGGGCTTTACTAGTATTATTCCTAGCTTCTCTGCCTGGGATAAATCCTATCTGATCCAGACCGACCCAAGCCAGCACATGGTAAGGGTCAGTATGGTCAGGTTGCCAGAATAGTTTTACTTCCATGTTTAGAAGTGATATCTGCTTATAATTAGCAACAATAGCAGGGTCCTTAATTTCTTTAGGGATTAAGGAAATGTATGCCTCCAACAAGGTTCCTGAGGGGCAAGAATTAGTAGATAAGGTGTTGGAGGAAACCTGGGGCAAGAAGATTAGCAAAGCTTTTGTAGTATTTCGCCAGAAAACCATCCGGTCCCGGATGACAGTGGTGTATCTAGCGAATTCCAGTCTTCTGTAGACAAGGCACAAGGACTATATTGGCCTGAAAAGTATTGTCTGCTAAGGGGTCGAGTTCACTAGATTTAAGGTTATAAAGTTCACTTTTAAAGCATTGGAACTTCTGTGCAATATCTTCGTTTTTGGAATGGGTCACACCTTATGCGTCAGTCACATGATGTACAGTGGAAGCAAGGGTGCAAGTTCACTTTTCATGGTTCCATTCTATAAGGATAGCTACCCCCTCTTGCTCACTCCTGAGATCGACCAGTGACTATAGACTATGACAGCAACCTTTTTTCAGTGAATGAATAAATGTATTTATGTGGACATTTTCACTTCACTTTTATTGTCAGATTTGTAATTTGAAGTTTTATGCCAACCTAACTTAATTAGCGCTACACTTTTTTCAGTCATGGCACCCTCTATAAATCACATCAGTTTGGGGCACGTTCACACCTGGAGGTGGATCAGAGCATGCATCCCTTTTTGCGCACTCGCACTTATCACATTATTTAATGGGTCTATTCTCTGTGAAAGACACAAAAAAATGGTGTAGGCATGATTTTTAAATTGTGCCACACCAAAACTCATGGTAGTGTGGTAGTATGCCTTTTAGTGGGCACAAATGCATGTGTCTTATTTAGATACATGGCTGAAACAATAATTCTTAACGGCACCCATACAAGTCCCCAAAAGGCAGTGCATTTTTGTGTGGTAGAGGAAAATGTGTGATTTTACATGTGTCACCGAAGTGTACCTAGTGTGTACCTGCAAGCACAAATGCCCCCTCCCCCAAGTCCCCCCTACTAGTGGAAAACCTCTCATCCCAAGCACAATTGTTTGTTACCATTCCCACAAACCTACAGGAAACTGGCTATATAAGTAGTAAAATCAGCAGGGAGTAGGAGAGAGCCAGGGGAAGGTGTGGGCTGTACTCTCTCCTCAATTCCTGCCCTCCCCCCTGCACCTCTCACTCCTGCTAGTGAATAGGGGATAAAAAAAAACACTTAGGACAAGACTGTCCATGGATTGATTGCCCCCCACCCACAATTTCTGCTGGCAGGACAGCAGCAGTGTATGGAGGAGAGAGGGGGGAGTTAATCAAACCCTGGACAGTCCATCTGAGCAAGTCCTTAGAAACCAATGATGTAATCGGTTTGAAGGACGCAGGCTGGAGGCCTACCTAGTCAACAGGAGTAGTGACAGTGTCGGAGAGGAGGTGAGAGCTGGGTGGAGGTATGGGCTGTGCTAAAGCAGGATTGCTCAGATTGGACTGTACAGGAAGTATTTGTCCTTTTTCTGTGGGACCCCTGAGGACTCTTCATGGCACCCCTGGGTGCCACGATATCCTAGTTGAGACGCGCTGTACTATGGGATTTGTAGTGTGCAAAATGCAGTGCAGATGACCGCAATAACGTACACTACTGATTCCAAACAAAAAGAAGCAAGTTTAAAAAGGGAGGGTTTGGGAGTTCAGAGAACAATATAGGGAGCCAGAAAAAAACATGTTAAAAAATAATTTGATGAAATATAATATAGTTCATATTTCTATTAAAGACTAATTAAGTAAGGGTTGTGCATAGACTATTTTTGGAGAAAAAGGATGGTGTTTATTGTCACTTTAACCACTAGCCGACCGCCCGCCGTCATTTTACTGCGGGACGGTGGCTCTCCTGGACGAGAGCCCGTAGCTATGTGTCCGCTTTTTGCGGCCGCTCGTCCCCCGCGCATGCCCGGCGGGCACGATCGCCGCCGGGCACGCGCGCTCATTCGTTACAGAGCGGGGACCGGGAGCTTGGTGTGTAAACACAAAGCTCTCTGGTCCTGTCAGTGAGGAAACGCTGATCTTCTGTTCATACAACAGTTCATGAACAGAAGATCAGTGATTTCCCCTAGTGAGTCCCCCATACAGTTAGAACACACCCAGGAACATACTTTTTTTTTTTAACAGAAACGTTTTTATTAATGCAAAAAGAAAGAGAAGAAAAAAAAAAAAAAAAGAGAAAGAAAACAAAAAAGGAAACAGTACAGAAAATAAATCAGCAAAACTGTGGTACAGCAATATTCCAAACAATACAGATTACATTACAAAATGATTACCGAGAGAAGTACAGAGTAACATACTAGATGGAGACCCCAACGGGTCTAGGTCGGGTAACAGGACAAGGTGAAGATTACCTACTGATAGTTCAGGGCAGTGAGCAGCGTCCTGCTGTAGGGGGTAGTGTGTAGGTCCCCTCCCGCCAGACGGCATCAGAGAACACCCAGCCAGTCATGTAGGACATTCCAGAGTCCAAGATTATCTTCAGTTATGTCACTGTGTAGAGGTTGCTCTAGCCGTCACCCGTGACCCCCAGACCCTGTCAAACTTCTGAAGGCATTTACGGCCCATGTACGTCAGTTTGTAAAGGGGTAGTACTGAGTCAACCAAGGCTAGCCACTGAACCACCGTGGGGGGGGTCACCAACTTCCATTGGCGTAACAGTGTTTTCCTGGCGTAAAAACAGAGATAAAACAATTGCAGTCCAGCATGTGTAGACTGTGTCACACCCTCGGTGATACCTAGAAGGAGGACTTTAGGGTCTAGTGGCACCCGAAGTCCCGTAGCGGCGTTGATTTCCGCCACCACCCCATCCCAATAGTCCTGAATGACCGGGCAGTCCCAGATGACATGATAAAACGTTCCCGTCTCCCTCTGGCATTTCGGGCACTGGTCTGACTGAGTACGAAATATCCGGGCAAGCCGTTGGGGGGTGTAGTAGGCCCTATGTAAAAACTTCAATTGGATAAATCTGTCTCTAGCAGAGATTACTGTCGGTATGTAGTGAGCCAGTGCGGACTCCCAGTCATCGTCCGAGAGGTCCGGGACGTCTGCCTTCCAAATTCGGTGAAGGGGGGAATCCCCTCCCGAGCCATCACACGTGAGTCGAAGGTAAGTGGAGGATACTATTCTATCAATCCCACGGGAGATAAGGAATCTCTCTATCCCATGTGGTTCAACCGAAGTTACCCTGGGAAACTGTGCCTGTGCCGCATGTTTCAGCTGCAGATACCTGAACAGCATCCACAAAGGGAAGCCTAAATGTCTCACGTAGTTCTGGGAAAGAGAGCAGCGTCCCGGCAGGCATAATATGTTGAATTTTCACTATTCCGTATCTGGCCCAGACACTGGGGTCCGGGATAGATCTGAAATGTGGAAGTCTTGGGTTGCCCCATAGCGGGGCATGAGGTGAGATGGAGTCAGGGGCCACGGTAGCCGCAGTGACCCTCTCCCAGACCTGAATCGTGGTACGCATTGGAAGGGTAACCTGCGGAGTAGCCCTGGGTCCCCTATAGACTAAATTAGAAAGAGTCGAGTAGGAGCCAACAGCAGCAGCCTCAAGGTTCACCGCAGGATTGGACCTAGTCTGCTGGAACCACCACCGCACCGTGACTAAAACCGCCGCCCAGTAATATTTTTTAAAGGAGGGTAAGGCCAGTCCCCCCGAGGATAGAGGAAGCTGAAGCTTGCGCTGTGCTATTCTGGGAGCTCCCCCACCCCAAATAAAGGAGGAGACTACACTATCTAGCTTAGAAAAGAAGGAAGCAGGGATGGGGACCGGAGTATTTCGGAATATGTAGAGCAATTTAGGGAGGAATACCATCTTCAATAGATTTACCCGTCCCACCGGAGTCAGGGGGAGAGTCTTCCAGGTCTGGCATTTTACAGTCAGGGCTTGTAGGACCGGGTACAAATTGTCGGTCAGGTAGTGATTCAGATCGTTGCTAATATCAATCCCGAGGTACCGGAACTTAGTGACTCTACTCAGCGGCGTCAAGTCCACTGCAGGGGGGGAAAGGTCAGATAGTCGGAACAAACTAGATTTACCCCAGTTGATACGAACCCCAGAGAACCTACCAAACCTGTCAATGATCTCGAGGGCCGCCACCAGGGAGTGAGAGTCATCACCAAGATACAAAAGAGTGTCGTCAGCGTATAGCGACACCCTTTCGGTCAACGGTCCGACCTCTAGGCCCTTAACCTCGAGCGTCGATCGAAGCATGATAGCCATGGGCTCGATGGCCAAGGCGAAGAGCCCTGGGGACAGTGGGCAGCCCTGTCGCGTCCCCCTGCATAAACTAAATGGGGGCGAGATATTGCCACCAGTGCGCACCCTGGCTATAGGTGACTCGTACAGCAGTCTAATCCAGTTGATAAACTTAGGACCAAACCCAAATTTAGTCAACACTCGCCACAGGAAGTCCCACTCTACTGAGTCAAAGGCCTTCTCTGCGTCGAGTGAGGCCACCGCCCCATTAGTGTTCTGTTCACGGAATAGTGCTATGTTGGTGTGGAGCCTACGGATGTTTATGTCCGTACCTTTCCCTGGCATGAACCCTGTCTGGTCACCATGTATCAGTGAAAGGATCACTGTGTTTAACCGATTGGCCAGGATCTTAGTCAGAATTTTGGCATCGACATTGAGCAAAGATATAGGCCGATAGGACGAACACAGCTCCGGGTCCTTCCCAGGTTTAGGTATCACCACAATCACCGCCTCCCTCATGGAGGTCGGGAGGCTCTGTCGTTCCAACGCTGCGGCGAGTGTGGTGTAGAAGTGGGGGCCTATCACCTCAAGGTTGGTTTTGTAGAACTCCGTGGGGAGTCCATCGGGACCCGGGGTCTTGCCCGCCTGCAGAGATTTAATAGCCCCCTGGACCTCCTTCAATGTGATGGGAGCTTCAAGCGTTTGGCTAGCCGCGGATGTTAGGGAGGGAAAGTCCAGAGAATGCATGAATGTGTCTAAATCATCCAGGGTATATGATGCCCTGGACGTGTAAAGTTCCCGGTAATAACGCTCAAACCTGGCATTGATCAAGACAGGGTCCGAAAGTAGGGTACCTGTCTCATCTCTAATATTTGCTATACATGAGCTTCCCGACCGCTCAGTTGCCAACCAGGCTAGCATCCTACCCGCTCGCTCCCCCTGCTCAAATATTCGCTGGGTCTGAGCGAGAAGGAAACGGCGGCATGAGGCAGCACGGATGAGTGCCAACTCTCTGTAGGCGGTAAGCATGTCTGAGTGCGAGCCCTGGTTAGGTGAGTCTGCGTATCTATTCTCTAGTCTCGTAGCCCGTCTTTCGGCCTCTGACAACTCCAACCTGGACTCCTTCCTTACCTTGGAGATATTATATTGATATCTGCCTCTGGCATAGGCTTTAAAAGCATCCCAAACCACCTCGGGGGAGGCCGAATGATCGTTATGGGTCCAGTAGTCCCCAAGCTCCGAGAGCATCAGCGGTTCTAGTCTGTCATCTGTGATACAATACCTGGAAAGTCTCCACAGACCCAACGCAGCGGTCGAGTCCGTGGAGAGGTCCAACATAACCGGAGCATGGTCAGATATTCCCCGCGGCAAATGAGACACCGCCACCACCCTGGATAGGAGAGGATCGGTAACATAGATTAAGTCTATACGGGACATTGTCGCATGAGTTGCAGAGTGACATGTAAAGTGTTTGTCATATGGGTATTTCCACCTCCACACATCGTTCAGACCGTAAACCTCCGCCCATCGGGACAGTGCCGAGTCAGTCGACCGGTTAGGGCCTAGTCTGTCAACATTGGGTCTGGGGGCCATATTAAAGTCGCCCGCCCAGATTACATAAGTTGAGGGGTAGTCCGCAACAATAGTCTGTACCCTACGCAGCACTGTCATACCTGTCGAGGGGGGCAGGTATAAACCAACTATCACAACTTCAAGTCTATCACAAAGAGCATGGATAATGACATATTGGCCCTCTGGGTCCAGGCGGAGGTCCAGGAGTACGAATGGGAGCGCCTTATGAATCAACACACTAACCCCACGGGAATGAGAAGAATGGGTGGAGTGAAAATAAGATCCCACCCAGGGTTTTTTAAGAGAGAGGACTCTGGACCCAGTGAGGTGGGTCTCCTGGAGTATACATATGTGTGGGTGGTACTTCTTCAAGTATGAGAATACCAGGGATCTTTTAAATTTGGAGTTTAACCCGCGCACATTCCAGGATAGTACTCTCAAGGGGGCCATTGCAACAAGGGGAAAATTGGCAGCGCTCCATCATCATCCGGACCCCCGCCCAGCCCCGCAGGTAGGTGGCACAGATACATTTCATCCAGCAGCCACACCATACTCATCAGAATTAATAGGAAAAAGTAAGACATGTAATCATACTTGGCAGTAAATAAACCAAAGCCGTACCAATAACAGAAGAAAAAAAAATCTAACAAACCCCCATCCCCCCACCCCACGCAACCTCTAAAACTCGGGCGCGTTTGATAACCCGAACAAAGCATGACTATTAGTCTCTGGGAGGCAATGTACCAACAGGGCGCCTAGGAGGCCCAATAGAGGATGCTCTCTAAATGAACCCGCATCTTTGCCACCCGCTCCGTCCAAAAAGTAAGGAAAAGGTTAAAAATTGGATAAACAGTTGGAATCAACGTTTTCCCTGCGAGGGAAGCTATTCACCCAGACAATGCTGGGGGCACATTCTTGTAACGGTGAACGCCAATGGTGTAGAACCAAGCAAAAAATAAAAAAATTAAAACAAACAAAAAAACACACACACCAAAAAAAAAAAAAGAAATTGCTTCCCCAAATATATTAGAAACCCCCCCCCTCCCCGTTCCAGAGGGCAGCAACCACCAGAGCAGCTACCTCCCCGGCTGTCCACCATACTCACAGGGAAGTCCTCAGCCAGTGTCTCGGGGGCAGAGGAGCCATCCCACACAGGAGGGAGTAATCAGTGTCATACGGCAGTCAGTGTCAGGTGGAATGTCATGGTGGGGACCACCTCCATTGCCAATAGGGACAGGGGCAGCAGCTCTCACCCGCTGAGGAACGGGGGGCAACCTGAGACAGGGCACTAGGGAGGCAGAGAGCACAACAGGATGAACAGGAAAGGGGGCCTGATCACCAATCAAGCACAAAAACAAAAGGAGGGGGAAGTCTCTTTTGAAGGCACAACGGTCCCGGTTTCAGGAGTTCAGTGGCGCGGGAGGGTCTCCAGCCAGGCGGCCGCCTCATCAGGGACAGTGAAGAATCGATGGGACTCCCCGTCCTGGACCCGCAGCCGGGCGGGGAACAGCATACTGTACTTGAGACCCCTTTGGCGCAGAGCTTGCTTGACTTGGTCGAATGACTTCCGTTGTTTCTGTGTCTCCACGGAGAAGTCAGGGAAGATCATTAGACGAGCCCCTTCAAAGCGCAGGGCTTCAATCTTCCTGCTCTCCCGCAGCACCGCATCCCGGTCTCGGAAATTCAGAAGGCGAAGGATGAACGTGCGCGGGGGGGCTCCGGGGGGACCTCGGGCAGCCGGCATCCTGTGGGCTCGCTCCACAGTAAAGTACGGAGAGAAGGCAGCTTGGGGGAGCAACTGGCTGAGGAGGCGCTCAGTGAAAGCAGTGGGGTCAGGATCTTCTGCTCGTTCAGGGAGGCCGATGATACGAAGATTGTTTCTCCGGTTGCGATTCTCCGCGTCTTCCGCGCGGTGTTCAAGGGCTCTAACCTTGGTGGTGAGGGTGCGGAGAGAGGAGGCATGATCCCCGAGCACTTCCTCCGTGTCTCCTACCCGGAGTTCGGCCTCCGTCAGCCGGGTCCTGATTTTGTCCATATCCTTCCGGATAAAACCCATCTCCAGCTGCATGGTGTCAATCTTCTCAGTCAGCGTAGACTGGCAGGTCGAAATGGCTTGCATCAGAGCAGCAAAGTGGTCCGGGTCTTGTATAGCCGGGTCCGCTTCCTCGGTCTGGGATGCCATGTTGGATACCACGAGGGGTCTGGCCTTCCCGCCACCAGAGTTGACACGGGCTGGAGATGGCTTTTGGTAAGTAATCTTCTTCCGCTTATAGGGCATACCAACACGAGGGGCAATCAGTTAGATTCCCAGATAGTCTGGAACAGGATAATCCGCAGGGAAACAGGATATTTAGCAGGTATGGCAACGGAGCTCCTCTACTACACGTCCAGTCCGGTCGCCATCTTGGACACGCCCCCACCCAGGAACATACTTAACCCCTTCCCCGCCCCCTAGTGTTAACCCCTTCACTGCCAAATGCATTTTTATAGTAATCCAATGCATTTGTATAGCATTGATCGCTATAAAAATGCCAATGGTCCCACAAATGTGTCAAAATTGTTCGATGTGTCCTCCATAATGTAGCAGTACTGAAAAAAAAAACGCTAATCGCCGACATTACTAGTAAAAAAAAATATTAATAAAAATCCCATAAAACTACCCCCTTTTTTGTAAACGCTATAAATTTTGCGCAAACCAATCAATAAACGCTAATTGTGATTTTTTTTTACGAAAAGTATGTAGAAGAATACGCATCGACCTAAACTGAGGAAAAAAAATGTTTTATTATATATTTTTGGGGGATATTTATTATAGCAAAATGTAAAAAATATTGCATTTTTTTCAAAATAGTCGCTCTATTTTTGTTTATAGCGCAAAAAATAAAAACCGCAGAGATGATCAAATACCACCAAAAGAAAGCTCTATTTGTGGGAAAAAAAGGACGCCAATTTTGTTTGGGAGCCACATTGCACGACCGCGCAATTGTCAGTTAAAATGACGCACTGCCGAATCACAAAAAGTGCTCTGGTCATTGGGCAGCAATATGGTCCGGGGGTTAAGTGGTTAAGAATTACATATTTTCCCAGGAGATATTTTTATGTAATTTTAATGAGAAGATAATAAAAAGCTTGTTTTAGATATTTGATGTTATGTCTGGGTACATGTGACACCCTAAAAATCCCATGGCCCAACATTTTGTTTCTTCGGATGTTATATTTGGAATGTGACCTATCACCATTCCAAGGACAAACGTTATAATTGTTTTGTTTCAAAGTAAATAATCAAGAGAAATACAGAGAATATAAAATGTATTCTCCTTTTACACAATACTTCATTACATATATAAACCAGTTGCACATTACAGCTATTCTAGTTAAGCATTTAAAAGATTATCTGTTAATTACACGGAGGTTTGTATTTTGATGTTGTCAGTATAATTAATTGCTCAGTCTGCAATGTGCTTTACATTTTAGATGTGGACGGTAGAGACCACTGTATACTATTACAGAGCACAATCTGTTGTGTGACAGATTAGAATTCAGGTTATTTATGATATAGATAAATTATGAATCTGTATCTTATGAGAGGATTGAAATATAGCTGCAAGTAAAATGACCTGAATACTTAAGTTTTCTTCAGTTCTGTGATAATACAAACAGCTCTTTTGCTGGTCCCCAAATGACCTGGTACTTTACTATTTGTCTGAAAACAGTTCATTCTTTGTAGGTGCTGCCAGTTCCTGCAAAATAAAAGGCAAAACCACACCTCATTTACATAACTACTAGATAAGAACATACTCTTTATCCGTATTAATATAATTAAATTTCTTAATTATAAAGATATGAATCATCTCAACAGTAGTCATGATTCTTTGGTAAATGAAGGACAAAATAAATGTGTTCCTGCATACAGTACTCATTAAAGTAAAATTATATATTGTCCTGTGGGAACAGATGTTATTTATTTTAATTCATCTTACCTTCACATTTGCCCTTTTATGACTCATCATGTCTTTTTTCAGTTTTATAATAATTTGTCTTACTTTAATTTCTCCCTGTGATCCAGTATTTCATGCTCCACCACACAGCGAGGTGCTGTTTAGGCATACATAAATGGGGTATGCAAGAAAATATGTAAAATATAATGGCTACCTAAAGAAACAACCATATTCTAATGGTTTCTAGGTGCCAAAGGATAGAATGTGACAACAGTGATTGGATTAATCGTGTGTACAGTACTATGTAAAAGTTGTATGTAGGTGCGAAGCAATGCTGTAAAGTAAAAATTTGTTAAAAAATATATTTTAACTGTTTTTTTTTATCAATGTACCATACAACATGCAAAGGAAACAGAAGAATAATCTAAATCAAATCAATATTTGGTGTGACCACCCTTTCGCTTCAAAACAGCATAATTTCCTTTAGATACATTGGCACACAGTTCCTGTGTGCCAGTTCCTCAGCAAGTAGGTTGCTCCAAACATCTTGGAGAAGAAACCAAAGATCTTCTGTGGATGTAGCCTCAGATCCTCCTGTCTCTTTATATAATTACAGACAGATTTAATGATGTTGAAATTCAACATTGGTTGAATGTTTGGGGTCGTTGTCCTGCTGCAGAATAAATTTGGGGCCAATCACCTGCCTTCCTGATAATATGGCATAATGGATAGGTATCTGCCTGTATTTCTAGGATTGAGGACACCATTGATTGGGCAACGTTAAGGACCATAGATGCAATGATTGGACAAGAAGCTTAATGTAGCAGATGATAGACACATTATGCTTTCTTCCCTTTGACATTGGAAGATGTCCAGCAGTGCCATCAGGCACAGAACTGGAAGAAACCAGTGGGACCCAGGTACTTTCAGAAGAAGTCTGGTCATAAGTGGTCTTCATGGAAGAATTGCGGCTAAAAAGCCATACCACCAATGTGGAAACAAGACTGAGGCCTCGTACACACGACCGTTTCCCTCGACAAAATCCATCAAGAAACTACGTGGCAGAGCTTTTTTGCAGAGGAAAACGGCCGTTTATGTTTTTCGTCGAGAAAACTGTCGTGGATCTCAACAAGAAAAAAAAGAGAACAAGTTCTCTTTTTTCTCATCGGGAGTCTTAATTTCCTCATTGTGTTTCTCTTCGGGCTGGTTTAGCACGAGAAACACGTTTGTGTGTATGCCTAGAAACCCGCTCATGCTCAGAATAAATTATGAGACGGAAAAAGTAGCATTTGTAATGGAGATAGCACATTCCTCACGCTGTAACAGACTGAAAAGCGCGAATCGTCTCTCACCAAACTTTTACTTAACACGCAGTAACATGAGATTAGTAAAAGCAGCCTCAAGGGTGGCACCAGTGGAATCAAACTTCCCCTTTATAGTGCCGTCGTACGTGCTGTACGTCACCGCGTTTGAGAACGACGAGATTTTGTCTTGACAGTGTGTACGCAAAGAAAGCTTGACAAGATTCTCGACAAGCCTGACAGGGAACTCTTTGAGGAAAACGATGTTTCTTTTACAACGAGTTTCTTGGTCGTGTGTACAAGGCCTAAGTGACGCAACTATGCATGAAAACATAGGGACAGGTGCTCTGTACTGATGATTCAAAATATGAGATATTTGGCTATAGCTGGAGGCAGTTTGTTCACGAAGGGCTGGAGAGTAGTACGATAATGAATGTCTGCGGGGAACAGTGAAGGATGTTGAAGGCTTCTTGTAAGTTTGGGGCTGCATTTCTGCAAATAGAATTGGAGATTTGGTCAGAATGAATTGTGCCCTCAATGTTAAGAAATAAAAGCTCATACTTATCCATCATGCCATACCATCAAGGAGGCCACACATTTTTTCTGCAGCAGAACAACAACCCCAAACATATTAAGAAAAATAAACTATAAAGAAGTTTACAAATATAATGGGCAGATAAAAGCTGTCAAAAGCCGAAAATTGGTTAGTCTGTAGTATTCACATACAGATTAGTAACCAATCGAAAGCCTATTATAGTCACCCTGGTCTCCAAAAACAATATACAATCCTTGTCATATGTCATGTTAAATTTATTCTAAGGATGAGCCCCAATAATATGTTTATTAACCACTTGACAACTGGGCACTTAAACCCCGTTCCTAACCAGACCAATTTTTAGCTTTCGGTGCTCTCACATTTTGAATGACAATCACTCAGGCATACAACATTGTACCCATATGACATTTTTGTTCTTTTTTTTTCACACAAATAGAGCATTCTTTTAGTGGTATTTAATCACCATTGTTTTGTTTTTTTGTTTTTTTGCACTATAAAATAAAAAAGACTGAAAATACTGCTACATATCTTTGTAAAAAATTTGTGTATATTATTTGGTCTTTGTGAAAGTTAAAGAGTCCACAAGCTATGGTGCCAATATCTAAAAATTGATCACACCTGATGTACTGATGGCCTCTCTCATTTCTTGAGACACTAACATGCCAGAAAATTACAAATACCCCCCAAATGACCCTTTTTGGAAAGAATACATTCAATGGTATTTAGAAAGAGGCATGGTGAGTTTTTTGAAGTTGTAATTTTTTTCCCACAATTCTTTGCAAAATCAAGATTTTTTTTCTTTTCTTTTTTTTCACTAAATTGTCATATTAGCAGGTTATTTCTCACACACAGCATATGCATATCACAAATTACACCCCAAAACACATTGAGCTACTACTCCCGAGTATGGCGATACCACATGTGTGAGACTTTTACAC
The DNA here is from genome assembly GCA_029574335.1 of Rana kukunoris. NCBI lineage: Eukaryota > Metazoa > Chordata > Amphibia > Anura > Ranidae > Rana > Rana kukunoris. The sequence continues at coordinate 175,010,301 of CM056050.1, read as the reverse complement.
AGGGTGACCACATAGAGAGGCCCAACATGCAGGGAGCACCATCGGGCATTCTCCAGCACCCAGGCCAATTCTAAAATTTCTCTCCTACATGTAAAAATCATAATTTATTTGCTAGAAAATTACATAGAACCCCAAAACATTATATATATTTTTTAGCAAAGACCATTGAGAATACAATGGCGGTCGTTGCAACTTTTTATCTCGCACAGTATTTTTCTAACACGTTTTTTGGGGAAAGAAAATGTTTTGTACGTTAAAAAAAAAAAAACGGTAAAGTTAGCCCAATATTTTTGTATAGTGTGAAAGATGAAGTTACGAGTAAATAGATACCTAGCATGTCACCCTTTAAAATTTCACACGCTCATGCCAAACTTCGCTACTTAAAAATCCCCATAGGTGACGCTTACATTATTTTTGCTGGTTACATGTTTTGAGTTACAGAGGAGGTCTAGGGCCAAAATTATTGTTCTCACTCTAACGTTCGCAACGATACCTCACATGTGTGGTTTGAACACTATTTTTATATGTGGGAGGGACTTACGTATGCGTTCGCTTCTGCATGCAAGCAAATGGGGACAGGGGCTCTTTAAAAAAAAAAAAAAGATTATTCATTTTACTTTATTAATTTTAGTTTGACACCTTCCCCCCCCCCCAAAAAAAAAAAAATTTGATCACTTTTATTCCTCTTACAAGGAATGTAAACATTTCTTGTAATAGGAATATGGCATGACAGGTCCTCTTTACAGTGAGATATGGGGTCAATAAGACCCCACATCTCACCTCTAGGCTGGGAAGCCTGTAATAAATAAAATAAAAAACAATCCTGGCTTCGATCTTAGCGGTGAGTCGGTAGAAGCAGCGAAGGGCGGTGGGAGGGGGGGGACGTCCTCTCTCGCCTCTTAAAGAACGATCAAGTGGTGGAACAGCTGATATGATCACTCTTATGGTGTAGGGAATCGCCGGCTGAAAAAGTTGATATCTGAATGATGCCTGTAGCTGCCTGACAGCCGGCGGGCGGGAAGTGGTTGAAACGCTTTTTTTAACAGAAAGTTAAGAATGGCCGAGTATGGCTGAGCATGGCTGGGTATGGCTGAGCATGGCTGGGTATGGCTGAGCATGGCTGGGTATTGCAGAGTATAGCAGGGTATTGCAGAGTATAGCAGGGTGCAGGTATTGCAGGTATTGCAGGTATTGCCGAGTATTGAAGGGTATTGCCAAGTATCGAAGGGTATTGCAGGGTATTGCCGAGTATTGAAGAGTATTGCAGAGTATGGGCAGGGTATTGCAGAGTATGGGCAGGAATGGCAGAGTATGGGCAGGGATGGCTGAGCAGGGATGGATGGATCTGTGACTTAAATTGTCACAGAGCAGCCTGTGGGTACTAAAGATCCAGCCCACAGCGCTTCTGCCATCCAATCCCTCCCCCTCTCCTCTCACAATGTACTGATCGGTACACAGAGGGGAGAGAGGAAACCGGTGGCATCACATGACGCCGGTTTGTTTACAAGTGATCGCTCTGTCATTTGATGGGGCGTTTACGTGGTAAACGGCTGCAATTCGCGGCCGTCAACCGTGATCCATGATGCGCCGGGTCTTCTGGACCTGTATAGGTAATCACCGGCTGAAAAAGCTGATATCTGAATGATGCCTGTAGCTGCAGGCATCATTCAGATATCCCTGCACAAATTCAAGGATGTCATATGACAGCCGGCGTGCGGGAAGTGGTTAAAAAGCTTTTTTTAACACAAAGTTAAGAATGGCCGAGTATGGCTGAGCATGGCCGTGTATGGCCGCGCATGGCTGGGTATTGCCGCGCATGGCTGGGTATGGCCGCGCATGGCTGGGTATGGCTGAGCATGGCTGGGTATGGTAGAGTATAGCAGGGTAGTGCAGAGTATTGCCGAGTATTGCCGAGTAATGCCAGGTATTGCCGAGTATTGAAGGGTATTGCCGAGTATTGAAGGGTATTGCCGAGTATTGAAGGGTATTGCAGGGTATTGAAGGGTATTGCAGAGTATTGCCGGGTATTGCAGGGTATTGCCGGGTATTGCCATGTATTGCAGAGTATTGCCAGGTATTGCAGGGTATTGCCGAGTATTGAAGGGTATTGCAGAGTATGGGCAGGGATGGCAGAGTATGGGCAGGGATGGCTGAGCAGGGATGGATGGATCTGTGACTTCAATTGTCACAGAGCAGCCTGTGGGTACTACAGATCCAGCCCACAGTGCTGCTGCCATCCGATCCCTCCCCCTCTCCTCTCACAATGTTCTGATTGGTACACAGAGGGGAGAGAGGAAACCGGCGGCATAACATGACGCCGGTTTGTTTACAAGTGATCGCTCCGTCATTTGACGGGGCGTTTACGTGGTAAACGGCTGCGATTAGCAGCCATCAACCGTGATCCATGATGCGCCGGGTTTTCTGGACCTGGCGGTCACGGATGTTTCCGGGAGCGTCGTATTTCGGCTACGGCCTGGTCGGAAAGTGGTTAAAGGCTAATATTATTATTATTATTATTATACAGGATGTATATAATGCAGAGCTTAACAAAATCAAGGCAGATATTACAGTTACATTACAATTTGGTACAAGAGGAATGGCCCTGCCCTGCTCGCTAGAGCTTACAATCTAGGAATAGGGATCTAAGGTTGCCCCACCAGACAGTGAACACATCACCGATGTAGTGAAAATAAACCAACACAATGGAGTTGATTTACTAAAACTGGAGATTGCAAAATCTGGTTCAGCTCTGGCTATAAACCAATCAGCTTTTAGTTTTTTTGTCAAAGCTTAATTAAACAAGCTGGAGTTAGAAGCTGATTGTCTACCATGCAGGGGTCAAGTCTTGGGGAAAAAACTGTGGGAACTCCCACCCAAGATCCACTCCCCCACCAAAAAAATAAAATGATACGCTTATATACTACTAAATCGCATGTTTTTTTTTTTTCGATACGCTGTACCTTAGTAATCCTTTGTTACTGGCAGCTTCCTGTATATGGATTCATCGGGTAGTGTGCGGGTATTCTGTCACTTCCTCGATGCTGCAATGTATCCTGGGAGCTTTTGCCATTGTTCCCAAGAGACATTGCGGAGGTCTGCCGCAAGTTATCGCAGGATTTAGAAAGAACTTTAAGCAAGTCTCCTGGGAACAATGACATTGCGGCATCGAGGAAGTGACGGAATATCCGCACACTACCCGACGAATCCCTATACAGGAAGCGCCCAGTAACATAAAGGATTACTAAGGTTCGCCTGCCCCTGACAGTGGCTCGAGCTGGGCATCGCCGCTTAGTGAAGGATTGGCTCGGCTGCTCTCGGCTGCTCTAGTCCTGCAAAGGGAACTGAGTTCCTGCTGTGAAAAAAGTTCCCGCAGGACTTGAGCCCTGCTACCATGGCATTCACAGCTGCACCGGTTTTTGCAATCTCCAGTTTTATTAAATCAACCCCAATGTGTGCATGAGTCACATCAGAGAACACAAACAGTGCCTCAAGTTTGTTCATGAATGTTCGTAAATGCAGGGGCAACAATGGATACCATAGTAGTGCCTCTACGCTGTTAACCACTTCAGCCCAAGAAGATTTCCCCCCTTAATGACCAGGACATTTTTTTTATATGGTATTGCGTTGCTTTAACTGACAATTGCGCGGCCATGCTAGGTTGTACCCAAACAAAATTGACTTCCTTTTTTTCCCCACAAACAGAGCTTTTTTTTTGTAGTATTTGATCACCGGCACTGACGCGGAAGTCTCATGATGGGTGTAGAAGCATGGAGCAGATGTACCAGTGGGACGGAGAGGAGGGACAGCAGAGGAAAAACTCCCCATGTGTACATCACAGCTCCCAGGAGGGAAAACAAGCCGCGATCACCAGGAAACCCCCTCTCCCGCTGCCGATAACGGTGATCTTACAGCGAATCCGCCACGGAGACCACCATTATCGTTTAGAGGACCGCTCACTGAAAAGATGGATATCTCGGTTGTGGCAGCGGCTGCTGCCGTTACCGAGATATCCATCTTTAAAAAAATGACGTATATATACAGTGAGGGGTGGTTAATATCACTTTAAGTCAAACAGTGGCAATAAAAGCATAGTGCCCTTCAAGCACCAAAATGTCTGCCAGACTTCCAACAAAGCATCAATTTATTATTAGCACAAAAGAGAGTTTCTCAGTCACCATAATTATTTCACTATAGTTGGGATGAAATAAGTAAACTTATCTTCAAGTTACAAAGAAACATACTGTGCAATAAAAAAAAACAAAAAAAACATTGTCTTTGTATTGTGCTATATTCAACGCATAAAGAAGTCAACAACACTTGCTAAATGTTACAAACTCTCATGTAAATCGACTTGCCAGCTTCATAACAACTATCCTAACAAGCTTTCACAGAGGTCAAGTGGAATTGTTGACTCAAAAATATACTAAAGCAGCTTCTTACTCAGATTGAAGCTATTAGCCACTGGAGATGTTCTAGAGCTCATGACCCCATCGACATTTTAAAAGAATATCATAAAAGCATAAAATACTTCTGTGTTTATAAGGCAAAATAATTACATATTAGATGAACCTTTCCGTTTAAGAAATTCTTGCAGAAATACATTACTGGAGGCATTAATTCTTACATTAGGAAGAATATCTGTAACATAAATAGATAAACCAATAAATTAGTGGCTCTGTGTCATTGTAGTAATTTATATGCAATCTATACCTACAAGTAAACTATGGCGAGTTGTAAATTATCATAGATTATCTTGCTGATTTGCATATTTAACATGGGAACGCCGAATGCGTCCAGCCTAACTATGCGCCCATGATACGCCGGTGTAGGCAAGTTACGTCGGATGGCTGAAGTCATGTTTTTCTGCATATCTCACTTTGTGAATCGGCGCAAAGATGCGACGGCGCACATTTGAAATTACGTCGGCGTATATGGAGATACGCCAACGTAAGTCTTTGTGAATCTGGCCCGAGATCTCCACATAGATCAAAACCATGTCATTGCGCCCCTTTCTTCTTTTTCAATGCTTATGTGATCACTACAATGAGATGGTTTTATTGATGCCCATTATCCTGGTATCTATCTACATTTTTTACCTTTTAATAAAATCTGTGATCAAACGGTTTTACACTATGTGGAGGTCTCTTGTTTTTTAGGGATGTTTGAGATTTATAATTTGACAGTTTGTTGTCAGACAATTTGTCTCCCAAGGGTTACATTATATTTCTTTGCTGGATCTTTTTTATATCCTGCTGGTCTGTACTCACCCAGCAGGCCAGTGTTACCTCTGCATACCAGTTTGGTCTACTTGATCCAATCACGGATGTCATATCTTGACAATATGTGGATATTATAAGCCTTCTTGTCCATTATCTTTTTGGATGTTTGCCCTTGTTGATACGAGACTTCTGTGACCAAAATTGTGGATCCGATGTTCATTTTATGGCATGTTCTGTATTGGATATTTCCCATAGAGGGATTTTCTGTGCCTTAAAACTTTCTCCATCTAGTCTGTTCATACAGCTTTTGGATATACTCACTCGTATCATTCCCACTATTTTCCTATGGAACATCTTCTATATTTGTAGAGTCTTCGAAGTTCGTATATAATTGTATATCTGGCTCTATACATTCAAAGATAGTGAGATTTGTTCTCTGTCACCGTCTCCTCATGTTGTTCATCCTGAACAAGCCTTACGCCGAAACACGTAGACGCACAAGGGATACAACTCATACATTTAATATCTTGTATGTTTTTTTATCTTTGAACACTGTATTGTTCTCTTTGTATTTTTTTTGTAATATATAAGAAGGCCAGTATGGTGGCCTGAGTTTATGGGAGGAGCCTGGACGGTATTTAAGCAGCCCACTCACACATGCTCTTTGTCGGTTCAGTGTGCAGTACTACATGTCACTGGGCCGACTCTTCCCAGCTCACCTCATGGCCGTGAGTCTGCGCATTCAATCGCATTCGACATAGCAAGTGCATTGCGGCTTCTCCGTTCATGGTCTTCGACGGCGGTTCTCGCTTACTGTCGCAGGTTGTATTCAAACCTTTTGTATCATGTGCAATCTTGCAATTCGGTATGCTTCCTATCCTGCATTTCTTTTGTAAAAATCTGCCTCTGGGTTATTGTTGCTCATGTTCTAACATCTTAGTTACAAGCTTGGTACATTTGTAACTTCCTCCTGCCAAACAAACTATTTATTTGTATATTCAGTGTCCATGCTTGCTATCTCATTCATTTGGAGATTAGCATATATTCTTTGTATGGGTTCTTTGGCAGATTGAGGTGATAATTGAACTCACCTGCTGCCTTGTCTGCACTTGATAAGCCTGGGGGGATGGGTGGCTGGTAGCATACACTCTACAACCAATTCACTGCAGATTTGTTCAACACTCCTTACTACCAATTCGTATCGGATTTGTTTAATGCATTTTACAACCGTTTTTGTATCAGTCATTTCTCTTTATAACCGTTTTGTATCAGATACATTGCATACTTTCCACCATTGCCATTCTATGTTTCCCCCATGCCGTGCGTTTTAGTTTCCGCAGCGGAACTTACGAATTGTTTGTACACGGTTCTTCTCTCTCATTTATTTACCAAAGTTATTGCCTGTTCGTCATGCATGGCGCCACCCCACACCACGCCACACTCTTCGGATGTGTTGCACATCCACTCCAGTCCAAGCAAACCCAGTTGCATGTTCATTGTCCCAGGTAGGATTCATTAGCTTGTTTGTCATGTCAAAATTCTTGGCCACTCATGGTGTCACCCGCATCATGTTCGGTTCCCACAGTGGAGCTTATAAAAAATTTGTACGCACTTCTCGTGTTCTATTTTCTACACCAAACCTTGTTGTTTTGCCCCATGCATGGCATCCCTACACCTTTCCTACATGTTTCACTCCAGCCACAGTCCGCCGCAAACTCACTCGCATGGCCCACTGTCGCAAGTCAAATTAGTTTTTAAATTCTTTATGTCCTATCAATTTGCTACTATTCGTTGTCTCCCATATCGTTCGTTAGTGGCCCCTACGGAACCTACGATTCATACAGGCATTGTCCTTCTACCCTATACTGCTTGCTTAAGGTACAAACAAATCAGATGTCTCTATCCTTTCTCAGTAACCCAATTCTTATTGATTGAGACCTTGCAACCATGCAAATCATTTCAGCAGCCTGACACCCTTGTTAAGACCCTTGCAACACATGACCTTTACAAAACGCAAAATAAAATATATATAAAAATGAAAAAAAAAAACAAAAAAAAAAAAAACACAAAAAAACCTGCAAAAAAAAAAAACGTTTCCATCACGCAATCTCAGCCCCTCGGCAACCTGACACCTGTTGAGACCATTGCAAACATGCAAAATCGTCTTAGCAGCCTGACACCCTTGTTGAGACCCTTGCAAACGCAATATCGTCTCAGCAGCCCCACACTCATTGAGATCCTTGCAACCACGCAAAATCATCCCAGCAGCCTGACACCCTTGTTAAGACCCTTGCAACACATGACCTTTACAAAACGCAAAATAAAAAAATATATATAAAAACTAGGGCTGTTACTGATCAAAATTTTTGTGTTTGATTAATCAATTTCTTTTTTAATTTCGATTAATTATAACGCACATACAGATCCAACTACTTTTAGCTGATCTCCTTGCAGGCAGATTCCCAGTGCAGCTCCAACCACTGGAAAAATGGATAGCAGGATACCAAAAACACACAAAGGCAGCGCTCGATGGGAAAAGCATTAAAACTTTTATAGTCTTCAAGTAGGTAACCAAATAAATATTGCACCGGAGATTAAGTCGATGTAGCTACATAAACTGTAAAATGGTGCGAGTAATACCAAACGGTACCAAAAGCAGTCATAAAAACATGTAGCTAAGTATGATACTGGTATAAAAATGTGTACGATACCACTGCTGAATCCAGATGAGGAAAGGTTATCATCAGACCGTCGGCATGTAGATGTCCCGTGAAGGGAACTATCACAACTCCTAGTGGATGGTTGTAGAATCCCAGGCTGATAGAGGGAAGTGATAGAGGGAAGTGTAACAGCCCCTGCGTGTGGCAGATAGTAAGGTCCCTCCGGCATGCAGATATGAAGGCACAGCAAGGAGCCCTTCAGGTGGGCACGGCAAGCCCTGCTGGTGTCCCTGACGTTACCGGATCTCCGATGAAACTCTTGAAGGCCCGGAAGCCGGTGGAGAGGTGAGTACCAATCGAATGAATTTTAATCGATCAAAAAGATTTTGATCGATCAAAAAAATGAAAGATTAATCGATCAATTAAAAGTTAATTTGCACAGCCCTAATAAAAACGCAAAAAAAACGTTGCCACCACGCAATCTCAGCCCCCCGGCAACCTGACACCTGTTGAGACCGCTGCAACTACGCAAAATCGTCTCAGCAGCCTGACACCCTTGTTGAGACCCTTGCAAACGCAATACCGTCTCAGCAGCCCCACACTCATCGAGACCCTTGAAACCACACAAAATCATCTCAGCAGCCTGACACCCTTGTTAAGACTCTTGCAATACAAGGCCCTTACAAAAACGCAAAAAAAATATATATATATATATATTTATATATATAAAAAAAAACGCAAAAAAAACAAAACTTTGCCACCATGCAATCTCGGCCCAGCAACCTGACACCTGTTGAGACCATTGCAACCACGCAAAATCGTCTCAGCAGCCCTACATTCATCAAGGCCCTTGCAACCACGCAAAACCGTCTCAGCAGCTTGACACCCTTGTTGAGACCCTTGCAAATGCAATACCATCTCAGCAGCCCCACATTCATCAAGACCCTTGCAACCACGCAATACCGTCTCGGCAGCCTCACACCCTTGTTGAGACCCTTGCAAACGCAATACCGTCTCAGCAGCCCCACATTCATCAAGGCCCTTGCAACCACGCAATACTGTCTCGGCAGCCTCACACCATTGTTGAGACCCTTGCAAACGCAATACCGTCTCAGCAGCCCCACATTCATCAAGGCCCTTGCAACCACGCAATACCGTCTCGGCAGCCTCACACCATTGTTGAGGCCCTTGCAAACGCAATACCGTCTCAGCAGCCCCACACTCATCGAGACCCTTGAAACCACACAAAATCATCTCAGCAGCCTGACACCCTTGTTAAGACTCTTGCAATACAAGGCCCTTACAAAAACGCAAAAAATATATATATATATATATATATATTTATATATATAAAAAAAACGCAAAAAAAACAAAACTTTGCCACCATGCAATCTCGGCCCAGCAACCTGACACCTGTTGAGACCATTGCAACCACGCAAAATCGTCTCAGCAGCCCTACATTCATCAAGGCCCTTGCAACCACGCAAAACCGTCTCAGCAGCTTGACACCCTTGTTGAGACCCTTGCAAATGCAATACCATCTCAGCAGCCCCACATTCATCAAGACCCTTGCAACCACGCAATACCGTCTCGGCAGCCTCACACCCTTGTTGAGACCCTTGCAAACGCAATACCGTCTCAGCAGCCCCACATTCATCAAGGCCCTTGCAACCACGCAATACCGTCTCGGCAGCCTCACACCATTGTTGAGACCCTTGCAAACGCAATACCGTCTCAGCAGCCCCACATTCATCAAGGCCCTTGCAACCATGCAATACCGTCTCGGCAGCCTCACACCATTGTTGAGACCCTTGCAAACGCAATACCGTCTCAGCAGCCCCACACTCATCGAGAGCCTTGCAACCACGCAATACCGTCTCGAGCAACCTCCCACTCATCAAAGACCTTTGTGACCACGCAGTCTCGCCCCAGCAACATGGCATTCATTGAGACCCTTGCAGCCAGAAAAATGGGTGTTTTTCAGCCGCCCCTGATCTCTCCTCTATGTTTCTTATCAGTACGTCTACACAGGATCCCCAATCACTCCTCTATGTTATCTTATCAGTACATGTACACAGTATCATTTATAGTCATTTCTAGGCAGTTGAGTTCAGAAACCTTCTCGAAAAAAAAAATGGGTTCAGACGGATGTTCAAAGGCATTCGAAACGCCAATGCCTGTAACAGCTTGTAAACACAGCCAGATGTGGTAACTCATGTTTACCAGCGTTTCATTCACAGTCTATCACGGTAGTTAAAGATAAACTCACCAAGGCCAAGATGCTGAGGGCGGCTCCCTTTGCGACCTAGCGCGATCCGCCCTCTGGAGTGGGTACAGGGGGACGGACGCACCGGGAGGCACCGGCACCGACAGGTGGACGAAGACTGGATCCGTGGAGCAGAGACTGATCCGGAAGCAGGTCACTGGGGTCAGCCGGGGAAGGACACGGAGATAGTCCGGAAGTCCAGATAGCTGGAGCTGGGAACAAGCAGAAGATAAATCCGGGAAACAGGCCGTGGTCAGGAGGGTTGGAGAGATCAGGAAGTCCGAGAGTTCAAGCCAAAGGTCAAGAGCAGGAGACAGCAGCAGTCCGGTAACAATAGCCAAAGGTCAAAGGATCAGGATCAAAAGGTCGTAGGTATCAGGTTCACTTAGAAGCTGTGACAAGCCAGCAACCAGACAGGAGGAAGAGGCTGGCTTAAATAGCCCGCCTAAGCCACTGATTGGCCGGATGGAGAGCGTGCCTGTGCGCTCCTGTGCGCGCGCCCGCGCCTATACCGCACACGCGCGCCTAATACGTGCACGCGCGCGCGAGCGCGCATGCGCGCACTAATACCCTGACAGTGCCCCCCCCCCCCCAAGGGGCGGGCTCCGGACGCCCAAACTGTTCATCAACTCCGGGTGGTCTCGATGTTAAGTTCGGATCAGCCGAGGGGCATGTAAATTTCTGGAAGGCTCCCAGGAATTGTCCTCAGGGGGATAACCTTTCCACTTGATTAAGTACTGAGGTTGCCTCCCCCTCTTTCGACAACTCAGAATGGATTCCACCTCGAATTCCTTTTCACCTTCGATCACCACCGGAGGCGCTGGGAGTTCTTCTCTTCCAGGGAAGGTGTCTGGTATGAAAGGCTTGAGCAGGGATGCATGAAAGACAGGATGGATCCTGTAGGAGTCCGGTAATTCTAGTTCAAAAGCCACAGGGTTGATCTTCCGCTTGATTTTTAATGGGCCGATGAACCTAGGGCCAAGTTTCCGGGAAGAGATTGGTAGTTTGAGGTTTGTGGCCGATAACCAGACCTTTTCGCCAACTTCGAAGTTCGGGCAGTCCTTCCTCCCCCTGTCGAAAAACTTCTTGTAACTCTTTTGGGCTTGGTGCATGGTCTCCTGGAGTTTCTGGAAGTTTCGTTGCATGGCAACTATACGTTCCTGGACAGCTGGGACCGATATTTCAGGAATGGAGTCCGGAAGGAAGGAAGGATGGTATCCGAGGTTGGCCCAAAACGGGGTCTGGTTAGTAGATGAGTGAACCGAATTGTTGTAGGCAAACTCTGCCGCTGGTAGCAAAGATGCCCAGTCGTCTTGAGATGATGAACAAAAACAACGAAGGTATTGCTCCAACGTTTGGTTGGTCCTCTCTGTCTGGCCATTGGACTGCGGGTGGTAGGCAGACGAGAGGCAGATCTTAATTTCAAGCGACTTGCAGAGCTCCCTCCAGAACTTAGAAGTAAACTGCACACCCCTGTCTGACACGATGCTCTTGGGTGCCCCATGGAGTCTTATGATTTCCTTAAAGAAAATTTTGGCTGTCTCAGTCGCGGAGGGTGTACCAATCATAGGCGGGAAGTGTGCTAATTTAGACAGTCGGTCAATTACCACTAGAATCGTAGTAAAGCCTTCGGAGGGAGGCAGATCTACAATGAAATCCATTGAAACATCTGTCCAGGGGCGTTCCGGAACAGGAAGCGGTTTGAGTAGGCCCCAGGACTTGGTGTTCGGACCCTTAGAACGCTGGCAGCGAGTACAAGAAGACACGTAGGTCTTACAGTCTAATTTCCATTTCGGCCACCAGAAAGAGTGTCCGATCAACTCCGCGGTCTTCCGTGCTCCAAAGTGGCCTGCCAGCTTGTGATCATGGAACGTGCTTAACACCAATTGCCTTGTTTCTGTAGGTACAAAGACTTTGCCCCGTGACCACAGTAGACCGTCTTGTTTCTCCAGAGAGAGTGCCAGTTGGTCGGTGCATTGGTCGGAGGCCCTTTTAAGAGAGGTCAGTAGGTCAATTGGAGAAATTAATAAAAAGTTCTTAGGGGTTAGGATGGTACTAGGCTCCAGCGGGTCGGGCGTTTCGGTGAACATTCTGGAAAGGGCGTCTGCTTTCCCATTCTTAGACCCCGGTCTGAAAGTGATGTGGAACTGAAAACGAGTGAAGAACAAGGCCCAGCGAGCTTGTCTTGGTCTTAGGCATTTGGCGGATCGCAAGTATTCCAGGTTTTTATGGTCCGTAAAAATCAAAATGGGGTGAAGGGCACCTTCCAGGAGATACCTCCATTCCTCCAAGGCAAACTTAATGGCCAGTAATTCCCGGTCACCGACGTCATAGTTTCTTTCCGGAGAGCTTAGTTTCCGTAAAAGCATAAGCTACAGGGTGTAGCAGAGATTTCGGTCCCTGTCTCTGTGATAAGATTGCTCCGATGGCGATTTCCGAGGCGTCCACCTCCAAGATAAAGGGCAAGGTTGGGTCTGGGTGTTTTAGAACAGGTGCGGAAGAAAACAAGGTCTTGAGCTTTGTGAATGCCTCCTGTGCTTCCTGGGACCAGTGGAAACGACATCCCTGCTGGGTTAGTTTGGTAATAGAGGACACAGTGGATGAAAAGCCGGCGATGAATCTTCGGTAAAAGTTGGCAAAGCCAATAAACCGCTGTACCCCCTTTTTGTCGGTCGGAGCTGGCCAGTCCTGGACTGCCTTGACTTTCTGCGGATCCATGGATATCCCATTGGTCGAGATGATAAAGCCCAAGAACTGAATGGTGGTCTTTTCAAATTCGCATTTCTCAGCTTTAAGATATAATTTATGTTGCCTGAGGATGGCCAGAACTTGTTTAACGTGGACCCGGTGCACTTCAAGGGATACTGAGAAGATGAGGATGTCATCTAGATAGACGACCAGGAAGTCATCCAGGAATTGGCGGAAGATTTCATTTACCAGGTGCTGGAATGTGGCAGGGGCATTACAGAGACGGAAAGGCATCACCAGGTATTCAAAGTGGCCAAACCTTGACCTGAAAGCTGTCTTCCACTCGTCTCCGGGCCGGATTCGGATAAGGTTGTAGGCACCCCGGAGGTCGAGTTTAGAGAAGACTCGGGCTAAACGGAATCGCTGGAACAGTTCCGGGATCAGGGGTAACGGATACCGGTTCTTGATGGTTATTTTATTCAACTCCCGATAATCGATGCAAGGCCTGAGGGAGCCATCTTTTTTTTCGACGAAGAAGATTCCTGCCCCGGCTGGGGAAGAGGAAGGACGAATGAATTTCTTTTCTAAGTTTTCGTCGATGTAAGCCTTAAGGGCTACTAATTCAGTCTCTGACAAAGGAAAAATTCTCCCGAAAGGGATCTTAGAACCAGGCAACAGGTCAATAGGGCAGTCGTATGACCGGTGCGGAGGAAGGCGATCTGCCTGCTGTTTGTCAAACACGTCTCTATATTCTGAGTAAACTGCGGGAACGTGTTGGAGGTCTTCTGACGCTGTCATCAAGGTAGCACAAGCGGGTTTAGTAGGTATGAGGCAATGTTGGGCACAATAGACTGAGGGAAATTTGATCTCCTTTTCGCACCAGTCTATACTGGGTTGGTGCACTTGTAGCCATGGAAGCCCCAAGATGATGGGGGCCAGAGGAGACGGGATAAGGTCTAGGCACAGGTACTCTTGGTGTCCGGTATCCGAGACGGCAGGAATAGGTAGGGTTTCGTGGGTAACAAGTCCTGAGCGGGGGAGTGAGCCGTCTGCCAGATGGATCTGTAAGGGGAGGTCCTTAGGACGACAAGGGATCTGCAGCTTCTGGGCCAGGGCGGAGTCCATAAAGCAGCTGCAGGCCCCAGAGTCAACGATGGCTGGTAGCCGGGTCGCCCCCTCCGGGAGCTGTAGGGAGAGAAAGAGGATAACATAAGTCTGAGGTAAGTTGGTAATGTGGTAATTGAAGGTGGATGATGGTCTAGACTTACTGGGTCTAATGGGACAAGTGCGGAGGAAGTGGCCTGCTCCACCGCAGTACAGGCACAGATTTGACTGGCGTCTACGCTGCCTCTCTTCAGGCGTGAGGGGAGCCCGGACCATCCCGAGTTGCATGGGCTCAGGATCCTGAAGCGAGAAAGCGGGCGGAACCGGGAGAGGCGGAGGAGCTGGAGGGAACCTTGGTGGGGTCCAGCTGGGACGAGTGGCTTGACAGCGTTCTGAACGTCGCTCACGTAGGCGTCTGTCAAGTTGGGTAGCTGATTGAATCAAAGCTTCCAAAGTGGCAGGTGGATCAATTCTAGCTAGTTCGTCCTTGAGGGACTCTGAGAGACCTTGGCGGAATTGATATTTTAGGGCGGCCTCATTCCACCCTGTGTCAGCAGACCACTTTCGGAATTCCGCAATAAAGTCCTCCACTGGTCTCCTCCCTTGATTCAGCTGGTGGAGAGTAGCCTCGGCCGTGGCCGAACGTAGGGGGTCATCATACAGTTCAGACATGTTTTTAAAGAAGGTGTCTAAAGTGTCCAGTATTGGGCTCTTCTGTTCCAGCAGGCTGTGTGCCCAAGCCTGTGGCTCGTCCGCGAGCAAAGAAATCACAAAGCCTACTTTCACGGCTTCCGAACAGAAAGTTCTAGGTTGCAGGGCCAGGTACAGTGAGCAGGCATTTTTGAACGCCCGGAATTTCTTGCGGTCGCCAGAGAATCGCTCAGGTGTTGGGATGCGAGGCTCTGGGTGAGTAACAACCATTGCTGGTCCTGGAGAAGACTGGGAGGTGGATGCCCCCATAGCTGGAGCCGCGGGAGGGGCCGTGGGTCCAGGCGTGACAGCCATTTGTTGGAGGCGACCATCCATTTGTACGTATCCATCCTGCAACTTCTGTACCGCGTCGGTTAGTGCTGAGACTTGTAGGCAAAGAGTCTCAAAGGGAGAGCGCGCCCTGTCGGCCTCGGACATCTGGCTGGCTTGTACTATCACGGTAGTTAAAGATAAACTCACCAAGGCCAAGATGCTGAGGGCGGCTCCCTTTGCGACCTAGCGCGATCCGCCCTCTGGAGTGGGTACAGGGGGACGGACGCACCGGGAGGCACCGGCACCGACAGGTGGACAAAGACTGGATCCGTGGAGCAGAGACTGATCCGGAAGCAGGTCACTGGGGTCAGCCGGGGAAGGACACGGAGATAGTCCGGAAGTCCAGATAGCTGGAGCTGGGAACAAGCAGAAGATAAATCCGGGAAACAGGCCGTGGTCAGGAGGGTTGGAGAGATCAGGAAGTCCGAGAGTTCAAGCCAAAGGTCAAGAGCAGGAGACAGCAGCAGTCCGGTAACAATAGCCAAAGGTCAAAGGATCAGGATCAAAAGGTCGTAGGTATCAGGTTCACTTAGAAGCTGTGACAAGCCAGCAACCAGACAGGAGGAAGAGGCTGGCTTAAATAGCCCGCCTAAGCCACTGATTGGCCGGATGGAGAGCGTGTCTGTGCGCTCCCGTGCGCGCGCCCGCGCCGCGCGCCTATACCGCGCACGCGCGCGCCTAATACGTGCACGCGCACGCCCGAGCCGCGCATGCGCGCGCTCGCGGTAAACGGCCGCGAACGGGCATCTCTAATGCCCTGACACAGTCGTAAAAAAAAAAGGGGGGGGGAATATTGTCTCAGCAACTTGACACTCATTTGAGACCCTTGCAAAATGTCATCTCAGCTACCTCAAACTCGTCTACACCTTTGCAACCACACAATCTCGTCTCAGCAACCTAACGCCCGTTCAGACCTTTGCAGCTATACAAAGTCGTCTTAGCAAACTGACACTCATTTGACACCATTGCAAACGCAATATCGTCTCAGCAACCTGAAACCCGTTCAGACCTTTGCAGCTATACATAGTCATCTCAGCAGCCCGACACTCACTTGAGACCATTGCAAACGCAACATCGTCTCAGCAACTTGTACTTGTTGAGAGCCGTGCAACCACACAAGGCCATCTCAAAACAATCCTCATAATCATCGAGACCTTTGCAACCACGCAATATCGTCTCAGCAAACCAGACTGAGACCCTTGCAACCACACAATATTGTCTGCAGCAGTATAAAACACTTTGCAGCACGCACCTACGTGCAAACCCGAATACAAACTAAACTTGCAAACACACCTCAGTGACAATCAGCCAAACAAACACACAGTAGCACCCAGTTGGCCATTCATCTTTAGTGGCACGCGGGCCACTCATCTTTTCCCTGTCTTTTTCCCTGCAGTTAGTTCAGGTCTCCAACCAGCACCAGCGAGTGCACGTTGGTCTGCGAGTGCACGTTGGTCTGCGAGTGCACGTTGGTCAGCGAGTGCACGTTGGTCAGCGAGTGCACGTTGGTCAGCGAGTGCACGTTGGTCAGCGAGTGCACGTTGGTCTGCGAGTGCACGTTGGTCTGCGAGTGCACGTTGGTCAGCGAGTGCACGTTGGTCAGCGAGTGCACGTATATCGTCTTGTTGAGCACCTGTGTATTGTCTTGATTTTCTAACACCAATGCAAGATCCAGTCCAAGTTCTCAAACTAGACCAAGCATCAGTAGCAGACTTAGCTATGTGGGACAACTTCCCCACCTGATAGAACAGCATTTCAATCTTCATCCCGGCAGTGTCAGCCGAGCCACCACAGGCTTTTGCCTGCATTTTTCGTCCGCCGCTGGTTCTCCAAACCTTGGCCCCCAGAAATTCTCTTAAATTTCTGCTTCACCCAGTCTTCATCACGCCTCGTGCTGTACCCCATTGTGGCAGCTGCCCAGGTCTGGGGCCACACTTGAACTGGACAGACAGTGTTCTTCACCACAGACAATCAAGCCACAGCCAACTTCATCAATTAAGGTAGATCAAGCCTCTCCCCATCACGTCCTTCCTGCGCAGGCTCGCGCAGCTGTCACTTTGTCACCAGTTTAATATCTTCTGTAGACATGTTCCAGGCAAATGCAAAATCGCAGCTGATGCTCTGTCCCATTCCAACCTTACTTTGTTTTTCCAGCAAGAGCCTGGAGCTGAC
The DNA here is from genome assembly GCA_029574335.1 of Rana kukunoris. Classification (NCBI taxonomy): domain Eukaryota; kingdom Metazoa; phylum Chordata; class Amphibia; order Anura; family Ranidae; genus Rana; species Rana kukunoris. The sequence continues at coordinate 174,993,169 of CM056050.1, read as the reverse complement.
CCAATAACCATCCCTGTCCCACCCTGGTCATTGCTGACGATGGATTGAAGTAGCATCTCACCAACTCAACCCAGCTTATTAACCACTCCTTGGCACGCAACACACAGAAGGCCTATCGCACTGCTTGGAACACTAACTGCTAATTTTTGGCCACTTGCCTCGGAGCAGCAATAGGCAACGTTAGACACGTCCTAGCCTTCGTATCGTATTGCCACACGCAGCTGACCCTTTCTCACAATACTATCACGCCATATCTAGATGGCGACCAGCATTTCCTGTCCCTGCAGGACCCCAGTAAACTGTCAGTATTCTCGAGCCCATACAGTCAAGTCCCTTCTACAGAGCATACAGAAGCACCAACCTGTAGTCAGTGGCGAGCGCCTACCTTTCAAGAGTGCCCTCTTTAGGGACATGTCTGAAATCCTTACTCGTTCCCCATTTAGGGCCTTGCCCAGCATAGTCATCCAAGCAGCCATCTACCAGGCCTTCTACGGTTCCCTACAACCTAGTGAATTTACAGTCAGTGGCTCCGGCAGTCAGACACTGATCCGACTTCACCCGACTCGCTTTCAAACCCCTACACTCTCAGTCTGCAAACGCAACAAACCAGCCCCGGGGGTTGACATCAACCTGTTTCAGACTAACAATGCCTGACGCCCAGTGACGGTGCTTGACCGACTACTGCTCCATCTACCCAGCCAATCTGATGGTAGCTTGTTGCTACCCTTTCTAAACCAGCTCCCTGAGTGGCAGACAGTTGTCAAGCATGTCAGAATCCTAAGCAACTTGGGCTTCAAATCCCAGTCGGTTCTCTGGACATTCTTTCCGAATTAGAGAAGCCTCAACTGCCTCCCAACAGGGAGTACCAGACCACGTAATCGAGATACCAGGCTGCTGGGAAGTCTCCTTGTTTTGCCACATACATCCTAAATCCTCAGGAAGGAATGGCACAAGCCTTTACCAAGCTGGCTCAATAAATACAAGAAATCAATATAAGCTATTTCCCTATCTGAGTCTTTTGCCCCCTTTTCTTGGCATACTGACCAGACCACCAAGGCACACTTCAGGTCTATTTATGTTGTAAGTCTTGTCGCGTGTTTATGTGATCCACATCACTCTCGGTCAGAGGGCCACGACCATAAATATTATTTTTGGTATTTCTATTGTAGTCTTGCCTACAAAATCCGACCATTGGTTATTTTCTCTTTTTTGAGTAATCCTTTTTCCTCACGGATGTGGCATTGAGTGCTCCCCCTTCCCCTTCTTACTGTTCTTTATAATTTGACAAGTGGCCCGGCTGGTGTGGAGAACCTTGCTGCCTACTAGATATGTGCGTTCCCGTTCGTAACGAATGGATTTTCGTACGAATTTGTTAGTATTCGTACATTCGTATCAATTCGAACATCCGAACAGCTGAAAGACCCAAAATACGAAAATTACGGAATTACGAATAAGCAAAATAACGAACAAACGAAAATACGAATGTACGAATGGACAATCTTACTAAAATACGAAACCCCCGAAAAAGCAAAAGAACGAAAATTACATCTATAACGAACGATTTGCATTCCGCATTTTAAATCCTTTGTCTGTTAGTATTTTCATTAGTATGTTCGTATTTTCATTTGTGTGTTTTGTAAATCTGTTTCTTTGTCTGTTTGTAAATTTGTGTACTTGTAAGTTGTAACGTTCTTTCGAATGGGCAGTGTAGTTAGTAAGTGATGTATCTTACTTAATATCTTAGCCAATCAGCTTATCTCTTTTGTGCTGAGTCACCTTGTTGGCAAAAAGTCCGACCGTGTGTACGGGGCTTAAGAGAAAGCATATCTTAATATGGATTAGCCGCGTGTTGCTATGTATTTACGAAAGTACAAAATTACGAATCCATTAAACGAAAATTATTATCTAACAAAATTACGAATTTCGAATCAACGAACATAAATTAGACAGAATAACGAATAATTCGGTAAAAACGAAAATAAAACTGTTACGAAAATACGAACGGATCCGAATAGGAAAACTTGAATCTTACGAAATTACGAATCTTTACGAATCTACGGAACGAGACAAAACGGAACAAAAAAATACGAAAATTTTTGTTGTGCACATGTCTACTGCCTACTCTTGGATACCATCCCTGTGACTACCACCCGGACCATCATTACTACATGGCTCATGCCAAATACTGCAGCTGCTGACTTTTAAAAATAGGACACTTACCTGTCCTGGAGTCCAGCGGTGTCCACAGGAGAGGACGAGCATTTGCTCATCTCTCTGCTGTTCCCCCCTCAATCCACGGTGAGGGAACCAGGAAGTGAAGCGCTGCGGCTTCACTGCCCGGTTCCCTACGGCGCATGCGCGAGTCGCGCTGCGCCCGCCGATTGGCTCCCGCTGTGTGCTGGGAGCCGAGAGTTCCCAGCACACAACGGGAAAAACCCGTCTTTTGCCCGAGACTGCGGGCCGGAAGTGGGTGCAGATACCTGTCTTTAGACAGGTATCTGCACCCCCCTCCCCCCTGAAAGGTGTCAAATGTGACACCGGAGGGGGGGAGGGTTCCGATCAGCGGATCTTCACTTTAGGGTGGAGATCCGCTTTAAATCAACTGTTGGATAATTTCCATTACCACCATTGAATATGAACTTTTGTCTTTCTTCACAATTCTGGATAATTTAATCAGATGACATTATGTGACTAAATGTTTTAATTTTGTACTGTGCACTTTTTTATGCTGATATATAATTGGCTGTTTAGTTATATTTAGCACTACACTTTTTGTACAGCATATATTTACACAATTTCTGTTAGATGGTAGTGCTGGCAGCTACTGGTTTATTGTATAGAGCAGTCATTTTTTTTAAAACCATTTCCTGTTAAAAAAATATATATATTTTTTTTAATACTTACCTGATCTGTGCAGTAGTTTTGCACAGATCAGCCCAGATCTTCCTATTTTCAGATCTCTCGCCAGCGCTTCTGGCCCCCCTCCTGCCGAGTGCCCCCACAGCAAAAAGCTTGCTATGGGGGCAGCTGACCCACTACTCACTAGGGGGGGGGGTCATTTTCCATAGTGCCAATATGCGATTCTGCAATCCATGAAAATAGCACCCAAATAAAGCCAATTACATAACTCTCATTTTCACTCACAAAAAACGCTCTTTTGCCCAGCGCTCATTTTAGTATTTAATATAACTCTTGGTAAAAAAGCCATGGGAGTTAAAATGAGAGTAGTTTGCAGGTCTGAGCATGCTCAGTTGTGTTGGAACCTAGTTGTACAGAGACAGGGAATTTATCTCTTCTCAGGCCCCGTACACACGGCCGAGGTTCTCGCCAGAAACCAGCGAGAACCTCGCTGGGAGCTGAATTCCAGTGAGAACCTCGGCCGTGTGTACGCTCTCTGCTCGCCCCCGCCCGTCGGGAAACCGGTCGAGCAAATAGAGAACAGGTTCTCTATTTGCTCGACGGCCCGTCGGGATGAATGGCTGGTTGCCATTCCCGACGGGCGGGTCGCAGATTCTGACGGCCGGCAGAGAACCTCGACGGGCGGAATGATGTGTTCCGCCCGTTGAGGTTCCCTGTCGTGTGTACGGGGCTTCAGACTTTTAAAGATATTTCAGTGTAGAAATCACTTTTTCACAAAGTTTAAAAGCAGATTATCTTTAAACAATATACCACATATTTCAGTAACATTTAGGCGATTATATCATGATCTAAACTTTATTTCCATGTGATTTCCGTGGTTCTAACAATAGTAAGGGTTGGGGTGATATTTGTTTCTGGAAGCTATAGTATATTTAGTTTTGAGAATATTTTTGCACCAGCACTATAGTGAATACCATTTTAGCACTAATTAGCATGATTAGCTTGCGGTGCTATAGTAAATGACCCCCTATGTGTGCATTTGGCCCGCCCCTCTTTCTCCTCATTGGCTCACTGACTTTGATTGAGAGCAGAAAAAGCCATGTTGCCAGCTGTGTGTCTCAGCCAATCAGGAGGGAGAGTCCAGGATAGGTGAGTCTCTTGTGCAACATTGCTGGATCGAGATGGGGCTCAGGTAAGCATTAGGGGGGCTGAGCTGTGCATTAAGGTAAAAACCTTCTGCCTGTAGAACCATTTTAACTAAACAAGCTTAGCTCATTCACTGACTTTGAATGCAGTGGACAGCTTTTATTAGTTTTGCTTGGTGAATATCATAGACCCTATCAAACTGAACACAAATATAATTTCAGAATAACTTTATCATAACTTTATATATTTGAGAAATATGAAATGTACTCTTAAAGGGGTTGTAAAGGTTTGTTTTTTATTTTCTAAATAGGTTTCTTTAACCGCTTCAGCCCCGGACCAATTTGGTGGTCAGACCAGGCCACTTTTTGCTATTCAGCACTGCGTCACTTTAACCACTTAAGACCCGGACCAATATGCTGCCAAATGACCAAAGGGGTTTTTGCGATTCGGCACTGCGTCGCTTTAACAGACAATTGCGCGGTCGTGCGACGTGGCTTCCAAACAAAATTTGCGACCTTTTCTTCCCACAAATAGAGCTTTCTTTTGGTGGTATTTGATCGCCTCTGCGATTTTTATTTTTTGCGCTATATACAAAAATAGAGCGACATTTTTGAAAAAAATCAATATTTTTTACTTTTTGTTATAAGAAAAATCAAATAAACTAAATTTTAGTCAAACATTTAGGCCAAAATTTATTTAACCACATGTCTTTAGTAAAAAAAAATCACAATAAAAAAAAAATTAGCTACCTAGCGGGAACAGCGACACTAATACAGCGATCAGAAAAATGATCGCTTAGTGACGCTGGCAATAGGGAGTGAAAGGGTTAACTAGGGCAGTGATCAAGGGGTTAAAACTTTATTAGGGGGGGTACAGGGCTACCCTGAACCTAACACTAACTGACTTTTACACTGCCTGTCACACTGACACTAAATACAGTAATCATACATGTGACAGGGGGGAGGGGGGGAGATCGCGGGGGTTAAATGTGTTTTTTGTGTAGTGTAGGTGCAGTGTAGTGTTGTGCAGACTTACTTGTGTTGTGATCTCTCCTCAGCGGTGGTTGAAAAAAACGCAGAGGGAGAGATTACGTCGCTTCCTCCTTCCTGTGTTTACACAGGAGGAGGAAGTGCACTGCAGGGGGAGCGCGCGCATTGGCTGGGAGCGATCCGGAGGGGGCGGACAAAAACGAATAGCCGCCCCCTCTTGTCGGATCACTCCTGCAGCCGCGCGGACCGCCGCATGTACGGGGGGGGGGGTCCGATCGGACCCCCGATCCCCCCCAAGGCACCAACGTATATATACGTTGATGTGCCTGTCGGTGCCATTCTGCCGACGTAAATGTACATGCGGCGGTCCTTAAGTGGTTAAATGACGCAGATGTGTCTCCCAAACAAAATTGAAGTCCTTTTTTCCCACAAATAGAGCTTTCTTTTGGTGGTATTTGATCACCTCTGCGATTTTTATTTTTTGCACTATAAACAAAAAAAGAGTGACAATTTAAAAAAAAATCAATATTTTTAACTTTTTGCTATAATAAATATCCCCAAAAAATATATAAAAATATTTTTTTTCCACAGTTTAGGCTGATACGTATTCTACATATTTTTTGTTAAAAAAAATCGCAATAAGCGTTTATTGATTGGTTTGGGCAAAAGTTATAGCGTTTACAAAATAGGGGACTATTTATGGCATTTTTTTTATAATTTTTTTTATGAAGTAATTTTTAGTTATGGCGGCGATCAGCAATTTTTATCGGGATTGCGACATTATGGTGGACACATCGGACACTTTTGACACTATTTTGGGACCATTGTAATTTTTCCAGCGATCAGTGCTATAAAAATGCACTGATTACTATAAAAATGACACTGGCAGTGAAGGGGTTAACCACTAGGTGGCGCTGCAGGGGTTAAGTGTTCCCTAGGAAGTGATTTTTACTGTTAGGGGGCGTGGATACACGTGACACATCACTGATGACCGTTCCTGATCACAGGGAATGATCATCAGTGACAGTGTCACTAGGCAGAATAGTGGAATGCCTTATTTACAAAGGCATTCCCCTGTTCTGCCCTTGCCGAACACAATCGCGTGACTCCCGGGAACATCGAGTTCCCGGGACCTGCGGCCGCGCTCGGGAGGCACACGGAGGGCGCTCGTGCCCGATGGGTGGCAGATTTGAATGGACATACCTGTACGCCAATCTGCATGCCTGTGCCATTCTGTCAAAAGGAAACGGTTAGTAAACCAACAATGCACTAGCTTAAAGGAACCTATTTAGAAAATAAAAAACTGACCTTTACAACCCCTTTAATGGCTATAATGTATTCACATGCATAATGTTTCCAACACACTGCATGAGTTTAAAAGGTTTTCTGCCAATTAGTCCAAGCGTGGATGCAGAAAATTAATTTTTAGTGACATGTTGCACTTTATGGTTTTCTATGTTGGAAGAAGTTTGACAACCAGCTGAATGTAAATTGTGTACTGTAGTTACCAAGAAAATTGTAAAAAACATTCTTGAATGCTTTCCTGGTGATTTTCTCAGGTCCTGCTAACAGATCTACCACTTGTCATTGATGATTTATTTGACCTGTTAGCCAACAAAAATGCCTTCCTTAACCACTTCAGCCCTGGAAGGATTTGGCCCCTTAATGACCAGGCTATTTTTTGCAATATGCCACTGCACCGCTTTAACTGATGTAGCACCCCCTTGTGTTTAACGCGGGTATTGCGCTTTGAAAATAATAGTTGATTGGGAGAGTTACTTTGCTCTCAATCGCAATTGTTGAGTTACTGGCCTGTCTTATTCTGGGAAGGTCCACTGGCTCGGACTGCATTCTGGGGATGTAAGTTCATCCTTGGCCGGCAGTGGGAGCTAGAGGGATTCCTGGCAGATTGAGTCTTCCCCAGCAACCAATTGGAGAGTTTTCCTCTCGCTGGGCATGCTGGGAGGGGTATATCTGGACGAGAGGTTAGGTGTTCTGTGTTCTTTTGGCGTTCTCTGCAGGGGGGTCCCGGAGTCGGGGTGCGGCATCCACCTTTAGGGTGTGCGCACCCAGGTACCCCGTCGGTTTGGCCCATCCGGACAATATCCTGGCCCTGCTGAGTCTCGGTCAGAGACTAATCTGAGGGGGACCCCAGTAGATGGCTGGGTTCCTGAATGTCGCCGGGAGGATCCGGCACTAGAGCCATAGACAGGTACTCTTTGCTGTCGCATGGTGCCGGACACACGAGAAATAGCTGGGAGGATTTGCTTTGTTCGGATGCTGGCAAATTTTTCAGATTACATTGGCCTGTGGCAGAGGCCAGGGCTGGACTGGGACAAAGATTTGGCCCTGGACTTCATCCAGACTGGCCCACTTTGACATGTCTCTCCTATGGCAGCCGTAAAACTCCCGTGCCCCCCGGCCACCCAAGCCCCCTTCACTAGCCACTAGCCGTTCTACTTTATTAGAGTAGAACGGCTGGTACTGGTACTCTTATAGGTAGTACCAGTGGGGAAGCTAGACATTATTTCACTCTGGGCAAAGAATCAGTTTGGTGCCCCCCCTTATGGGACAAGTTTAGGCAGAAGTTAGAAACTCCCAGGCCATATCTGTTGAGTCAGCTGTCTGTTCCCTCCACCATGCTCCTCTGTCTTCGTCCCTGGTCCTCTGGTCTTCCCCCTGATTCTCTGTTCCCCCCAGGTGAGCACTGCGGGGAGGGAGAGGAGGTGAGCTCTGTGGGGTGGGAGGGAGAGACAGAGGAGCGAAGGGTCACTGTCACTGAAGCTGGCCCCTGAGCCATCGGCCCACCGGGAAACTCCCTGTAGTCCCAATGGCTAGTCCATCCCTGGCAGAGGCCTAGAGCAGGGTCAGAGAGAGAAAGACCCATTCCTCCTAGCCTGTGTTGTGACAGTGACTCGTGTGAATTGGCGCTGTCTGCGACTGAGTTGCGCTGTGTGCTTATCCAGGCCTGACACCAAGAATCTCTATCTCTTATTCATCAACCTGTCCTTCTTCATTGAGTTTATGTTTGGCTATGTTGGCCTGGAATTAAAGCGTAAGAAAATCTTTATTGCCTGTCTGGACATTCAAGCTATTGCAAAGTGTTCTGGTGCATCCCTAGACTAAGCAAGGGTAACTTCAACATGCCGGACCCATCATCAAACCAGCGGCTCCTTCGGGGGTGAACGCTACACTGACAATTGCGCAGTCCTGCGACGCTGTACCCAAACAAAACTTTTTTCCACAAATAGAGATTTCTTTTGGTGGTATTTGATTATTTTTGCGGTTTTTATTTTTTGCGCTGTAAACAAACAAAAAAGCGCAAATTTTGACAAAAAATATATAAAAAAATGTTTTTGCTGTAATAGATGTTGAGAGAGCAGGACGCTCTCAAACGAGTCACTCTCCAGGCCTCACAGACAGGCAGGGCTTCCACCTCCCTGTCATTTGCTGCCGCTACCGCGATCCACTTGCCTCTGAGTACCTCTGCTCGCTGATCCAGGCTTCCCCTGGCTCCTTCTCACACCAGGTAGAGCCTTACTGGGACCATTGACGGCCGTCCTTTTTTGGACAAGCCGCCGCAAACACCCATGCCCCACGGCTCTCCCCTGCTCCTTTCCCCCCTCCTCGGTTGCCCCCTCATCACCATCACCTCTGGGGTATCCCCCCCATCACCGGCCCGCCGCAATCCCCGCCATTTCAGGTGCTTTTTCTCAGACAACCGCGCCAGCCTGTGGGGAATCGCGGGCGCCGCGATCTAGGAAAGACCGCGGCTTCACTTGCAGCCTAACGCCGTGCCGCTCCCCACACGCTGCTATCACCTCTTAATAGGCCAAGAAACCCCCCCTTACCCCAGAAGGATACCTTCTCCTCCGGGGTATTGATCCAGCACCCCCCGGCATCCCTGATCCATCCAATTAGCAGCACTTAGGCTGGAACCTGTGATCTGATCATCCCGTCTCAACAAAACAACACTTGATCCAGGGTTTACCCGATCGCCTCTCAAAGGGGTCAGGAAGGAATTTTTTGCCCCTGCCGCAGCATATTGGCACAGCACGGCCAGGTTTTTGTTTGCCTTCCTCTGGACCAAGCCTGGAGAGAGGGATAAGTTAACTCCTCTCTCCGTTGCCCGGGAATCCCACCCCCCCACCCCTCGGTGATTGGCGACCATGGCGAATCGGCAATATTCTGCAGAAACCATTTGGGGTCTGAGGCGATATACTGCCAGCCAGCACCAAAAAATCCCTAATAACTAAGCAACTATTGAGAATCGATCGACGATCGACTCTCAAAAATTTCAGCCGTTCACCCCAGCCTAAGCACATTTCATGTGCTTTGATCAACACGAGATCGGCAGTAAAACACAGACCGTGATTTCATTCTACAACACGATCTAGATTGCCTCTTCATTACAGAGACTGTAACACCATTCTAGGAGAACTGGTGCCAGAAAACTACCGTATTATAACGGAAAACAGAATAGGGCAAAGAGGAGGAGACCTGGCAGTGATTTGCAGGACTCATCTTGCAATCACCAAACCAGTCCTTCAAAACCCTCTTCCATTCATGGAAACCCTAAAGCCCCGTACACACGACAGGGAAACTCGACGGGCGGAACACATCGTTCCACCCGTCGAGGTTCTCTGCCAGCCGTCAGAATCTGCGACCCGCCCGTCGGAATGACAACCAGCCATTCATCCCGACGGGCCGTCGAGCAAATAGAGAACCTGTTCTCTATTTGCTTGACGGGTTTCCCGACGGGCGGGCGAGCAGAGAGCGTACACACGGCCGAGGTTCTCGCTGGAATGCAGCTCCCAGCGAGGTTCTCGCTGGTTTCTGGCGAGAACCTCGGCCGTGTGTACGGGGCCTTACTTTGCAACTCCAAGCAAACTCCCAGGAGACCGTCCGGATTCTACTCTGCTATAGGCCACCTGGCCCAAAATCGCAGCTTCTCCCATCATTGACGGACTTTATCTCCACCTATACCCTATACAGCAAACACCTTTTGCTGCTCGGGGACTTCAACCTCTGGGCCAACTCCCCGCAAGACCCCATTGCCAACGCCTGCATCGACCACCTGGAAGGATTAGTGCTACAACAACTAGTATGTGGGCCCACACATGCTTCAGGTCACACACTCGATCTTATTTTCAGACAAAATCTGGAAACGAAAATCTTGGATAATAAACCGTTGCCATGGACAGATCACCATGCATTTAAATTCATTATTTCCGAATTCCCCCCCCCCCTTATTAAAAACATCAAATCCAGTGACAACACACTGGACCAGATGTCAGAAGAAGCTCCACTCGGAACTCTTCAAAGCCACATTAAGGAAAAAAATAAAAACAATTCAGCCGCATTAAACGGCTGAAGAAACACTGGAGGCCATAAACACAGCCCTATTACAGTCAGCTGACTTAATAGCGCCGAAACGTAAAACCCACATCCGGAAAAATAACTCCAGCTGGTTCAACAACCAACTGGCGTTATTGAAGCAAGAGCGCAGAAGAGCGGAAGCCGCCTGGAAAAGAAGCTCTTCAGATGAGAATCTCTTCGTCTACAAAGCAATAACAAGAAAATACCACAAAGAAATCTTCAAAGCCAAGAAAAACTATTTTTCTGAGGCAATCAACAGCCCCCCAAAACCGCCCCCGCGAACTCTTCAAGCTGGTCACTCAGACCATGAATCCAGGCTGTCTTGAGGCCCCCAATTCGGACACACAAGAATTTTGCAATGAATTATCGGATTACTTCATTAATAAAATCGAGGGAATCCGGCAAAGCATTCAGCAAAACAATTCCCCCCGTAGCCCCCCCCCCCCGTAACTATTCACACAACACCTGCAGTAATTCACCACAACCGGGTGAATTCACGCTGGAATCCATCTCTATCTATGCCTCTGCGTAACAGCACTGCTCCGAATGATATCATCCCCACTAAACTGCTGAAGGAATGCGCCGACATCCTGGTACCTCCTATCACGCAGCTTATCAACCAATCTTTCAGGGAGGGCATAGTGCCCTCCCAGTTGAAAGAGGGCATAATTCGACCCATCTTGAAAAAACCCACCCTGGATCCCAAGGACCCACTCCACCGCCGTCCCATAACAGGCCTAAATGTACTCTCAAAAGTAATGGAAAAAGTAGTGGTACAACAGCTGCAACAGCATCTAGATACCCACAACCTACTTGATCCATTTCAATCGGGATTCCGGCCCGGACACGGGACGGAAACCGCATTACTCAAAATATGGGACGACGCTTTCGAGGCCGCAGACGAAGGAGAATCTTGTCTTCTGGTTCTGTTGGACCTAAGCGCAGCCTTCGATACAGTAGACCACAAGCTTTTATTGACTCGGCTAGCTGAAGTAGCCAAAATTGCAGAAGGCGATTTATCTTGGTTTGCCTCTTTTTTGGAAAAGCGATCGCAAATAGTGAAGTTAGGACCTTTCACTTCTGAAAAACGCACATTATCGTGCGGAGTCCCTCAAGGATCCCCTCTGTCGCTGGTGTTATTCAACATCTATCTTCGTCCGCTTTTTGAAATCATCAGCAGCCAAAAACTGCTCTATCACTCATATGCAGACGACACGCAACTGTATTTCCGCATTTGCAATAAAAAGGATCACCACCTCAATCTAGAGACATGTCTCTCTTTGATAGAGGACTGGATGACAAAGAGTTATCTTAAACTCAACGGAGCAAAAACAGAACTTCTCCTGTTTCACGCCAAGCGTATGAATCAACCTGCAACAACCTGGACACCCCCGCCCATTCTGGGAAAAATCATCACCCCTAGCACCAAAGTCAAAAGTCTCGGGGTCATCTTCAACTCCTACTTGACAATGGACGCACAAATAGGGTCAGTAGTCAGCGGATCTCATCATCTGCTGCGCCTACTACGCAGACTTATTCCTTTTATTCCCAAAGAAGATATAGCAGTCGTGGTGGGAGCAATTGTAAACTCAAAATTGGATTATGCAAATGCCCTTTACCTCGGACTTACTAAGTACCAAATTGCTCGTCTACAAGTCGTTCAGAATACGGCCGCTAGACTTGTGACTGGGAAAAAACAACAAGGAACAACAAGCGCCCAGAGGCAATTTAGTTTGCATGTGCCGCGCTATATAAGTTTTCATTCATTCATTCATTCATTCATTCAATACATATCCCCAAAAATAGAAAAAAACGAATTTATTCATCAGTTTAGGCTAATATATATTCTTCTACATATTTTTGTAAAAAAAAATCCCAATATGCGTATATTGACTGGTTTGCTGGTAGATCTCTGTCATGTCCCCTGTCAGAACAGGGATTCACCTTGTTTACAAAAGCAAATCCCCGTTCTGCCTCTGTACTGGGCGATTGTGGGTAGCCGGCAGGCATCGAGTCCGCTCAACCCGCGGGCATGCTCCCGCAGCATGCAGCAGGCGCAATCGCGCAATGCTGGCAGCACCCGTCCACAACTGCTTCTGCATGAGCCGCTGTACAGCTACGGTGATTCGCGCAGGAGAGTAAACCTGCAGCCGTATAACAACGGCGGCTGGTCAGCAAGCAGTTAAATGTGGCATTGGTTATTCTTGAAAACATCAAGTAATTAAAATCTTTACCTTTCTTGTTCAACATGTAGCGCCCTGTTCCCAAAAATGGGGGCACTGTTTCAAATTTAAGGGATGTCTGGGCCAATAGTTGGGCCCAGACCTGTTGAATTATATACACATTTTCCTCTGTTTTGGCTGTGGTACTGCCTAGTAGTATTTTCCCTTGTTGCTTGTAGGTGGCGTTACCACTTCAGGCCCATGTTGGAACGCAGGTGTACCATGGTGTATTGGGTGTCCCTCCTCAGCAGCGGTACAGTGGGAGTGGTGACCCCGCTGTGCATGCTGGGAGGGGATACTCAATGGGCAGACGCCATTTTTGGGGGTCCTTCGCCTCGTGGCCCTCCTGGTGCGAGGTGGCTGTGTGTGATTTCAGTCTCTGGACCCTGTTGGTCTGAGGCTGTGTTCCTGTCGAGTAGGTCCAGATATGCTGGCTGGGGCATATGGTTCTACAGGGGATCCCACGCTGTCAGTCCAAGTAGAGGAAGCTTCTTAGCGAAGGAAACCAGGGGAGGACCTGCCCTGGAGGAGACAAGCAAGGCAAGCTGATGTCTCGAGATAGGCCTAGTAACCTCATTAAGGAAAAGGGATCCGCTATGCAAGTTGTTTTTACAGCCCGCCGGATTGGCTTAAAGGCTCTTTGGCTGTAAGGCAGGAAGTTCGGAACTTTAAATCCTGTGGCAGAGGATTGCTGACTATCCATTTTGTGTTCTCAGATGGTCTGTGGCAGGACTGTCTCTATACTGTCCGTGCATCCCTGCAGGGGTCTATCCGGGTGAGCAATACCCACTCAGGGGTGAGTGGTGAATATTGGAACTTTGAATACTATTGTGCATTCTGTACTGTGTGTCTGAACATTCCCCTTCTCTTTATACTCTCTACTTCATTCACAAGTTTTATGCAAACAAAAATAAAGCCTACAGTTGAAGGTTTTACATCTTGTGTGGACATTGCAATTTCTAAAAACGTCCTCCTCTGGACAACGAACTTAAAGGTAACGTGCAAAACCCCAAATCTAAACCAGCAGCTCCTACAGGGGTAGTGCTACAAACACGTTCACAAAATTCTTTATCAGTCAGAGATTTATGTGAAACACAGGCACAAATATCTTTGTCGGATCAACAAGTATTTCAAGTCCAAATTTTTCTGTCCTGGTACTAAATTCTTTCAGAGTGGCCATTTTCTTTTCTTGCATGACTGTCCCATTCGCATACAGTGCAGAAAATAAGTATTTGAACACCCTGCTATTTTGCAAGTTCTTCCCACTTGGAAATCATAGAGGGGTCTGAAATTGTCATCGTAGGTGCATGTCCACTGTGAGAGACATAATCAAAAAAAAATGCCAGAAATCACAATGTATGATTTTTTTAACTATTTATTTGTATGATACAGCTGCAAATAAGTATTTGAACACCTGAGAAAATCAATGTTAATATTTGGTACAGTAGTCTGTTTCACCAGGTTTGCACACACTGGAGGAGGGATTTTGGCCCACTCCTCCACACAGATCTTCTCTAGATCAGTCAGGTTTCTGGGCTGTCGCTGAGAAACACAGAGTTTGAGCTCCCTCCAAAGATTCTCTATTGGGTTTAGGTCTGGAGACTGGCTAGGCCACGCCAGAACCTTGATATGCTTCTTACAGAGCCACTCCTTGGTTATCCTGGCTGTGTGCTTCGGGTCATTGTCATGTTGGAAGACCCAGCCTCGACCCATCTTCAAAGCTCTAACTGAGGGAAGGAGGTTGTTGCCCAAAATCTCGCAATACATGGCCCCGGTCATCCTCTCCTTAATACAGTGCAGTCGCCCTGTCCCATGTGCAGAAAAACACCCCCAAAGCATGATGCTACCACCCCCATGCTTCACAGTAGGGATGGTGTTCTTGGGATGGTACTCATCATTCTTCTTCCTCCAAACACGGTTAGTGGAATTATGACCAAAAAGTTCTATTTTGGTCTCATCTGACCACATGACTTTCTCCCATGACTCCTCTGGATCATCCAAATGGTCATTGGCAAACTTAAGACGGGCCTTGACATGTGCTGGTTTAAGCAAGGGAACCTTCCGTGCCATGCATGATTTCAAACCATGACGTCTTAGTATATTACCAACAGTAACCTTGGAAACGGTGGTCCCAGCTCTTTTCAGGTCATTGACCAGCTCCTCCCGTGTAGTCCTGGGCTGATTTCTCACCTTTCTTAGGATCATTGAGACCCCACGAGGTGAGATTTTGCATGGAGCCCCAGTCCGAGGGAGATTGACAGTCATGTTTAGCTTCTTCCATTTTCTAATGATTGCTCCAACAGTGGACCTTTTTTCACCAAGCTGCTTGGCAATTTCCCCGTAGCCCTTTCCAGCCTTGTGGAGGTGTACAATTTTGTCTCTAGTGTCTTTGGACAGCTCTTTGGTCTTGGCCATGTTAGTAGTTGGATTCTTACTGATTGTATGGGGTGGACAGGTGTCTTTATGCAGCTAATGACCTCAAACAGGTGCATCTAATTTAGGATAATAAATGGAGTGGAGGACATTTTAAAGGCAGACTAACAGGTCTTTGAGGGTCAGAATTCTAGCTGATAGACAGGTGTTCAAATACTTCTTTGCAGCTGTATCATACAAATAAATAGTTAAAACAAATCATAAATTGTGATTTCTGGATTTTTTTTTTTGATTATGTCTCTCACAGTGGACATGCACCTACGATGACAATTTCAGACCCCTCCATGATTTCCAAGTGGGAGAACTTGCAAAATAGCAGGGTGTTCAAATACTTATTTTCTGCACTGTATGTATCAACAGTACTTGGTACATCCAAGCTGAACCATTATCTTTAGATCCCCACATATATCCCAGATGTACTTGGTGTACTGGATGTACTTTAACATAAGCTAATCTCCATTTTTCCAGTGTCTTCAGTAGTGTCAGATTACTGTTTTGTGGCACTGGTCTCATGACTGAGGGCAGTTAGGGGTATTTAATTGACAGACAGATAGACAGAGACAGAAGTAACAGTTTGTCACGCAATCATTCAGTTCTTGCCACATTATCAGAATAGCAAACAGCATTGACTTCTGAGTGGCTCTGAGTCAAGCTCTAAAATCAACAGTACATCTTGCACAACAAATGTGAGGTTTCCAAGCCGTGTCTTTATCACCGAGCTTACAAACAAAGTGTAGCGGAGGGCAAAAATATATATATTTTTGTTTTTGTTTTGTTTTGTTGAAGTCAACAGTGTGTAAAGCAGTCAGCTTGTCTGCTTAATTAATCTGCCACGGGTGTTGTATGCTAATTTTAGCTGCATTCAAAGTACAATTTAATTTCCCTATGCTGGCAGAAAGTGTCAGACTTTTCTCAGTTGACTCCCATGATGGACACAGAGGAGCTGGTGGCTGCATACCTCATTAGAAGGATGTCAGACTTAGAAGGTGCTTAGAACAGTTGAGTCTGATGGGTCAGTATGGATGGTGTGCTACTTTCTGGACCCTGGGACTGCTGGGACATATAGTTCAATATTGTCAGTGGTGCTGTGATTTGTAAGGCTCTGAGCTGTGGCCAGACCCCCACAGCCCCCTTCCAAAAGACTTTTGACATCACCTTGCCTGCCCTGCTTTTGCTAGCGGCCCCTACCCATGTCTGCCTGAATCTCTGCCCCATTCTGTACTTAGCCCAGTCTGCCTGGATCTCTGCCCCATTCTGGACTTAGCTCTGTCTGCCTGGATCTCTGCCCCGTTCTGTACTTAGCCCTGTCTGCTCGGATCTCTGCCCATTCTGGACTTAGTCCTGTCTGCCTGGATCTCAACCCCTGAGTATGGGTTCCCCAATCCTGTTGGGCCATCCTACCTTGACTATCTGTGTAGTGTTACATTGCTACCTGTGGAATGTTTTGTTGCACTGTGCCTTGCTACCCTGCTGTGCTGAACATGTGCCAATGACTTTAACCCCTGCTGTACCAAACACTGCTCTGCCCTGTTTTCCATGTGGACAATCACCCTTTTGCTATCCCATATGGGAGTATACTGCTCCAAGACAATTACCCCTCCTAAGATTAGCTGTCTCCACAATGAGATGGGTGTCGGCTCTGTTTGCAACAGTGGCTTAGAAACAGAATATGCTGGACAGCCCCACTCCAAAATTCACCCTTTATTGTATAAAAACAGAAACAAAGGTCCAAAGCATCCAAGTGAAGACAGACCAGCAAGCACAGCTAACAAGTTTCATACTGGATATGGTGCTTAATCATACCTAGAGCGCTACACATACATGTGTATATATATACCAAGGTAATCAAGACAAATGGGCAAAAGCATGTAATACGTTAATTGTCAAATAGAAAATACTTGTGAACATGAAACTGCAGATACCATCAGCTATCAATCAGTGAAAACATCATCACAGAAAATTCTACGTTTAGAAATATGTAAAACGAAAAACATAAAACAAAAAAACTTCTACATGCAATGTAAAACTTTGTTTGTAATAAAATATACATGCACAGACACGTACAAAAAAAAAAGGAAATTAAATTTCCCCTTTCCAAATGCACAAGTGTCAGTGCATGCAGCCCAAATATTTCCTCCTATCTCCTCTCCCTCCATATAACCCCTCACCGTACTGGCGTTACTAAAATGCACGTTACCAGTATGATGTCAAATCATTGAAAACCAACAGGGTTTTTTCAAAAATGTATGGTAAAATACACACATTAAAAAGGGGTGGAAGAATAATATATAATAAACCTGTGTATAAATGCATCAATGAGCGCCAATACTCATAACCAAAATATTATCACTCAAAATCACATGATATAAATAAACCACAGTAAAGAGAAAATGCATAGATAATAAATATACATTTACATTTTTGCATTTTTTCTTTAGTGTGTTTATTTTAATTAGTTTTACATACTGTCACCAGTGGAGTACAGCATCATCATATGACTGGTGTGGCTGTTTGCATCCTCCCTCCTCCACTGCCACATTTTACACTTTTCAGGGGGGAGGGGGGAGGGAGGAGCAGGTACCTGTTTTTGTAGCTGCTGACTTTTTTGGTGGGGGAGCTGGAGCTCCACTTTAAATATTTTTTTAATTACATTTTTTTCAACTTTTTTAACGTTTCTTTTTACATACTTTCATTAGTAGTTTTCACCATAGTGCCAGTAGTTGCAATACGCTGCATGCGTGGCTGGATGACGTACATGTATGTGATCCAGCATGCCAGTGCCAACATGCCACAGTAAATGTACTGTGGGCTGTGGCAGCAACTAAGTGACATCCAGTTAACAAGTCAATCCATGGTGCATTTAAGGCTTCAGGGCCAGATTCTCTAAAAAATTTGCCGGCGTAGCGTAAGCCATTTACACTACGCCGCCGCATCGTACTAGAGCAAGTGCCGTATTCCCTAAGCATTTGCTCCGTAGTTTGCGTTGGCGTAACGAAAATGGCCCAGCGTAAGCCCGCGTAATTCAAATGGGGCGGCTTGTATTTAAATTAAGCGCGCCCCCGCGTCGAACGAACTGCGCATGCGCCGGCCGGGGAAAAAGACCAGTGCGCATGCTCCAGCTCACGTAGGAAAGCGCCGTTGAAACCGACGTTAAAACGACGTGATCGTCACTACGCAATGCCCTATTCGCGAGCGAGTTAGTAAAACGACGTAAGCGACCGAAAAAGCCGACGCTGACCCGACGCCATACTTAACATGGCATCCGACGGCACCCGACGGAATCCGACGGTACTTCGTAAGGTTACTCCTCATAGAAGCAGGGTAAGCTTACGAGTTCGTAAACGACGTACGCGACGACGGGGTGGCGTAAAAGCGATCGGGAATCGGCGTAGTAGCCTCATTTGCATAGGCAAATGAGAAAACAACGTAAAGGCCACCTAGTGGCCGGAGTTGTCATTACAACTACGATCCGCAAGTGTAATGGTATTACACTTGTCGGATGTTCAAGCGTATCTATGCCAAAGTGATGCTAAGCATCACTCGCATAGATACGAGCCAAAAAAAACGGCGATACGACTGGGTATCTGAGATACTCCGTCGTAGCGCCGCTGAGAATCTGGCCCTAAGTGTTTAATCACCACAAATGTAGCAAAACTAACTGTTCCTACAAGACATTTCTGCTGTCACCAATCGTCCATTAGCAAGTCTTTAGCTGGCTTACTTGTTATTTAAACTTCATGTACAATGACAAAATGCATAAAACCATGCAAAAACGCGCGACACCAAATGCGCTTGGCATAGTTCCAAAGAATGGCACTTGAGCTTTTTTGGTGTGCTTTTCACACAACACAACAGGTAGCTCATTCA
This sequence comes from Rana kukunoris, assembly GCA_029574335.1. Classification (NCBI taxonomy): domain Eukaryota; kingdom Metazoa; phylum Chordata; class Amphibia; order Anura; family Ranidae; genus Rana; species Rana kukunoris. The sequence goes on along the minus strand of CM056050.1, from coordinate 174,974,274 downwards.
AGTCAATGGGCTATCGCACAACAAACAAGCCAAAAACATGCTAAATTGCGTGACACTAAACACGAAAATGTCAAGTCACTCAGGTGTGAATGCAGTCTTAGGCCGCGTACACACGATCGAATCTATCTGCTGGAAACAGTCTGACAGACCGTTTCAGCAGACAGATTCGATCGTGTGTACGGGCGGACAGACAGATTTTTCCAGCAGACAGATTTTAAAGCATGCTTTAAAATCTGTCTGCTGGGAATCCGTCCGTCCCATATGTCTGCTGGTTAGTACGCTAACCAGCAGACATATCTGCCCGCACATGCGTCGAATGGATTCGACGCCTGCGCGGAAGTGTTTTACTTCCTGGTGCGGTGATATGGCGGCGTCAACGTCATCGCCATGTCACCGTGCTGTCTGCCGGCGGGGATTTTGGTTTGATCGTGTGTACAGCGATCAAACCAAAACAGCCCAGCAGACAAATCTGATCAAATCGGTCTGTCAGACAAATTTGAACAGATTTATTTGGTCGTGTGTACACGGCCTTAAAGTCTAACCAGGCAGCATCCCTGTCTAGGCATGCTCAAACTGTACCAGCTCAAAATGTTATGCATTATGCCCTGAGTGCACTCCTGGACATGAATGAGCTACACAAAATGTTGTAAACCTAAAATATAAAAAAGTGTATAAGAAGAAATTGCAATAACAGTAGATTTCTATAAATTACAGGTTATTTTTGTGATAAGCAGCCTAAAATCTCTAATATACACCCAAAAGTGTTCCTTAACCAGAAGTACCTGTACTCGTGTAAAAGATATAAAGCTTCATAATAAAAAGGTATCATAAAACATCAATCTGTACATGTCTTTTCTGAACAAAACCTTTGGAAATTCTTTCAGAAGACACTGACTTAGTGTGCAGTGGTGGTGTATCCATTAGGGGCACTCGGGCACCACCCCCTCTCTCCAACCACCCCCTCTGTGTACTATGGATTGATTAAAGCATGAATCTACCCACAGCAGCTGTAGCCACCCCCATTGAGGCATCCCGCCCCTTAATACAGCAGCAGGGGGGGGGGGGGGTTTGCAACACCTGACTAGAGCCATAGGCTCTAATAGGCGTAAAAAAAGTGCACTGCGGTGCAAACCATTGTGCTCGCAGTCCACCCAGGTGTGTTAGCAAAGCAAATGAATATTTGCTTTACTAACACAGAACCGCCTCTCAGCCAATCAGGAGGCCCGGATGTAATACCGGGCACCTGATTGGCTGAAGGTAGAGGCAATCTCATTGGCCATCTAGCAAAGCAGGAAGAAGACACACATGGAAAAAGAGAGACACATGGAGGACACAGAGCCAATGCCATGCTACCCGTACACAGCTCAACGCCTGTCCCGCTACCTGGCCCACCACCATGGTGGGGTAAGTGCTGGGCAGACAGCGGCTGCATATGATGAGCACAGTAAGTCAGTCTGTTCCGTGGTGCTTGCAGGACGCTCTCACACGAGTCGGCTCACCAGGGATAGATCAGCTAGGCAGGCAGGTTTGTTCTCCCAGCTCCAGCTGCTTCCAGGACTCACGGATCACAGCTCTCCTTCCACCATCTGGCCTCCATATTTGCCCACCACCAGCTCGCTTCCTTCCCCCAGGGGTCCCACAGGTAAGCCGAGCACTGGTGTTTCCCCCGCCTCCCCTGGGACAGCGCGGCTGTCCTTCTAAGGATAAGCCGCAGCTCTGCCCAGCAATTCACTGCCTCCTATTTCTCCTCCTGGCCACCCGGCCATCTGGCCAAAAAAACACAGGCAATCGAGGCACCCCGCCGCCACCTCCCCGCCTCTGTTCCTCGTGTTTTCCAACATCCGCGCCGACCTGTAGAGATTCGCGGCAGCCGCATTTAGGAAAGGCCGCGGCTTCATATTGTGACCGGGCAACTTGACACTAATAGTCAGGGCACTGATTATAAGTGCAGCCCCAGTTCTAGCTGCTGTCTGTCAGTCAGTGTGCAGTCAGACACCGAGAGAGCAGGACGCTCTCAAACGAGTCAAAGCCCCCCCCCTACCCTAGTAGAGCCCCCTTGACCTCCGATAATTTCCTTTAGCCCCCCAGGCGCCACTTAGCTCCACCCTACCCTATCCCTCTCATTATAACTTGATCCAGGGCTTAACCCGATCGCCTCTTTAGGGGTCAGGAAGGAATTTTTTTCCCTACCACAGCATATTGGCGCAGCGTGGTCAGGTTTTTTTTGCCTTCCTCTGGACCAAGCCAGGATCAGAGGATTCAGTTATCCTTGTGAATCCACCCCCCCTCCCCCCCCCCGCCCTTGGTTCCACGGCGGCCATGGTTAATCGGCAATACTCGGCGGAGATCATTTGGGATCTGGGTCGATCTGCTGCAATTCTGCCGGCCGCCACCAAAAAAGCCCTAAGAAATCTGCGACTTTTGAGGATCGATCGACGATCGACTGCCAGAAGTCGCAGCCATTTACCCCAGCCTAAGCACATATCATGTGCTTTGATCAACACTAGATCGGCAGTAAAACACAGATTAGAAATCCATGATTTCTTATTGCAACATGACTTAGACTGCCTCTTTATTACAGAGAGCTGGCTCACAGCCGACTGTAACACCATTCTAGGAGAATTGGTGCCAGAAAACTACCGTATTATAACGGAAAACAGAATAGGGCAAAGAGGAGGAGGACTGGCGGTGATCCATAAGACGCGTCTTGCGATCACAAAACCAAGCCTCCAAAACCCTCTTCCATTCATGGAAACCCTTACTCTTCAACTGCAAGTAAACGGTCAGGAGACCGTCCGGATTCTACTCTGCTATAGGCCACCTGGCCCCAAGTTGCAGCTGCTCCCATCTTTGACGGACTTTGTCTCCACCTATACCCTGAACAGCAAACACCTTTTGCTGCTCGGGGACTTCAACCTTTGGGCCAACTCCCCGCAAGACCCCATTGCCGACGCCTGCATCGACCACCTGGAAGGATTAGGGCTTCAGCAACTAGTATGTGGGCCCACACATGCTTCAGGTCATACGCTCAATCTTATTTTCAGACAAGATCTGGAAATAAAAATCTTGGAAAATGAACCATTGCCGTGGACAGATCACCATGCAATTAAATTCATTATTTCCGAATTCCCCCCCTTAACAAAAACATCAAATCCAGTGACAACACACTGGACCAGATGTCAGAAGAAGCTCCACTCGGAACTCTTCAAAGCCACGTTAGGGGAAAAAATAAACACAATTCAGCCGCACCAAACAGCGGAAGAAACACTGGAGGCCATAAACACAGCACTATTGCAGTCAGCTGACTTGATAGCGCCGAAACAAAAGACCCAGATCAGGAAAAATAACTCCGGCTGGTTCAACAACCAGCTGGCGTTACCGAAGCAAGAGCGCAGAAGGGCAGAAGCAGCCTGGAAAATAAACTCTTCAGATGAGAACCTCTCAATCTACAAGGTAATAACTAGAAAATACTACAAGCAAATCTTCGAAGCCAAGAAAAAATATTTTTCTGAGGCTATCAACGGTGCCCTAAATCGCCCCCGTGAACTCTTCAAGCTGGTCACTCAGACCATGAATCCAGGATGTCTTGAAGCCCCCAACTTGGATACACAAGAATTTTGCGATGAGTTATCGGATTGCTTCATTAACAAAATTGAGGCAATCCGGCAAAGCATTCAGCAAAACAATTTCTCTCCCAGCCCCCCCCCCCGTAGTCATTTACACAGCACCGGCAGTAATTCACCACAGTTAGGTGAGTTCACGCTGGAACCCATCTCCATTCAGACCACTAAAAATATCATCGGCACTCGGCGCAACAGCACTGCGCCAAATGATATTATCCCCACCAAACTGCTGAAGGAATGCGCCGACATCTTGGCACCTCCTGTCACGCAGCTTATCAACCAATCCTTCAGGGAGGGCATAATGCCCTCCCAGTTGAAGGAGGGCTTCATTCAACCCATCTTGAAGAAAGCCACCCTGGATCCTAAGGATCCACTCAACTGGCGCCCCATAACAGGCCTAAATGTTCTCTCCAAGGTAATGGAGAAAGCAGTGGTACAGCAGCTGCAACAGCATCTAGATACCCACAACTTACTCGACCCATTTCAATCAGGATTCCGTCCCGGACACGGGACAGAAACAGCATTGCTTAAGATATGGGATGACGTTCTCGAGGCCGCAGACGAAGGAGAATCTTCTCTTCTGGTTCTGCTGGACCTAAGCGCAGCCTTTGATACAGTTGATCACAAGCTGTTATTGACTCGGCTGGCTAAAATAGCTAAAGTCGCAGAAAGCGATCTATCCTGGTTCTCCTCTTTTTTGGAAAACCGATCGCAAATAGTGAAGCTAGGACTCTTCACTTCTGAACAACGCACATTATCGTGCGGGGTCCCTCAAGGATCTCCCCTGTCGCCGATGTTATTCAACATCTATGTGCGTCCTCTGTTCGAAATCATCAGCAGCCAAAAACTGCTATATCACTCTTATGCAGACGACACGCAACTGTACTTCCGCATTTGCAATAAAAAGGATCACCACCTCAACCTAGAGACATGCCTCTCTTTGATAGAGGACTGGATGACAAAGAGTTATCTTAAACTCAACGGAGCGAAAACAGAACTTCTTCTGTTTCACGCCAAGCGTAGGAATCAATCGACAACAACCTGGATCCCGCCGCCCATTCTGGGCAAAATCATCACCCCTAGCGCCAAAGTCAAAAGTCTTGGGGTCATCTTTGACTCCGACATGACAATGAACGCACACATAGGATCAGTAGTCAGCGGATCTCACCATCTGCTGCGCCTACTACGCAGACTCACGCCTTTTATTCCCAAGAAAGACATAGCGGTCGTGGTGGGAGCGATTGTAAACTCCAGACTGGACTATGCAAATGCCCTTTACCTCGGACTCCCCAAGTACCAAATCGCTCGTCTTCAAGTCGTTCAAAATACGGCCGCCAGACTTGTGACTGGGAAAAAAGCCTGGGAATCAATCTCATCTTCACTGAGATCCCTTCACTGGCTACCAGTTAAAGACAGAATCTCCTTTAAAGCTCTCTGTCTAACGCATAGATGTATCCATGGGAATGCTCCCCATTATCTATGCGAAAAATTAAAAGTTCACAATCCCAATCGTATTCTACGATCCACCAATCAAAATCGGCTTCAGATACCGAAAGCCAGATACAAGTCCAAAGGTGACAGGAGATTCGCTGTCCAAGGTCCCAGACTATGGAACGCCTTACCAGCCAGCATTCGGCTGGAGGAGAACTACTTAGTCTTCAGGAGAAAGATTAAGACGCATCTCTTTTTATCTCAAAGGAGACAGGAACAACAAGCGCCCAGAGGCGATTTACTTCGCATGTGCTGCGCTATATAAGTTCTTCATTCATTCATTCAGTTGGCTGGAATTGATGTTTTGGTGTCAGTATTTTTCTGAATTATTCAGTTTGTTTGCGCCTCCCCAAATATGTTGAGCACCTGCTAGTGTGTGTTCCCTAATCCCACAAGACAGTACTTATGGTTTGATTGTCCTATTACTATGCCTCAACACTGTAACACAAGATGATATTTCCAAAAGAAATCTGCAAAGTCCAGCAGAATTTTGACAAAGGCAGGAATGGCTTGTCATACAGCTTCACCTTATAGATGAACACTTTAAGGTGGCTTATACATGCCAGATTCAAGCATTGGCTGTTACAGTATGATCAAAAAAGGATCAGGCCATGCAGGGCTATCCTAGTGGGCAATAACACATGCTTCCAACCACAGAGTTATAAATACCAAAACTGTTTTAAAATCATTCTTGTTATCTTGTAGAAGAAATTTCACATCATTATACAATCTAGCGAAAAGGGCAATTTTGCTGAAGGCATTTTCATTTTACATGGTATAATATGAAGATTGACCTACACATCACACCCCTATTTCAAAGTATTTTAAAAGCAGTTACAATTCATTATAGCAAGAGAATCCAAGTTCTACCCTACAGTCAGTCCCTGTGAACAAAAAAATTATGAGCTTTGGTGATCATACAAAGAGCAGATGTACGCACATGAAAGGTAATCATAAATAGAATCACAGAGCAAAAAACTTGGATATGACAACAATAGAGATAAAATAAAATTCTGCACAAAGGAAATTAAAGAGACTAAGATTAGAACCTCTTCTTGGTTTTAATTTCTGTGTCCTGCTTGTAACTGTTTCCGCCAGAGACTTTAACAGTAGCAGCATTTTTTTTTTTAGCACAGACAATGTTTCGTTTCTATTGCACAGCTCAGATAAGTGACCAGATTTGATCCTATAGCTCTACTTCAACTGTGTCTGTTTACCCCATACTGGTACAATATGTCTAATAAGGAGCAAGTAAGCGTTTGGCACTTTGCAAAGTATAGTGGGGACTGGTCAAACGGTAATCATTTTAATGCAATTGACCAGCTTGGTCATGTACTGGATTATTTGCCAACCAAAAAGCTCTGTATGTTTTGGACTTGGAATGCATAGTGGTATACCCAGTGCCTTTGACAGTTCAGTACCATTCCCAAATCATCCAAAAGTTGTCCTCTGGCTCCATTGCACTCTCCTAGGGCAGTGTAACTAGGACATCAGAGAAAAGAAAAGTGCACCGAAGCATATTTCATAATTTAGTTATGTGACAAACCCAACCGGGACAATGGATTTTGGAACGGACTGCAGGGTGGCCTCTTGCCTGCTGACTATGGGCCCTGGCTTTCATAAACATAACCACATAAAAACTCCACAATGGTTCGATAACTAGGTAAAGTAGATACAAGACTAATCCCATCATTTAGGAACCTTCAGGATGATTAGTCAACAGACAGAAACAATAGGTGATTCAGTTACCGCAACTAAACAATGGGAATTCACATCTAGGAGGCACACAATGGGGCAAAGACACATCACACATAACACATTGAATAGATTATATCAGGAGACCCTGACTCAGGTTGTTTTGAGCTGATTATATTGCTGTCTATTTACAATGTGGGAGAGGTGGTGAAACAGTCATTGTTGGTTTGGGCACAGAGGCTTTAAATCTGTATCCAGGTCTTAGGCTCCCAGAGTCTGTGAGTTAGGGGAGACATGAACATGAATCAAAAGTAAAACCCCCAAAGAGTAGAACACCCTCAAAAGCCAGGGCCCATAGTCAGTAGGCAAGAACCCACCCTGCAGTCCCCTCCAAAAGCCCCGGCCCTGGTTGGGTCTGTCACAAGTTACTATTTTTCCTGCAATTAGTGACTGGCTAGTAAGGCACAGGGGCTACCAGTACTAACTAATGGGGGATGTCATGGTAAAGTACGTGCAAGTGTTTTGTGAGAAATGGTGTCACATGTGATATTAGGAATGTGCAATGCCGTTGACAAGTAAATAAATTACACTAACCACATCTAATGATTTGCATTCAAAAGGTTTTTGTTGCACAACATTTTTAAATATATGGAGAGGCTTCATGGCCTTGTCAATAACCTTCTGTATAGTAAAGTGACAAGACTCAAAATTAAAACCGAATTCCACCAATTTAAAAGTGAGCAGCTACAAAAAGTGTAGCCGCTGACCTTTAATAATCAAACACTCACCTGTCCCACGGTCCAGCGATGTGGGCGCACTAAGCCTTGCTCCTCTCCCCCTCCTCTCCGTGGCACCAGCATTCTAACTGTGGCTCCACAGCTGGGCACAGGGGATATCTGGTTACCCTACTGTGTACTGTGCAGTGTTGTGTCTTGGCCTAGGCCGACAATGCCTAAGCCTAGGGCGACACTTTGTGTGGGTGGCAAAAAAGCTACCCCCCCACATGCAATAAACCTCCCCTGACACAAATACCGCCCCCACTGATTTTTATTTTTTTATGATAATGACTTACTGTTCTTCTCTCCTCCTAGGCTGTACGGTGCCTTTGTAGATCCGTCCGGTCGGGGCACGTCTCCGCCCACTCCTCCTGAATCCTGCTGCAAATTGATCTCTGAGGAAAGGGCTGAGGTTCTGTGCAGTGCCAGCAGTGGGTCACAGGGGTCATGGCGGGGGAAGGACTGGAAGGCAGCTCAAGCTGCCCAAGGAGACAAGTGTCTGAGCCTGAGGCTGATCTGACTCTAAGTGGAGTGGAGCAGCCAGAGAGTAAGTTATGCACACTTGATTTGTTGTTCTTCTGACTGAGGGAGCACTGGAGCAGGGTCAGTCTCAAACCTCAGAGAGGGACTGGTCTGGGTCTAGGGGTCAGTGCAACAGCCGCCCTAGCGCAGGAGAAAAAGTCAAGCAAAGCAAATGCTTCACTAAAAAGTTTTCAGGGAAGTATTTTCTTTGCTTGGCACTGCATCAAACAGACTTGCAGCTTCTGCAGATGTGCACTAGTGATGCAGCAGTCCATGTTTCCCTGGCCTGTACTGATGATTGCAGAATGCAGATATGATTGAAGATGCAGTAATCATTATCATTGCACATGCTAAAACACAGAGGTAGGTACCCAGAGCAGCAGCACCTTCTTTCCTTGTTTCCTTCTCCTCCTCGGCTCTGTGCTTTTTCTCCCACACTGGGATGGCCACTGCCCCCAGTCCCACACCAATCCCTCCCTTTCACTAAGTTCTGTGTTTTTGAAAATGTCTGCTACAGCCTTGGTCTGTGCCTATCCCTGAGTATGGAGCCAGGGGTTGGGAGCGACTGACGCCCCCATAAAACAGCCGATGACTGGCCAGACCAGGTGCACGCAATTGAACTGGTGGAGGTGGGGCTTAATGCTCCGCTTACCCTCCTTCGTGCAGTATCCTTACATTATATTTTATGCCCAGTCCTGGTCTCTCTGTGAGAGAGAGAGAGAGAGAGAGAGAGAGAGAGAGAGGACGACAACGGGAACTGCCAGGCAGTGGCCAGAAACAGCAGGTACAACAATTACTATTACTTTTGTGCTTGTTCCAAGCAGAATTCAAAATGCTCAACATGGATAATATATTAAATTAGTATTCAATTAAGTGCTCCATGCGTGCTTCAAACTCACTAAACAGTCCACATTCAGTGAAATGTCATGTGCTGCAAAGTTCTCAGTGCATGCTAAAATCAATGCAAACTCTGCAGTACATGAACTTTCGCTGAATGTGGACTGTTTAATGAGTTTGCATTAATTTCAGCATGTGCAAAGTGCTCCATGCTATAATCAAAATATAACTCACATGCACTAATAAAGCTGTTATATTATGAAACTGGTGAGTCTGCACTGATTGCCACTGATGAGGCAGCACTCTTAAGCTGTACTGATGGTCACTGATAGGCTGCACTGGTGGCTCCTGGTGAGGCTGAACTGATGGCCAGTGCCACTGATAAGCTGCACTGGTGGCCCCTGATGTGGCTGCACTTGTGGCCCCTGGTGAGGCTGCACTGTTGGGCACAGATGAGGCGGCACTCATAAGCTGCACTGATAGGGCTTCACTGAAGGTTTACAGATGATAGGGTGGGTCTTAAACAGAAAGGTTGCTTACACACGATCGGTCCAACCCGATGAGAATGGTCCAGCGGACTATTTTCATCGGTTCACAGACTGATGGTCTGATGTGCGTACACACCATCAGTTCAAAAACCGATCGTGTCACAACGACGTGCTGAAAAAAATGAAGTTCAATGCTTCCAAGCATGTGTCGACTTGATTCTGAGCACGCGCGTGTTTTTGAACCGATGCTTTTGTGTACTAACCATCGGTTTGGACCGATGGTCAGGCGTCCCTCAGTCCGATTTTAAAGCAAGGTTTAAAACTTTGGTCCGAAGGACGACGGACCGATGGGCCGTACACATGGTCGGTTTGGACTGATGAAACTGGACTTCAGTCCATTTTCATCAGTTTGGACCGATCGTGTGTACGCGGCCTAAGGGGTGTAGCCTTGACCGGAAGGGGTGGGTTGTATTTAAATTAGGGGGTGCATGAGTTTAGTCAGGCCTAGGGCAGCACAAAACCTAAATACACCACTGGTACTGCGGTCCCAACCAATTTATAAGAGTCTCCATGTTGCATACTGTATATAGCTCTAACATGGAAACTCTCAACATATATAGCAATGCTCCATATACCTGGTTCTATTAAGGCTCACCATGGCCATTCTAGTGCCAATATTTCTATGGGACATATTAGGTGAAGCTTATCATGTTTCCAAAATGTATAAGAATGCAGAAAATGTGTTAGCTAAAGTAAAGAACACAGGTACAGTAAGGGGGTTAAAAAAGAGTTAAGCACCAAAACTATGATCCCCAAACAGGGGCAATACTACATCTCACGGAACCTGACAGCAAATATTTAATGGGGCCCCCAGTTATCCCTTTACTTGATGTTAACATAAAGACAAGTGTGGTGGACAGAAGTTCTTGGGGACGTTTGGGTGAAACAATTTGAAAAATTCACCTTTAACATTTCCAGCCAACTGCCAGTGTTTTTCAGCATCTCAGTTGTCAGCGCCTTTGTGTAAATTTTAAGTTGTGTAGTAGTCTTGTAGTAGCAGTAATATTGACCAAAACATTTTTTACTTAATGATATAATTGTACTCCTGCACATAATTATTCAGAAACCATAATAAAACATCTTTAACTGGTTTCCGCTCTGCCTATATGCAAATGACAGCCAGGCAGGACATTCATCATTCCAGGTGGATGTCATATGACGTCCTCCCGGAATACGCCTCACGTGTGCCCCACGGGTCACACTGCAGCGCCATCTTTCACCCACTGTGTCCACTGAATTACTGTACTAGTCTGCTGCTTGTACAATTTGATCCCCAGGACCAATCACAGCCGATCACATGACAACTGTACACAATGGATGGCTTCCATTTATACCATTCTTTGTGTTCCTAGCTATAATTTGTCACAGTGATCACATGGTACAGACAGGGCCAATCACAGCCCATCTGTACCATGTGATTAGCTGTGGCCATCGGAGCTAATAACAACAATACACACAGAATGAATCAATTTTATTCAGTAAAAATGGTTGCTTATAGCAGTGAAATTCACTGGTATAAGCAATCATAATATGTAAAAAGAAATTCATAATCACTTCCCCAGATTAGTTCAGTGTTACTATGGTAGCCCTATATTACTCTGGTCACAAAATAAAAAAATAGAAAAACATTTAATAAAAAAGAAAACATTTTATTAACCAGTCAGTGTCCCTGATCACTGTCACACTAGTTATATGATGACAATATACTGACTATTTCTATTGACCAAGAGGGCTCCAAGGGTTTCCCTTAATTTGCAAGGATTTCCTCTCACTTCTTGTTTAGAATTTGGGGCACAAAGTGAATGTAAATCTCCCTTATGGGACACAGATGGGCAAAAAAAAAATCTGACTGTGTTTATAACCCTCCCTTAATCTGTACTAAATGAACAAAAGCCTTACCCATGGTTCTGCTTGAAGGCAAAAAACACCCTGGTACCTTTCTGTGCCCCCGCCCCCAGACACTTACCTGCAGCTCATGTTAACTACTTCCAAGTCACCGCCATCTGTACCACATCTAAGACCTTCCATGTACAGAGGAGGGGAGAGAGAAGATTCTCCGCTTCAGGTGGGTCTAAATGCAATTGAGGATTAGTCCAGGTTACAATGGGTGCTGGCAATGCACTAGGCAAACATAGAAAGTAGCAAAAACAGATGGACAGCCGCACTCCAAAAGACACTTGAGTCGTCTTTATTGATAAAACAAAAGCATGCACCACAAGGTCACAGCAAAAATCGTTGAAATAGCCGACGCGTTTCACACTTGTTCAGTGCTTAATCATGGCTAGAGTACAGAGGAGGGGACTAAAGGCAGTGGAGACATAAGCTCCTGTTGCTGTTTGTCAATTTGGCAGGAAAAAGGAGCAAAGGTCTGCTTTCTTTGCTGTGTGCTGTGTCATTAGACCTACATAGCACTAGCTAGGAGTGCACAAATGTCTGCTTAGCAGTAGAGATGTCCCGAACTATTCGCCAAAGAATAGTTCCCAGCGAACATAGCTTGATCACGTTCGCCACAGCGGACGAACATATGCAATGTTCGGTCCGCCCCCTATTCATCATCATTGAGCAAACTTTGACCCTGTACCTCACAGTCAGCAGACACATTCCAGGCAATCAGCAGCATATCCTCCCTCCCAGACCCTCCCACCTCCTGGACAGCATCCATTTTAGATTCATTCGGAAGCTGCAGTCTTAGTCAGAGGAGGGACAGTTTAGCTGCTGCTGATTTAATAGGGAAATCGATAGCTAGGCCGGTGTATTCAGTGTCGACTCCAGTCCTGAAAGACTCATCTGATCTCTGCTGTCAGGACAGCATTCTGACAGCACCCCAAAAAGCCCTTTTTAGGGCTAGTACATCAGTCTGCTTCTTTTTTTTCTTCCTGTAATCTAATTGCAGTTGCCGTGTGTGTCAGGCTCACAGCGTATACTGTGCCCACGTGCCCAGTGCCACCACTCATATCTGGTGTCACAGTAGATTACATAAAAAAAAAAACTATTGACTGCAATAGAATAGCAGGATGTTATTTAGGAATTTAGAAATGTTAGGTGACTTATGCCCTTTATGGATTAAAACAAATTAACTGCAATATTACCTGTGGGAGGGAGGAGTCTAGGATGACGCGGTCCTCACGTCGGGGCGGCTAGGATGTGAGCTCCAGCAGGTCCCGCGGCACTGCGATGGTTATGCGAGTATCCGTCCTCTGGCTGACGGCCCCGCCAACTCCGCTCTGACCCCGCTCTCTTGTTGAGGGCAACCCCTCCGCTCCCCCCCCACTCCCTCCACTGCTGAACCGAGGCTAAAACTTACCTTATTGGCGCCTCATTGCCCTCGCAGTGCCTGTATCTACAGCCCGTCCCTGCATTTGGTCACGTGGACACGCGTGCGGCGTCTCCGGCGTCTCTGGCGGCTTCTGCGCTATGCTGGCTCGATTACAGGGAGTTACACGGCAAGCTGGTGTGACAAAGGAACCACAGGTAGCGGTGGGGGGGGGGGTCCCGGACACCGGACACCGGACATCGGCTCTCCTGAGCAATGTGAGAGAGGCGAGTTGGGAGTTAGCCACTCTGTAAACCAGAGGGGGGTTTGTGAACGGCGGTCACGGTCAGCCCTGTACATTTCAGCAGCCTGTACACAGTACACTACCAAATACAGCTCAAACCACCAATTCACCACCAACTACCAAATTCACAGAAAATCAGCAAAACTGTAAGTACAAACTGTAAGTACAAAAAAAAAAAAAGTATTTCAGACTCAAGATCTTGGACCTGGACAGGGGCTTGGGGCCCTGAAAGACCTGTACAGAAACTGATTCTGCAGACAGTAAGTAAAAACATCACTTACATCACTTACATCATCTATTGCTGAATTATCGTGACATGTAAAGCATGAGTTGAAACGAAAATAAGTGAAATTAATGAAATAAGCAAAGTTGGTGAAGTTGGTGACGCAAGCAGCAAAATAAGATGAAAGAACTGGTAAACTATAGGTAAACTAGAGGTAAATTGCTATGTAAACTATTTGGGCGCTGGAAAAGTCATTGCGCTTTTCTTCCTTCCTTGCACTCTCCTTCTACCTTTTTTTTTTATTATTGGAGACCACAACAGAACTATCACCACGGTGCGACACAGCTGACCATTGTAGTGAAAGTTGACGCAACATACAATCACTAGAATACTATACTGTATGGTACTCTCTCCCTCCTTAAAACCTGTACTCTTAAGTGTGGTTAAATTATATACATCCACGTACATCTAAGTACTTAAATATCACCTCAGTCCCCTAACCCTAAAGAATTCTTCTGAATAGTGAGGGGGAAAGAAAGAAAAAAAAGGGAAAAGAAAGAAGACCCTCCCGTAAGGGGTGATTGTTGTTTTTTTTTTTTTTTTTTATCAACATTTTTAATAGAGAAATCTATAGAGATGAGTACTAGGGCAAGAGGCGCCAGAGGGGGAGCGGCCTCGACCCCCCGTCTGAGTCAAAGTCTGGGGCCAATGAGCAAATATATAACACAGGGGACGAACGAGAGGGAGAAGGAGAAAAAAAAGGAAAAGATAAAACTCACTTAAATTAATCCAAACAGCTCAGCAAACCCTGACACTCTATCAGAGACAGCAATAGACCTCGAGACAGACATAATACAGGACGCAGAAGAACAAACATTAGGAATGGCACTACCAACTAAGATTGACATGCAGGAAATGTTTGCTTCTTTAGAAAAAGTGTTAACAACACAAATGGAGAGAATGGAGAAAAATATGGGATCTTTGCTGGAAAGACTAGAGGAAGTTGAAAAAAAACAGACTACAATTTTAATACTATCAGGAAATTAAAAGAGGAAATCCTAGAAATAAAAAAAGAGCAAAGGGAACAAGCGCATAAGGCAGAAGATCAGGAAAACAGAGACAGACGGAAAAATATTAGGATACGCAGAGTTCCCGATTCCTCCCAGACAGAAAACCTTCCAGAAATTATTCAAAAAATCTGTAATCCTATTTTGGATAGACAAATAACCTCCCCATTAAAAATAGAACGAGCTCACCGGATTAGGAGACCTAGAGAAATCCCCCAAGACACCCCTAGAGATATCATAATAAGGTTCGAAAGCTAGGAAGAGAAAAACCAATTATGGAAAAACCTGAGAGGGAAGTCCCCAATTAAATTTGAGGACTATAACATTCAAATATACCAGGACTTATCCCAAGCAACGCTTAGAAGGGGTCGGTGAGAAAGGCGGAAGGGTGGTGTGGAGGGGGGGGGAGAGGGGGGGGTCTTCAGTGATGTAAAAGAAAACATGTAGCTAGGCGCAGGGCGGCGGGGTGACCGGGGAACTGGAGCTCACGACTGCCTCGAGGTAACTCCCCTGGGAACAGGGGAAGGGAGGTAGTGTCGAATTGTACTCCGCCTCAAGTCGGGGAGCACTCTGGCACAAGGGGGTGTTAGAAAGGAGGCCCCCAAAGTAGACCATAGGGTCAAGATTCCACTTTGGGAATGGGGGAGGGGAGGGATGAAGGAGGGGGAGGGGGGAGGGGAATAAGGGGGGGAGGTGGAGGGAGGAGGAGTAAGGGAGGGGAAGGGAAGAGAGGGGGGGCACGGGGAGGGAGGATGGGGGGGCGGGGGAGGGACAGAGGGGAAAGATAGAAATAAAGGGTCGGTCGACCGCCAAATTATAATAAAGAGAGGGGGAACAGAAGAGAAAAAAAGGGTAAAGGGAAAAAAAAAAACACAAACATATGTCTAATGTCAATTTTGTTACCTTTAACGTGAGGGGACTTAATTCGCCACGGAAAAGACACATGACCTTAAAGGAGATCGAGAGACTTTCTGCAGATGTAGTGTTTCTTCAGGAGATGCATATAACTCTGGATTCGAGAGTTAGGCTGTACTCTCGGGCAACCCCAACATGGTATTATGGTGATTCCCCCCAGAAAGGATCTAGAGGGGTAGCTATAGGGATAGGGAAAAACGTAAGCTTCAAAGTAGAAGATAGGTTAGTAGATACAGATGGGCGTTATCTTTTCCTCAGAGGAATTTTACACGGTAAACGGTATACGCTGGCCAATGTATATTGCCCTAATAAACAACCCCAGAGATATTTAAAGAAGATCCTTAATAAGTTAATGGACTTTAAACATGGTAACGTAGTCCTAGCTGGAGACTTTGGCCCAGATTCACAGAGCGATTACGCCTGCGCAACAGGAGATGCGCGGCGTAAGTCGAAATGTGCGCGTGCGTTTCGATGCACGGCATCCCCAGAACGAGATACGCAAAAAATATACTTTTTTTTGTCCCGCGTAATTTCTTTAGACTGGCGCATCCGTCCGCGCAAAAGTGCGCTAGACAGACCATTGATTTGCTAGTCAAATATGCTAATGAGGGACTTACGGGGATCCACAAAAGAACGTTGGGGCAGCGCAGGCGACGCAGTGTGCGCAACAGCAAAATGTCCTGTCTAAAATTAGAGCATATAAAAGCTGGTCTAAAAAGAGAAAAAAAGTCTACTTGTTAGATAAAGCAACACTGTTAGTGAGGAGCTTAGCAATCACACGTGTTGCACAACAATCTGTATGCCAACATGCCAGGGGCATCGTCGCACATAGCTATACTACTGACTTTAGATGAACAAAGAAGGATGAGGGCACGGAGGATGGCACGGAGGATGGCACGGGAGAGGATATACCGCACCCGCATAGACCTGTTTGGCATGAGTGATTCTGAGGTGTTTCGCATCTTCAGATTCACCCCTCATGTCATCCTTGAATTAACCACAACCCTGCAGGAGGACATCACCAGCCCAACACACCGCTCACATGCAGTGCAGCCACTGGTCAAGGTCATGGCAACACTCCATTTCCTTGCCAGTGGCTCTTTTCAGCGTACAAGTGGAGTGGTGGCTGGGATGTCACAATCCTCCATGAGCAGATGTGTGCACCAGGTTGTCCCTGCAATCCTCAGACGCATGGCCAACCAAATCATCAAACCCACCACTGAGGACCTGCGGCTGAAGGCAATGACAGATTTCTACAGAATTGCCAGATTCCCACGCACCCTGGGGGCCATTGATTGCACACATGTGGCACTCCAGCCCCCCCAGAAGACAGAGCACATGTACCGCAATCGGAAGCATTGGCATTCCATCAACGTACAGGTAATAGTCGATGCCCAAGGCCTCATATGGCACGTCCGTGCCAAACACCCAGGGTCCAGCCATGACAGCTACATATACAATCAAAGCCACATCCGAATGGAATTCGATCAGAACGTGTATGGGGACACCTGGCTGGTTGGTGAGTGACATGGGTGGCAGGCATGACTATCCCCTCCCATGATGCACACATCACAAGGGGCACATGCATGACTAACATCCTCCTGTCTTTTCCCTTACAGGTGACTCTGCATATCCACTGGGACCCCATCTCATGACTCCTATCCGGAACCCCCAAACCCCAGGAGAGGAAAGATACAATCAAGCACATGTCCAAACACGAGCAGTGGTGGAGCGCACCTTTGGCCTCCTAAAGTCACGTTTCCGATGCCTGGATAAGTCTGGGGGTATCCTCTTGTATTCCCCAAACTTTGCGTGCCAGATCATCGGTGCATGTTGCATGTTGCACAACTTCGCAATAAGAAAGGGCCGGCAGATTGACCTACGTGATGACCTAACCCCTGAACCAGACAATCCCCCCCATACCGAGGGTCCCCCGTCTTCTGAGGGAAGAGCAGCCAGGAGACAGCTCACATTGGGCATCTTTGCACGTTAAACACACACATTAATCATGGCACAATGAGAATGCATGCATGCACACCACTGTGGTCCCTAGCACACACACCCCACATCCACATCAAATTGGATTGGCACCAGTCCACCATGCTGGACTTGTGAGCAGCAACGCCATGCCAAGGCTCCAATTATGTCACTGTACATTCATACACCATTCACACGGACCTGGGGATCACTTCTCCCTGGTCCTGGGGAACCCTTCTCCACCAAAATTGAGGGTGACACCCCTTTTCCGGCAGGAATGTCACCCCCACATTCAAACAGCATTCACAACCCAAAAAAAAAAATACCCAGCAAAATCAAAAATTTTCCAGCAAAAAAAAAAGAGGGGAAAAAAAAATTATTGCCCTTTATGTGAGCCACGCCTGGGGCGCCCCCGGCCACGGCCCCGGCTCCTCAGGGGAGAGTCATGGGGAGGGGGAAAACCGGGGAAGGAGGAGCAGCCACTGATCTCTGCCCACCTGGCGGCCTGCCCTCCAAGGCCACGGCTATTCTGTCCAGGGCAGCACCAAGTGTTGCCGTGTTGGCCTGGATAGCCTGGGTAAGGGCCCTCACATCCTGCCCAACGCCTGCTGATGTCGTCTGCAGTTCGTTTAGGCAGGTTGTGAAAGCCCGGGAGTGGGAGTCCAGGTTCCCCAGCGTATCCTTGATGGAGGACAGGCTCTCCTCCATCCGCACCAATGTCTGGCTGACCTGTCCCAGATGGCGAGTCTGGAGGAACTGGTCTCTTCTCAGAGTGGCGGGCAGGAGATCGGCCAACCCCCTGGTGTTCTGGGATGAAATCCTGCCTCCAGCTGATGCTTGTGGCCGGGGAGAAGGGGAGGCCCTTGGGAGGGGAGCCATGTTGGGGGAGGAGGGGGGGGCTCCCCCTTAGGGAGGGCTGCCTGCTGCCAGCCAGAGGGGAAGAGTCCTCAAAAACCAAACGTCCAGTGCCTGACATGGACTCCTCCTCCTCATGATTCTCCTCCTCCTCTTGAACCTCCTCCTCCTTTTGAACCTCCTCCGCGGACTCCGGCCTTGTTGGGGGGGCCTCATTAGGCTGCTGTCCTGGGGATGGTGCGGTCAGGCCAGATGGCCCTGCACCCTCCTGCACATCTGTGGATGACACAAAACATTCACAGGTTGGAGGATCCACACACTTACCACATATTCCCTTTCACCCCCTCCCCCACACATGCTACACACCTGATATTAAAAAAAAAACTCAAAGCCGGGCAGCCCTCAACTTCATGCCGATGAAAGGTCAGGGCCACCGCACGCTCCTCCGCTGTCAGCCTAATAGGGCATGGTGGGCCCCCTCCTGTGCCCCAGGCATGGGCATGCATTCTGGCCAGCTTCTGTTTGACCAGACGCCGGAGGTCATTGATTGTTTTGTCAATCCCAGACCGGGTCCGTGTCTCCCCCTCCCCCGCTGAATTGACCTGCTCAGTGATCATATCCAAAATCTCCCTCCTCCTGGCCGGGTTGGTGTTGGCACTGTCTGGGCCGTGGAGGAAACGCCCATAATCGCTAATGGCCCGGGCAAGAATTCTTTTTTCCCCCACAGTAAAATTGAGCTTTCTATTTCTCTCTGTCATACTTCCCAAAAAACTCACTCCCAGTCAGCAAAAATCACTCACAAAAACAAGCACAACCAATCAAACAAGAACACACACAAATCTAACACCCAAAAAATCACACTAGCACTCAGCAAGAAACAGTCACAAAAACAAACAGCAAAAAAACAGCAAGAAAACAAACGAACAGAAATATATCAAACAAACAGTCACTCAAACACTTATCAAAAAACACTTTCAAAGATCTACTAACAAACACTTGATCACACAGATCACTAATCTGACAACTACAAAACACAACGCAACGAACAACAGGACAAAAGCACTTGGTTAAATGGGAAGGGACAAAGGATGTACTTTTGCAATGCAAGTGCGTTTGTCTCTGTCTATTTATGCTGTTTGCGTAGTTCACAACGTTGCCCTAGTCCATTTCCAATTTCACTGATTGCGCCGCTCCCGAGTTGTGAGCATGCGCACAGCGGAGCTGACCATGGTCTCCTTCAAGCGCGCATGTGCGAGCCGGCCGGCCCTTCATTTGCATGGGGTCACGGCTCATTTCAATGTAACACGCCCACGTCCTTCCAAATTTGTATTACTCCGCCTTACGCCTATGAAAAAACGTTACGCATGCGCAATTTTCTGCACAAAAGCTACGAGAATAGGGTGATTACGCGGCAAAATTGCGCAAGTCTAACGTAAAGGCGGTGCGCTACGCCGGTCCAATAATGCGCAGATGTACGTGAATCTGGGCCTTTAATTTTACTTTAGATCTACAGTTAGACAGAGTGTCGATGATAGGCAAAGGGAACAGTAAGCAACAACATATAGTGAAAAAAAATCTCTCTAAAAACCATTTAATAGACGCATGGAGAATCACATATCCAAACAAAAGAGATTATACATTCTACTCTCCGGTACACAAAATGTATTCGAGATTAGACTATATAATGGTAGACCATGAAATTCTAGAGTATGTAAACAATGCCGCGATAGGGGTGATGTCAAATTCAGACCATGCCCCCGTCTCAGTGAAAATACACTTCACAGAAGTGGAAGAGAGGAAGGGGACCTGGAATCTGAATGAGGAGTTAATAGATGACATAGAAGTTTGCGACACAATAAGAACAGATATAGGCGAATACTTCACAGCCAATAAAACACCGGATGTATATCAACTACATGGGAAGCCCACAAGGCCTACATCCGAGGAAAACTTATTTCCTTAGGTGCAGGAAAAAAAAAGAGAAGAGAAGCGAATAGAAACAGGATAATCAGAGAACTACAAGAATTAGAAGTTAAACACAAAAATCAAAAAGACAATAAAGTTTATCAGGAAATCATAATAAAGAGGACTCAACTAAGAGATCTAATGGATATAGAAACCAGGAAAATATTAAAAAATGTCTCGAAAGAAAGGTACTTATGGGGAAATAAACCGGGGAAATACTTGGCTAGGATTTCAAAAGAAAAAAGAAATATAAATTATATAGAAAAAATAAAGGATCAGGAAGGCCAGATGAGGTACAGGACGTCCGAAATCGCAGAAGCCTTTTCGGACGTATTATACCACCCTATATACAATCAGGAAGGGGGAGAAGCGAGAGGAGAAGGAGGAAAGGGAAAGGAAAATTAGAGAGTACCTAAAGGAAGCAAACTTACCAAAATTAATGAAAGAAACAGTGGAAACTCTGGAAGACCCAATCACACAGGAAGAAATAAATCAAGCGATTCAAGAAACACCCGGGGGAAAAGTCCAGGCCCAGATGGACTGCCAATCAAATATTATAAAAAAATTAAAGATCAATTGACCCCAGAAATGTACATCTATTTTAATAAAATAGGTGAAACAGAAGAAGTAAGGAAAGAATCACTTCTTGCCAATATCTCAATCATAGCCAAAACAGGAAAGGATAACACCCTTTGCTCTAATTACCGTCCAATCGCACTACTGAATGCCGATATAAATTTTTTTGCAAAGATACTGGCAACAAGAATTAAGCCGTTTATGCCGGAATTAATAAACTCTGACCAGACGGGATTTGTAACAGGCAGGGAAGGTCGGGACAATAGTCTAAGAACGATCCTATTACTACAGGAAGGGAAAAAGAAGAAACCCCCAGTCGTACTCATGTCATTAGATGCTGAAAAAGCATTTGACAGAGTCGACTGGGGGTTTATGATGGATACCCTGAAAAGCGTAGGACTGGGTCCCAGATGTATGAAATGGGTGGGTAACCTATATAAATCCCCAACGGCAAGAGTAAAGGTCAACGGGAGCGTATCGTCGGTGCTAGATATGATGAACGGTACAAGGCAGGGTTGCCCACTCTCACCTCTCCTATATATAATAGCTCTGGAACCATTATTGTGCAAGATAAGGAACAACCCAGACATAGGGGGGGTGAGAGTGGGAGAGGAGGAACATAAGGTGGCAGCATATGCTAATGATGTGCTCCTATACGTGACCAAACCAAAAATATCTATACCTAACATATTAGAGGAAATAAGAAGATATGGGGATCTTTCAAATTTTAAAATAAATCCAGTTAAAAACCGTAATCATGAATATAGGAATAAAGACAGAGGAAGAGGCGGTTTTACATAAAGCATTCCCCTTTACGTGGGAACAAAAATCATTTACCTATCTAGGCATAAAAATAACCCCCAAAGTAGAAGACCTCTATGAGGCCAATTATATTCCTTTACTAAACGAAATAAGACGAGACGTAAAAAACTTAAATAAAAGACAGATCTCCTGGATGGGGAGGATTAATGCGTTTAAAATGATGTTGTTACCTAAGACTATATATATATATATATATATCAAATACTCCCAATCAACATCCCACAAAGCTTTTTTAAGACACTAAAAACCATAAATATAAAATATATTTGGCAAGATAAAAAACCAAGAATAAGTTATGCAACCCTCACCCGAGAAAAAAAAAGAGGAGGATTAGCTCTCCCTGATACAAAAAGATATTACCAAGCTGTAATTCTAGCAAGACTTGTGGAATGGACAAATAGGAACACGCTAAAAAAATGGGCACAGATGGAAAAAAAAAAGAAGTAAGCAACAATTAAATACAATAGTTTGGATTCCACCAAAATTTAGGATAAGTAACACAGACACTCATAGCATCACAAAGCAGGTCCTTAAGATATGGGACTTAATATGTAAACAGGAAAAATGGGAATATAACTCCCCATTAATTCCATTAGCTAATACAGATTTTTTTGCACCAGGAAATAGGACTAAATTGGGAAATAAATTAGGTAGGCTAAGGTTGGGGGAAATAGTCACACAAGGGTAAAAAAAAGAGGATATACCCACAGTAGAAGGGGCTCAACACATAACCGACTGGGAACACCTACAATTGAAGCACTTTGTTAGTACACTGCCAGCACCAGTAAGAGATGACACAGCACAGAATCCAATAGAAAAACTCTGCTCCACCGGAAAACCATTACAGCATGGAATTGCGGCGATCTATAAAATATTGACAGAATTAGGGTCAAAGGGAACAATACGAAGCATAGAGGAATGGGGGAAAGACATCAGGGAAAAGACCGAAGATACACAAATGATTAAAGCTACTTTTAGTTATGCTAAAGATATTACAACAATAGAAGCTAATTATAAATGCTTGATGAGATGGCATCTGACCCCGGTTAAACTAAACAAAATACATTCGACTAATTCCCCTTTGTGTTGGAGGAAGTGTAACCAGAAGGGGACTACATTTCATATTTCGTGGGAATGCCCGAGAGTCCAGGAATACTGGAAAGAAGTTCTCGATCTAATAAAAGAAATTACAAAAGAAAGGATTCCTCTAGACCCTCAGACTTGTCTGTTTCACGGACAAGGGATAGTAAAAGGAGAAAAGAAATATAGTTCGACTCTGGTCCCAGTATTGCTAAATGCAGCAAAGGGTTTAATCCCGAAATTTTGGTTACACCCTCAGAAGCCCCCCTTAAAAGAACTGATACACCAGGTCGACCATATCTCAGATATGGAATATCTGAGAAGGGTCGACTTGGGGGAAGAAGAGGAGGGGAGGGGGGAAAAGACCTCGGACCATTGGAGATCTTTTAAAACAACTGAAAGTTTTGTTCGTGTAACATTAGAGACAGACAAGTAAATTTTCAAAAAAAAAAAAAACAGGCGGCCAGACCCGAAAAGGTAAACGTCCGAGAAGCAGGGAGGGGGGTGGGAACAACAGGGGGGGTAGAGAGGGGGGGAAGGAAAAAGGGGAAGAAGAAGGGGAAAAAAGGGAAAGAAAAAGAGAGAAAAAAAAAGGGGGGGGGAGGTCGGGGGGAAGAAATTAATTTAAAAATGGGGAAGCTAGGGATATAGAGATAGAGGGGAGCAACGAGAAATGTTTATTGTATATGAAAGGTCTAATAATTGTTATGTGACCCCTCTCAATGTGTAACTTGTAACATTGTATCCCTTCCCCACGATAAAACATGAGGAAAAAAAAAATTATACAAGGGACAGTGGGAAAGAAAGAATAAGCAAAAGATAAAAAATTACAAATAAAATCACAAATGATGCGAAACCGAAGAGGAAATACGAAGAGAAGAAGGGCGGACAAAAATGAACTCTTAATTAACCTCTAAACCTCCCGGTCAAGTCTGATGTAAAAAAAAAAAAAAAAAACCTGACTCTGCGTCAACTACGTAATTTTCCATGGGAGTTTTGCCATGGATCCCCCTCCAGCATGCCACAGTCCAGGTGTTAGTACCCTTCAAACAACTTTTCCATCACTATTGTGGCCAGAAAGAGTCCCTGTGGGTTTTAAAATTCGCCTGCCTATTGAAGTCCATGGCGGTTCACTCGGTTCGCATTCGCCGTTTGCGAATGGAAAATGTTATGTTTGCGACATCTCTAGTCAGCAGCTGGCTAGCTAAGGCAACACCTGCAAATACGAGAGGGTGGTAGCAGAAGGAGATAACTTGTCATCTCAGATAAGTATGGACATCCTAATACAAAAAAATGAAGGGTTTAAAATAACTTTAATAATATGGTGATGGGTGTGGGCAGAGCTTTTTTTCTCAGAAAATAGGTGCAGGAACTCAACCACGACCCGTTCAGATTTCACAAACAGTAGAAGGGTCTTAAAGGGGCATTAAATACCAGAATTGTATTACATACAGTGTGCAGAGTTCAGGGGGTTACAAAGCAGTCACTTGTAAACACAGAAACCAGACTTCTGTGTTCACAAGTGATTGTGGTGAGCGGGCACCAAAGGGTCTGAGCCAAAGGTGGTGGAACTGAGTTCCACCAAGTTCCCCCAGAAAAAAAGCCCTGGGTGTGGGTTATCTTCACATGCGCACAGATTTTCTGTTTTAATTGCTTCAACAGCCTCACTAGTGGACCCCTTCCAACCCCAGGCCCCATAATAGCCCCAATGAATACTTGGCCCATTTTTACACCACTGGAATGAAGAACTAATATACTGCCTGAATTTTGCTTATTCTATTTTGGTTTGTTTAGTAGACGTTCAGCAAGGTAGTGACAGTTTTTTCTAAATTCTTTTTTTTTTTCTAAAGTAACTATTAGTACGGCAGTATTGGTCCCTGTATATGGCCCTTCTCTCTCCCAGATTACTTTGGGAATTAGAGACCGATACCAAGTCAAATATAAGTAACTAGTTACATTTAAAAATACATTATTTATTTCTTAATGACTACATTACAGTAATAATTGGTGTGCTTTTTTATATCTGCCTGCAGCTCAGATAGTAGTAATGACTATAAGGTAATTAAAAGAAAAACATTATTAGCCAGCATGGGCAAAAAAGAAAAATTGGCCTACTGCTACTGGATCACTGCACCGCTATCATATTTACCTAAATCCCTACATTTCAAACCCCTCTGCGACTAATTATTTCACCTCACAAAATGTGAATGTCATTTCCCTTAAGGGTACACTCAGAGAGGCAATTCTGTTGCTAATAACAAAATAGAGTTAATCCTTTACAAGCGCATTTACCAAATTGGTTAGATTGATACATGAAACAAAGGATATTGTTTAATTGCAAGATGAATAAATGTCTGCCAGAGGGATCACTGATTTCATGCTTGAAGGTTTAATACTGATGAAGAAAAACTTTGCTGCATTACAAACCAGTATGTGGTACATTTGCTTTCTAAAATCAAAGGCAATAAAGATTTTGCATGCAAAAATGGGTTTTATAGGAGAACTGAGGTCAAAACAGAAGAAAACAGTAATAAACGTGTTGAGGGAATAAATATGAGCTTCAAGGCCCACTGGCAGAATACAGATATTTTAAATATAAAAAAAGGAGTCATTTAGTAGCAATGTAATGCATAGATTATAATGTGATCTTAAATGGTAAACTCTCCTATAAGGTGTTTCATTCAAATTAAGCACAGCAGATTGTTTTCTTTAATAAAAACTAACTATGAAACCATAATTTGACACTTTTGATATGGGTAAAATGCTGGGAATTGAAGTACAGGGAGATAAAGACTCCATTGCCCTGGTCAGTGGAAACACTACAATGTCCAGAGTGCAAATGTGCGATCCCAAAATACTTTGTGCCCCTGCACAGCCTGCTGGGGGAAGGAATTTAAGGTGGAGGACATCCTTGGCTCGCTCTCTCTGAAACACATCTCCAAGCAAGAAGGAGGCCTGTGTTAAGGCTTGTCTACTGGAGCCTAAGCCTGAGAAGCCTGGGCCTACACTTGCCTATGTGGATCGCCACTCCTGTCAGGGAGATTGCTGATGGAGTGACCGGACTGTGTCCAAGAGCAGCTGGTGACCTGTTGGTGACCAGCAGTGTGTGACAGCTGTGTGGACGATCTGGAACTGTCGGTGACCAAGGACCAAGTATCAGAGTTTTCGCTGGCAGAGCAATCTAGAAGGGCCAGGCCTGGTTGGGTGAGACGGGCACCTGCCAAAAAATCTTTGTATTACAAATTACTCATTACGTGCCAACTCATGCTAGCGAAGATACCCACCAACTGTTGAGAACGATCGTATTGAGGTTTGGTTTGATCAATCAAACCTTCCTAGTGAGACACATGTTTTAAAGTCTGTTAGGATAAAGTGTACAGTGCCTAGAAAAAGTATTTATACCCCTTAAATATTGCACATTTTGTTATGTTACAACCAAAAATGTAAATGCATTTTATTGGGATTTTATGTGGTAGACCAACACAAAGTGACACATAATTGTGAAGTGGAAGGAAAATGATAAATGGTTTTCAATATTTTTTACAAATAAATATGTGAAAAGTGTGGCGTGCATTTGTATTCAGCCCCCATGGGTCAATACTTTGTAGAACCACCTTTTGCTGAAATTAAAGCTGAAAGTCTTTTTGGAGATGTCTCCACCAGCTTTGCACATCTAGAGAGTTAAATTTTTGCCCATTCTTCTTTGCAAAATAGCTCAAACTACATCAGATTGTGTGGAGAGCATCTATGAACAGCAATTTTCAAGTCTTGCCACAGATTCTCATTAGGATTTAACCACTTAACCACTTAAGGACCCCCGCACGCTCATATACGGCCACAGAATGGCTCGTACAGGCACAAGGGCGTAAATTTACGTCCCCGCCTTCGTGCGGTTCGGGGGTCCCATCCCCCTGGCTCTGGGAGCGATCGCCGACGAGCGGGCGGATGTCCGTGTTTTCCGCCCCCCCCCCCCCCCGCGATCGCTCCCAGCCAATGGGAGCTCTCCCCCTTCGTGTCAGTTCCTCCTCCTGTGTTTACACAGGAAGGAGGAAATTATGTCACCTCTCATCGCAGCGGTGTTTCCCACCGCTGCTGATGAGAGAAGACATCCACAGTAAGTGTGCACCAACACAACACTGACACACACTCACATAGGCACATTAACCCCTTGTGATCGCCCCCCCCCCACCCCCCTGTCATAGTGTCACTGAATGCAGTGATCTAATCACTGCATTTAGTGTCAGTGTGACAGGCAGTGTAAAATCAGTTAGTGTTAGGTCCAGGATAGCCCCCCCTCCCCCCCTAATAAAGTTTTAACCCCCTGATCACTGCCCTAGTTAACCCTTTCACTCCCTATTGCCAGCATCACTAAGCGATCATTTTTCTGATCGCTGTATTAGTGTCGCTATTCCCGCTAGGTAGCTATTTTTTTTTTTTACTAAAGACATGTGGCTGAATTAATTTTGGCCTAAATGTTTTACTAAAACTTAGTTTATTTGATTTTCTTTATAACAAAAAGTAAAAAAATAGTGATTTTTTTCAAAATTGTCGCTCTATTTTAGTTTATAGCGCAAAAAATAAAAATCGCAGAGGCGATCAAATACCACCGAAAGAAAGCTCTATTTGTGGGAAGAAAAGGACGCAAATTTTGTTTGGGAGCCACGTCGCACGACCGCGCAATTGTCTGTTAAAGCGATGCAGCGCCGAATTGTAAAAACACCTTGGGTCATTTAGCAGCGTATGTGTCCGGGTCTTAAGTGGTTAAGGACCGCCTAACGACGATATACGTCGGCAGAATGGCACGGCTGGGCACAAGCACGTACCTGTACGTCCCCTTTAATTGCCCAGCCGTGGGTCGCGCGCGCCCACCACCCAGTCCGAAGCTCCGTGACCGCGGCTGTGGGACCCGTGGACTCAATTGCCACCGGTGTCCCGCGATCGATCACAGGAGCTGAAGAACGGGGAGAGGTGTGTGTAAACACACCTTCCCCGTTCTTCACAGTGGCAGTGTCATTGATCGTCTGTTCCCTGATATAAGGAAAGACAATCAATGACGTCACACATCCAGCCCCGCCCCCCTACAGTTAGAAACACATATGAAGTCACACGTAACCCCTTCAGTGCCCCCTAGTGGTTAACTCCCAAACTGCAATTGTCATTTTCACAGTAATTAATGCATTTTTATAGCACTTTTTGCTGTGAAAATGGTCCCAAAAATGTGTCAAAATTGTCCGATGTGTCCGATATAATGCCGCAGTCAGGAAAAAGATTGCTGATCGCCGCCATTAGTAGTAAAAAAAAATGATTAATAAAAATGCCATAAAACTATCCCCTATTTTGTAAACACTATGGGCCAGATTCATAAAGCCGTGTGCAAAGTTGCGGCGGCATAACTTTTCTTATTTACGTTAAGCCGCCGCAACTGTATTCAAAAAGCACTTGCGTGTTAAGTTGCGGCGGCGTAGCGTAAATTGGGCGGGCTAATTCAAAATAGGCGGGTCGGGGGCGTCTCCTATTTAAATTAGGCGCGTCCACACGCCGAACGTACTGCGCATGCGCCGGCATTAAAAAAATCCCATTGCGCATGCTCCGAATTATGACGGTGTTTTCGACGTGAACGGACGAGTTACACAAACAACGTAAACATTTTCAAATTTCCCGTGGTCACGACGTCCATACTTAACATAGGATGCGCCTGCTTTAAGCAGCTTTATATTTACGTCGGGAAAACCCTTACGTAAACGGCGTAAAGTGACTACGTCGGGCCCGCGTACGTTCGTGAATTGGCGTATCTCGCTGATTTACATATTCTCGCCGTAAATCAGCGAGAACAACCCCAGCGGCCATTTTAAAATTGCAGTTAAGATCCGACGGTGTAATACAATTACGCCTGTTAGATTTTTGCTGCAAACCGGCTTATCTTGTTTTCTGCATACAGAAAAACAGATAAGCCGGCGCAAAGTGTGAGTTATGCCGGCGTATCACTGAAAAAGGACGGCAATTTTGTTTGGGAGCCACGTCACACGACCGCGCAATTGTCAGTTAAAGCGATGCAGTGCCAAATCACAAAAAGGGGCAAGGTCCTTTAGCTGCATAATGGTCTGGGTCTTAAGTGGTTAAGTCTAGACTTTGACTGGCCCATTTTAACACATGGATATATTTTGATCTAAAGTATTCCATTGTAGCTCTGGCTGTATGTTTAGGGTCATTGTTCTGCTGGAAGGTGAACCTCCAGCTCCAGTCTCAAGTCTTTTGTAGAGTCTAATAGCTTTTCTTCTAGCATTGCCCTGCATTTGGCTCAATCCATCTTCCCATAAACTATGACCAGGTTCCCTGTTCCTCCTGAAGAAAAGCATCCCCACAACATGATGCTGCCACCATCATGTTTCATGGTGGGGATGGTGTGTTCAGGGTGATGTGCAAAGTTAGTTTTCGGGCACACATAGGGCCAGATTCAGGTAGATGAGAGTATCTTTCCTCTGGAGTAACGCTTCTCATTTACGTTACTCTGAAGACCCTTTCAGCGCAAGTCCTGTAATTCACATAGCAGTTGCGCGTAAACTTGCGCCAGAGTAACGATAATGCGCTGGCGTAACCCGACGCAAGTGGAAGTGGGTGTGATCATATGTAAATGATGGGCGGAGCCCAGCGCAGAGGCTTACGTTCAGCGCATCATCCACGGAGCATGCGCAGTGAGTTCGGCTCCACTCGCCCCCCTTGTGCGCATGCTCACAACTTCCGTCGGCACCACTTCCTGGGAAACGTCAGCGCAATGCGTTCCGCTGGGCGCTTAAAAGCGCTGGCGGAAACGCCATTCCGGCGCAAAAGTAGTTCCGCTTCCCCCCACCCCAGGGAAGATACTTTTGTGCTGTGATG
Organism: Rana kukunoris; assembly: GCA_029574335.1. NCBI lineage: Eukaryota > Metazoa > Chordata > Amphibia > Anura > Ranidae > Rana > Rana kukunoris. The sequence continues at coordinate 174,944,869 of CM056050.1, read as the reverse complement.
GCTGCTCCCGCTACCCCAGAGAGAGGAGGAACCTGAATTTTAATGCCCAGGAGGTCTCAGTGATCATTTCGGCAATGGAGACGGATAATGAATTTCTCCATGGCAAAAAAAGCCGGAAGACCAGCCGGGAGAGGAAGCAGGGCATCCTGGAGTCGATTGCTGCCAGGGTCAATGTCCTGGGCTACTCCACCCGGACTGCTGGGGACATACAAAAAAAATTAATGACCTGCGGCGCAAGGTGAGGGACAAGGTGGCCTCCATCAGGAGGTATGAGAGGGGCACAGGTGGTGGTCCCCCATGTCCTGTCACCCTAACCGCAGAGGAGGAGGTGGTTGCTCGCTGCCTGGAGAGGGAGCAGGTGGAGGGGGTCGCAGGCTATGACTCCGTGGAGGAAGGCACAAGGACAGGTAAGTGTTTTATAATCCCCTATTTGTTGTTTTGCATTTGGGGGGGGAGGGTACATGTGCCAAGTATGTGGGACCACCAACATGTGTCTGCTTTGTGTCATCCACAGATGACGGAGCTGGGCCATCATCTGTCAGCGTGCATTCCACCCCATCCCCCCCATGCCATCGTGTGCCTGAGCCACTGGGTGGTGAAGAGGTTGTGGAGGAGGAGAGTGGCCACACCACACCTGCCGAGGTGGTTGTGGAGGATCCTGCTGTGGCAGAGCAGGAGTTTTCATTAGTGTTGTCTGTCTCCTCCCCTTCTCCTGGGCCGTCTGTCGTCCCCTCCCCCATCCTTGGAAGCCCCTCAAGGGCGACTCCTTCCACCCGAGGACATCCATCTTCTGGCCCCAGGAAGGCGACCCAGAAGACCAGGGGGGTGTCTGATGGTATACAGGACCAGTTGGCGAGGGATCACGTCAGGCAGACGGAACAGATGGGGGCCATAGCGGTGCACTTGGAGAAAGTGTCTGACAGCCTGGGCTCAGTTGCCAACCTCAGCAACGCAGTGCAGGATGTCAGCTGCAACTGCGCTGCAGTGGTCACCACTTTGGGGGAGGTGCAGGGGGATATCCAGCACCTTACTGCAGCCGTCCAGGCCAACAGTGCTGCCATCCGGGACCAGGGGAGGCTGAGTCGGCGGGCCCAGCACTACCAGGTCACCCGTCAGCTCCGGATGCAGGCCCAGACCAACTCCTACCTTGGACGGATAGCCAGGGCCTTGGAGGGCATGCAGGCCACACCTGCCAGGAGTGGCCCACCTGGGGATCAGCCACCTCCAGATGCTCCCCCACCCCCACCCACTCCATCCAGGCAGCTGCGGAGCCAGAGAGGGGCCCCCAGAAGAAGCCCCCGGCATCCCCGATGAGGCCTTTTTTTTTTATATTTTTGATTTGGACATACTCAGGTCATGAGTTTATTTTTTCTTTTGCTCAGGTTATGAGATTTTGTTTATTTTATTTATCAGGATATGATATTATTAATTTATTTTTGTACTGCACACGGTCAGGAGTGCAGGGGACAGTGTGAATGGTGTGTGAATGTGAGAGGGTGGCACTCCTGAAAGTAAGGGGTGTCACCTCGGCCGTGGTGGTGAAGTTAACCCCACGGCTGTATGAATGACGTGTGAAAGGTGTGTGAATGGACAGTGACATCATTGGGGGCTTGACGCTGGCGTTACTGCTCCCAACTCCTACATGCTGGACTTGGGCTAATCCAATGCGATGTGCATGTGGTGTGTGTGATCTAGGGACATCAGTAGTGTACACGCGTGCACTGTCTGTGTGATTAATGTTTTGGGTTAGTGTCCAAAGATGCCTACGGCGAGGACCCTCCTGACTGCTCTTCCATCAGCAGACTGGGTGTCCTCTGGCAGGTGGGGACTGTGTGGGTCGGGGGTCAGGTCATCACGTATGTCAATATGCAGGCCTTTTTTCATAGCAAAGTTATGCAGAATGCAACATGCAGCGATGATCTGACACACGAAGGTAGGGGAATACAATAGGGTCCCCCCAGACTTATCCAGGCATCGGAAACGGGACTTCAAGAGCCCAAATGTTTGCTCCACCACTGCACGGGTTTTGATGTGTGCTTCATTGTATTTTCTCTCTCCTCTGGTTTGGGGGTTCCGGAAAGGAGTCATTAGATGGGGTCCCAGTGCATATGCAGAGTCACCTGTAAGGGAAAAGACAGGAGAATGTTAGTCATGCATGTGCGATTTCTGTTGTGCATCACGGGAGGGGATAGTCATGCCTGACTCCCATGTCACTCACCAATCAGCCAGCTGTCCCCATACATGTTCTGGTTAAATTCTGCTGGGATGGGGCTCTGATTGTATATGTAGCTGTCATGGCTGGACCCGGGGTGTTTGGCACGGACGTGCCATATGAGGCGTTGGGCATCGGCTATCACCTGTACGTTGATGGAATGCCAATGCTTCCGATTGCGGTATATGTGCTCTGTGGCACTGGGGGGCTGTAGGGCCACATGTGTGCAATCAATGGCCCCCACAGTGCGTGGGAATCTGGCAATGTTGTAGAAATCTGTCATTGCCTTCTGCCGCAGCTCCTCAGTGGTTGGTCTGATGAACTGGTTGGACATGCGTCTGAGGATTGCAGGGACAACCTGGTGCACACATCTGCTCATGGAGGACTGTGACATCCCAGCCACCACTCCACTTGTACGCTGGAATGATCCACTGGCAAGGAAATGAAGTGTTGCCAGGACCTTCACCAGTGGCTGCACTGCTTGTGAGCGGTATGTCTTGCTGGTGATGTCATCCTGCAGGGTTGTGGTTAGTTCAAGTATTGTATCAGGGATGAATCTGAAGAGGCGATACACCTCCTCCTCCCCCATGCCAAAGAGGTTCATACGAGTGCGGTATATCCTCTCACGTGGCCGCCTTCTTGGTTCCAGGGGACCCATCAGTAGTTCTAGGACCACAATTGCCCCTGGCATGTTGGCACACAGAGGTGTTGTCCTTGCAAGTGTTGTTGTTCAGCAAGCTCCTATCGTCGGTAACGCTGCTGTAGCTGCTCTCCTGCTGACCTGTGACCGTCTGGAGTAAAGATAAAGCAGCCTTTTGTAGAAATAACTTTGCGCCGGACGGACCAGATACGCGCGGCGCATGTAGCCAGCGTATGGTGCTAATCCGTTCGTGAATTGGGAAATCTCCCTCATTTGCATATTTGCAGGGGAAATCAATGGGCGCGACTGATGCGCCCAGCGAAAATAAGCGCTGACGATACTCTGGCGTCGGAACGTTCCGCCGGTCGCAAATGACCCGTTATTGGGCGCATCTAGTTTGGTGGGTACGGGCACATAGAAACGACGGCGCATCATCACAGTTACGCGGCGCATATCCAAATACTCCAGCGCAAGTGTTCGTGAATCTGGCCCATAGCGTTTTGCTTTTAGGTCAAAAAGTTCAGTTTTGGTCTCATCTGAACAGAGCACCTTCATCCACATGTTTGCTGTGTCCCCCACATGGCTTCTTGCAAACTGCAAATAGGACTTCTTATGGCTTTCTTCTTTTCACTCTTCCATAAATGTCAGATTTGTGGAGAGCACGACTAGTAGTTGTTCTGTGGACAGATTCTCCCACCTGAGCTGTGGATCTCTGTAGCTCCTCCAGAATTCAAAACAGTAATCATCTTCTGAGCTTGGGTGTTTAGTCTATACACGGGTGGCGAGATTCGCTCTTTAGATTCAGGCAAAGCCTAAAGTCTTGCAGCCCTCCTCAGAACAATGGGTATTCTTGAAACTGGAACAAAAAAAGGAGGGAGCACCAACCTTGAGCATTACCAATGGTAAAATATTTTATAAAAAGCACAAAAGCAATGTTTATTCTCACAAACGAGCATGTAACAAAGGCTTGTCAATTGGTCAGACTGTGTCTCTTGACACCTGCAGACAAGACTTGATGCTGAGGGGATCAGATGGCATCCCAAATGATTGACGTGTTTCAAGGGTGTACCCTTTTCCTCAAAAACTAGATGCTCCTCCAGAGTTACCATGGCTGCTTCTCTCATTAATGCGTTCCTTGCTCGGACTGTCAGTTTAGGTGGACAGCCATGTCTTGGTAGGTTTGCAGTTGTCCCATACTTTTTCTATTTTCGGGTGATGGATTTAACAGTGCTCTGTAAAATGTTCAAAGCTGAGATTTTTTTTTATAACTTAACCCTGCTTTAACCACTTTCCGACCAGCCGTCACAGTTTTACTGAGGCAGAATGGCACAACTGGGCGAAACGACAGTCACCCGCGATCACTCGTGACAGAACGAGAACCTGGATCTGTGTGTGTAAACACACAGATCCTGGTTCTCTCAGGGGAGAAGAGACTGATCATGTGTTTATACAAAGTATGAACACCGATCTCTCTCTTCCCCTAGTTATGCCCATCCCCCTAAAGTTAGAACACAGTGAGGGAACACAGTTAACCCCTTGATCACCCCTAGTGTTAACCCCTTCCCTGCCAGTGACATTTATACAGTATTCGGTGGATTTTTATAGCACTGTATTGTCAGTACTGGATCCCTCTAGGACCCAGCGCACTCATCTGACACAGCCTTGGCTGGGAAACACTGATTGGCCAGCTCTCCTTTAAAACACCTGTGTTTTCACCCAATCAGTGCTCGTGATAGAGTTACTCTGCTTGCCTTGTGAGATCCAGCCTGACCTGTTTATCTGTAAACTTTGTGTATGACCCGGCTTGTTTGACCCTGCTTGTTGCTTCCGATTTGGTACCTTTCGAACTCTGATTATCCGTGTATGACCCGGCTTGCCTAGACCACATCCATTGCAGTGGTGCACTACTAGCACCAGCAACACCACCAACATCCACACCTGCCGTGAACTACAAGTTCCAGCTTTCCTGCTCATCAAAACACCTACTTCAGCAGTGAACTATAAGTGCCAGCTGTCCCAGCGCTGACCTGCTTCTCAAGACCTGCTCATGGTATGTGCTCTTGTTATTGAACTATAGGCATATTAGCACACCTGAACTGTTGTCTGCTGCTAGCCTGATATGAAACCTGACATTATCACGAGCCATACATAAAAAGGGAAAACCCATCATGGATTCTGAGCAGGCTCAGATGTTTGCACAAGAACTTTGCCGTTTATCCCATCAAGTTCAGCAAATGGCCACAGAGCTCACCAAGGTGCAATCCCCTACTACAACTGTTACAAAAACTTTATCTGAACCAAAAATTCCTTTGCCTGACCGTTTTTCTGGTGACCGTAAGAGATTCTGCAACTTTAAAAACAGCTGCAAATTATATTTCAAATTAAGGCCATCCTCTTCTGGCTCTGAAACTCAGAGAGTTCAGATCATTATCTCTCTGCTACAGGGTGACCCCCAGGCTTGGCCTTTAACCTTGAACCAAACCATCCAGCCCTGCTAACTGTAGATGCCTTCTTTGAAGCCCTTGGATTGCTGTACGATGATCCAGATCGTATGGCTACTGCAGAATCAACCCTGCGTAACTTAAAGCAAGGAACCACCACAGCTGAAATGTACTGCTCAGAGTTTCGCAGGTGGGCCGCAGAATCTGGCTGGAATGATGCAGCTCTCCGCAGCCAGTTCAGAATAGGTCTTTCAGATGCAATTAAGGATGCTCTGGTCAACTTCTCCTATCCACCCTCACTGGAGGAAGCTATGTGTCTAGCCATTAGAATTGATCGCCGTCAGCGAGAGAGGGGGCGAGAAAAAAATATGGCTGTGGCAAACTGTATACCTCCCTTACCACCTGACCATCCAACCTCTAGTGCCAGTTCAGTGGAAGAACCTATGCAGCTAGGCTCCACCCGGCTATCTGCCCAGGAACACACACGCCGGCGTAATATGGGACTTTGCCTGTATTGTGGCCTCAGGGGTCACATGCTCCGTTCGTGCCCTACACGTCCGGGAAACTCCCGGACCTAGGTGATTATGGGGAGGTCACCTTAGGTCTGCTTTCATCTCCCCAGGGGGACAGTCGTATACTTCTACCCAGTGTTATTCACTTTGGGACAGGGACTCATGAACTGCTGGCCTTGGTAGATTCTGGAGCTGCTGAGAATTTTATTGATAAGACTTTGATTACCTCCTTGTCCCTGGAAACTCATATGCTAGATTGCCCAGTCCGCCTAATTTCTGTGGATAACCGGCCTCTCTCACAAGACCTTGTGCTTCAGTCCACCAATCCCTTCCAGTTACAATTGGGGGCCCTGCACTGGGAGAAGATTTCATGTCTTGTCATTGACTCTCCATCCACTCCTTTGATCCTAGGCCTTCCTTGGCTTCAGAAGCACAATCCTGTAATTGACTGGCGAACAGGAAATATTCTGGCTTGGTCCAATCAGTGTAAAGAAAGTTGCATCCAACACCCTGTTCGACTTGCTGCTTGTCAAGTGGGAATGGAACAGATTCCGCTTTGTTATAAGGACTTTCAGGATGTGTTTTCTAAAGGGAGTGCTGACACCTTACCACCTCATCGCAGTTATGACTGTCCCATTGACCTTTTGCCTGACACTACACCTCCGCGAGGGAGAGTCTTTCCATTGTCCGAACCAGAGAACCTTGCTTTGCAAGAATACATCCAGGAAAACCTAGCTAAAAGTTTCATCCGTCCCTCTACTTCTCCCGCAGGCGCAGGTTGCTTCTTTGTCCCAAAGAAGGACGGGGGTCTAAGACTTTGTGTTGACTACAGAGGTCTAAATAAAATAACCGTTCCCAATCGGTACCCTCTCCCTCTCATCACAGAGTTGTTCTCCCAAATCCAGGGAGCAAAGATTTTCTCCAAACTAGACCTAAGGGGAGCCTATAATCTAGTGCGCATCCGTGAAGGAGATGAGTGGAAGACAGCCTTTAACACCAAGGATGGCCACTACGAATGTCTTGTCATGCCTTTCGGTCTCAGGAATGCACCAGCTGTCTTTCAAAACTTTATGAATGACATTTTCCGTGACCTGTTGGGTCGCTTTATGCTTGTATACTTGGATGATATTTTGATATATTCTCCCAATCTTGAAACGCATCAGAGGCACGTCCGCTCAGTGTTGGCCCGATTAAAGGCTCATTCCCTTTTTGTTAAGCCTGAAAAATGTTCATTTCATGTCAAACAAGTACCTTTTCTGGGCTACCTAATCTCTGACACAGGCCTAACCATGGATCCAGCCAAGATTCAGGCCATTCTAGACTGGGCATCACCTTCAGACCTGAAAGCAGTTCAGCGCTTCCTGGGCTTTGCAAATTTCTATCGGAAATTCATTAGGAATTTTACCACCATTGCACATCCCATCACCTCTCTCACCAGGAAGTCTCAGTCTAAGTTTAAATGGACTACTGAAGCCCAGACAGCCTTCACTCAGTTGAAGAAAGCCTTTACCTCTGCACCAATTCTACGCCATCCTGTTCCTGAGCTGCCTTTTATTGTGGAGGTAGATGCATCCGAAGTAGGGGTGGGGGCGCTTCTGTCACAAAAGGACCCTGTAACTGCTGCCATCCACCCCTGTGCCTTCCTGTCCCGTAAATATTCCCCAGCAGAGCGCAACTATGATATAGGCAACAGAGAACTGTTAGCCATAAAGCTAGCTTTGGAGGAATGGAGACATTGGCTGGAGGGAGCTCGCTATCCATTCATAGTTCTGACTGACCACAAAAACCTTGAATACATCCGTTCTGCTAAAAGACTGAACTCACGTCAGGCCAGGTGGTCATTGTTCTTCTCCAGATTTGACTTCACAATTTCTTATTTACCAGGGCCAAAAAATATTAAGGCCGATGCCTTGTCGCGCAGTTTTTTATCAGAATCCCCACCTCCGCTTCCTCCACAATCCATTATCTCTGAGGACAGGATTTTGGCTTTCACCCAGACTGACATCTCTGAGGCCTTATTACCTGCACAGGCTGAAGCCCCCCCCTTCCACTCCCTCTGGTATGCTCTTTGTGCCCTTGGCTCTTCGTTTGCAGGTTTTGCAGCAGGTACATGCGTCAAAGCCTGCAGCGCATCCGGGGTTTAGACAAACTTATGAGATTATCTCTCGCAACCTCTGGTGGCCATCGATGTGGCAGGATGTGCTAGCCTTTGTCCAGGCTTGTGAGGTTTGTGCCAGAAGCAAGGGCAGTACCTCTAAGCCCTCCGGTCTTCTACGTCCTCTACCAATACCTACTTGTCCCTGGACCCATTTATCTATGGACTTTATCACTGACTTGCCTCCGTCCCAGGGATGTTCCACGATCTGGGTGGTGGTAGACAGGTTCAGTAAGATGGCCCACTTTGTTCCACTTCCGAAACTGCCGTCTGCTAGAGATCTGGCATCTTTATTCATTAAACATGTTTTCAGGCTCCATGGGGCACCACTTAACATTGTCTCAGACCGCGGTTCTCAGTTTATAGCCCAGTTTTGGAAGGCCCTTTGTTCTCAGCTAGGGATTAAGTTATCATATTCTTCAGCCTATCATCCCGAGACAAATGGCCAAACAGAAAGAACTAATCAGACTCTGGAGAAGATGGTACGTTGTCTGATGGCCAATGATGAGGTGGAGTGGGTCAACATCCTTCCATGGGCAGAGTTTGCCCTTAATAATTGTGCCAGCTCTTCTACAGGGACCTCTCCCTTCTTCTGTGTTTACGGGTTGCATCCTCGTGTGTGCTCCTTTGATCTTCCACCCTCTGATGTTCCAGATGCCAACACCACGATTGAAAATTTCTCCAAAATCTGGTCTGACGTCAATCGTGCTATTTCTCGTTCGGTGCAGGCTTTTAAGAAAACGGCTGATAAGAGGCGCTCAAAGGCCCCTGGATATAAAGTTGGTGACAAAGTGTGGCTATCATCCAGGAATCTGTCCCTGCATGTTCCATCCAAGAAACTTGGCCCAAAATTCATCGGGCCCTATGAGATTTCGGAGATTGTTAATCCTGTGTCCTATAGATTAAAACTCCCCCCGTCCATGCGCATTCCTAATGTCTTCCATGTTTCTTTATTGAAACCTGTTCACTCTAGTCTCCAAGTAAATGAACCAGAACCTGTAGATGTGTCGGATAGCCAGGAATATGAAGTGCCATATATTCTTGACTCCAGACGAGTACGCAATTCCTTACAATATCTAGTTCATTGGAAAGGTTTTGGCCCAGAGGATCGATCCTGGATCCCAGCTCGCGATCTCCATGCTGATCGCCTTAAGAAGAAGTTCCATCTTCGATATCCAAGTAAGCCTGGGGGTGCAGGAGCAACCCCTCGAGAAGGGGGGGGTACTGTCAGTACTGGATCCCTCTAGGACCCAGCGCACTCACCTGACACAGCCTTGGCTGGGAAACACTGATTGGCCAGCTCTCCTTTAAAACACCTGTGTTTTCACCCAATCAGTGCTCGTGATAGAGTTACTCTGCTTGCCTTGTGAGATCCAGCCTGACCTGTTTATCTGTAAACTTTGTGTATGACCCGGCTTGTTTGACCCTGCTTGTTGCTTCCGATTTGGTACCTTTCGAACTCTGATTATCCGTGTATGACCCGGCTTGCCTAGACCACATCCATTGCAGTGGTGCACTACTAGCACCAGCAACACCACCAACATCCACACCTGCGGTGAACTACAAGTTCCAGCTTTCCTGCTCATCAAAACACCTACTTCAGCAGTGAACTATAAGTGCCAGCTGTCCCGCTCGTCTCAACCCTGCATCCGTGGTGAACTACAAGTCCCAGCGCTGACCTGCTTCTCAAGACCTGCTCATGGTATGTGCTCTTGTTATTGAACTATAGGCATATTAGCACACCTGAACTGTTGTCTGCTGCTAGCCTGATATGAAACCTGACATGTATAAATGTAAATGGTCCCAAAAATGTGCCAAAAGTGTCCAATTTGTCCAAGGCAATATCGCATTCCCGATAAAAATTTACGCCATTACAGTCAATTTTATTGACATTATTTGGCATTACCAAAAATATGTAGAAGAATACATATTGGCCTAAACTGAGGAAAAATTTAAAAAATATATATATGTGGGATATTTATAATAGCGAAAAGTAAAAGATATTGGGGTAGATTCACATACATCGGCGCATCTTTATGCGGGTGTAGCGTATCTTCTTTACGCTACGCCAGCGCAACATTGAGAGGCAAGCATGGAATTCACAAAGCAAATGGTCCCAACATTGCGCCGGCGTAGCCAAAGTCAAAGTAGGTGGAAGTGGGCTGAAAGTGGGCATGTTACATTTAAATGAAGCGTGACCCCATGCAAATGATGGGCTGAGCTTTAAATAAGTACTAAAAACGAACAGCGCATGCGTCGTACCTTGGACGCATCCCAGTGTGCACGCTCACAGTCACGTCGAAATTACTGCCTACAACGTGAACGTAACCTACGCCCAGCCCTATTCACGTACAACGTAAATGGCGTATACGACAAAAAAATTTACGGCGTCCATTCCCTGGTCCATACCTTTGCATGGGTTGCGCCTCCTATATAAGGAATAACTTTACGACGGACGTAACCCTTACGCAAATCGCTTAAAACATGCGCCGGGCGCAAGTACGTTCGTGAATCGGCGTATCTTACTAATTTGCATATTTAAAATGGGAACGCCAGATGCGTCCAGCGTAACTATGCGCCCACGATACGCAGGCAAGTTACTTTGGGCGGTTGAAGCCTTATTTTTCGACGTACAGGTATCTAGCTTAGGGAATCGGCGCATAGATACGACGGCGCACATTTGTACTTACGACGGCGTATCTCGAGTATCTACGTGAATCCGGGCCATTGTGTTTTTTTTTTTTTTATAATTGACGCTCTTCTTTTGTTTATAGCGCAAAAAATAAAAACCGCAGAGGTGATCAAATACCACCAAAAGAAAGCTCTATTTGTGGCAAAAAAAGAATGCATATTTTGGGTACAGCGTCGCAAGACCGCGCAATTGTCAGTCAAAGCAACGCAGTACCAAATTGTAAAAAGTGCTGTGGTCAGGAAGGGGGTCAAATCTTTCAGGGTTGAAGCGGTTAAACTTCTCCATAACTTTATCCCTGACCTTTCTGGTGTGTTCCTTGGCCTTCATGGTGATGTTTGCTCACTAAGGTTCTATAACAAATCTCTGAGGGCTTCACATAACAGCTGTATTTATACTGAGATTAAATTACACACAATTGGACTCTATTTACTAATCAGGTGACTTCTGAAGGCAATTGGTTCCACTGGATTTTAGTTAGGGTATCGGAATAAAGGGGGATGAATACAAATGCACGCCACACTTTTCACATATTTATTTGTAAAAAAAAATTGAAAACCATTTATAATTAATTTAATCAATCTGAACCTAGGACACATACAAAAACACTATTTAAAGTAGTATTAAAGGATAAGTTCACCTTTCGTAACATGTTATACCCATATTTAGAGTGTAATGTAACATTTTACTAACAGACCAGCCCCCACACCTCCCTGATTCCCTGCTGTGACAATTAGAGGGGTTCTTCTCTAAAGCTGTCACAATTTAAAAAAAAGTGGCCCAAACAGGTCTCCGCCCTCCCGTTCACGTCACTCATTGATAGGGCTCTGTGCATGAAAACTGCAAGGTCCGGCAGCATGTGCGACTGTTGGCTTATAGTTTTCAATGAACTACCATGGAGCTTTGCATCGCCGTGATAGTTCATTAATGCTTCCTGTCAGATTGTATCTGCTTAATCTACGGGATGTATGAGCAAGAAGAGACACTGGCAGGCCTGCATGGCTCCAGAAAAAATAGATAGTGAATGCAAATTTTTTTACCTGCAAAAAAAAGTGCATTTATTATTTTGTTTGCCAAAAAGTGAATTTATCCTTTAAAATCCCCAGGGTTTGGAGCTTAATACATTAAGCACAACAAAGAAACATCCAGTAGTAAACTCTTGCTTAATAATCTTACTCCAACACTTGCAGTTTTACAATTTTCAATACTGCTGGCTCTTGAAGAAAACTGTTTCCCTGATCTTCACAGAAAAGTGTTAACAGTGGGCAGTGCAGTTTCAAGCCAGTCTGTAAGCCTATAGAAAGGAGTAGGGGTATGCCTTTCCATTGTAAGCTTACGAGGCTGTGTGTTTTCATTGATGCACACAAAGGGAAAAACATCTCCTGGCATACATGGTTGTTACCATAGGATACAGCTAGTGAAAATTACCGACCCTAAAAAAGGTAACCTGGGGCAGAGGTCATGAGTGAGTGAGTGAGTGAGTGAGTGAGTGAGTGAGTGAGTGAAAAAATTATAGAGTGCAACACTTGCGAACTGAATCGCCTCTGGGCGCTATTTCCATTCCTTGGATAAAGGAAGGCTCTGCCTTCAGAAGAGATGAGTTTTAATCATTCTCCTGAAGGCCAAGTGGTCGGACTCCAGTCGGATGATGGTTGGTAGTGCATTCCACAGTCGCGGTCCTTGGACAGCAAATCTCCGATCTCCTTTGGATTTGTATCTTGCCTTTGAGATGTACAGTAGGTTCTGATTTGTGGATCGCAGAATGCGATTGGGGTTGTGGGCTTTTATTTTTTCGCATAGATATTGGGGAGCGTTTCCTTGAATACACTTATGTGTAAGGCAGAGTGCCTTAAAAGTGATTCTGTCCTTCACTGGTAGCCAGTGAAGAGATCTTAGCAAAAGGGAGATTGACTCCCATGTTTTTTTCCCAGTCACTAATCGAGCAGCCGAGTGATTTGGTATTTGGGAAGTCCTAGATAGAGGGCATTTGCATAGTCGAGTCTGGAATTAATAATTGTTCCCACTACGACTGCAATGTGCTCTTTAGGAATAAAAGGGGTGATGCAGCAGATGGTTGGAACCGCTGACTACCGCCCCTATTTGTGCATCCATTGTCATGTGGGAGTCAAAAATTACTCCTAGACTTTTGACTTTGGTGCTCGGGGCGATCATTTTTCCCAGGATGGGCGGTGGGATCCAAGTTGAGGTGGAGAGACCTTTCCTGTTTGCGTGAAACAGGAGAAGCTCTGTTTTTGAACCATTGAGTTTTAGATAACTGGATGTCATCCAGTTATCTATAAGAGTGAGGGATCTCTCTAATCCCAGCGAATGATCCTTTCCGTTGCTAACGCGGAGATACAGTTGTGTGTCATCTGCGTAGGAATGGTAAAGTAGCTCCTGGTTGCTGATGATCTCAAAGAGGGGACGGAGATAAATATTGAACAGTACCGACGACAAGGGAGATCTCTGAGGGACTCCGCATGATACCGTACGCATTTCTGACGTGAAAGATCCCAATTTAACTGTTTGTGATCTGTTTTCCAAGAAGGAAGAGAACCAAGGTAGATCCGCTTCCGTGACTTTGGCCACTTCAGCTAGCCTAGTGAGTAGTAGTCCATGGTCTACCGTATCAAAGGCCGCACTTAGGTCCAACAGGATCAGGAGAGAAGATTCTCCCTCATCTGCTGCCTCTAGGACATCATCCCATATTTTTACCAGAGCCGTTTCCGTTTTGTGTCCCCGGGCCGGAAACCTGATTGAAACGTATCTAGTAATTTTTGGGTTTCTAAATGCTGTTGTAACTGTTGTACAACTTCTTTCTCCATTATCTTGGAGAAAACATTTAGACCCGTTATGGGTCTCCTATTGTTAGGGTCTTTAGGGTCAAGGGAGGGTTTTTTCAGGATCGGTTTTATGGTACCTTGTTTCAACAAGGCAGGCACCATGCCCTCCTTGAATGATTGGTTTATAAGCTGCGTGATAGCTGGTGCCAGTATATCGGCACTTTCTTTCAGCAGTTTAGTGGGGATAATATCATTGGGTGCTGTGCTGTTGTATTTTTAGTGGCAGCGATGGAGATGGGTTTTAAGGTGAATTTCTGTGCTTGAGGCAGGTATAAAATGGTATCAGGGTTGGGATTCGGGACGGGATTCATGCAGATTCCATTTTGCTCAATGCTTTCCCGGATTCTTCAATTTTATTAATGAAATAATCCGATAGTCCGTTGCAAAATTCTTGTGAATCAGCATTGGGGGGCTCTAAGCAGGCTGGATTCATCGATTGTGAAACCAGCTTGAAGAGTTTGCAGGGGCAATTTAGGGCCTTGGTGATGATGTTGACGAAATGATTATTTTTTCGCCATAAAGATTTCTTCATGATATTTCTTTGTTATTGTCTTATAGATAGTGTGGTTTTTATCTGAGGAGCTCCTTTTCCAGGCAGCTTCTGCTCTTCTACGCTCTTGCTTTAGCAGCGTCAGCTGGTCATTAAACCAGCCGATGTTGTTTTTCCGAAAGCAAGTTTTGTGTTTTGGTGCCACCCAGTCGGTGGACTGAAGCAGCGCCTTGTTGATGGCGTCAAGTGTTTCTACGGCTGTTGTATTGTGTTTATTTTATTTCCTAGGGTCGTTTTGAAGAGTTCTGAATGGAGCTTCTTCTGGGACCTAGTCCAGTGAGTTATCACCAGTTTTCTTATTTTATTTGGCCTGAGGTGATTGGCGATTTTAAATTTAATGGCGTGGTGATCGGTCCATGGTAGTGGCTCGTTTTCCCCGATCTCAATTTCCAAATCCTGTTTGAAAATGAGATCGAGGGTATGGCCTGAGGCATGAGTGGAGCCTTGTATTAATTGCTGCAGACCTAATCCTTCTAGATGGTCGATGCAAGCGTCAACGACTGGGTCCAACGAGGAGTTGGCCCAGAGGTTAAAGTCCCCCAGCACCAAAAGGTGTTTGATGCTTAGGGTGTAAGAGGCGATGAATTCTGTTAATGATGTGACAAGGTGTGTTTTTGGGCCAGGAGGTCTATAGCACAGTAGCATATGGAAGGTGTCTTGGGGGTTTGTTTGCAGCTGTAGAGTGAGGGTTTCCATGAATGGAAGTGAGTATTGGAGGACTGGTTTGGTGATCGAGAGGTGAATCTTATGGATCACCGCCAGGCCTCCCCCTTTTTGCCCCACTCTGTTCTGCATTTGGATGCGATAATTTGCAGGCACCAATTCTTCCAGAATGGTGTTGCAATCGCCTGTGAGCCAGCTTTCTGTGATAAAGAGGCAGTCTATATCGTGTAAAAGGATGAAATCATGGATTTCTTCCCGGTGTTTTACTGCCGATCTTGTGTTAATCAACGCACAGGATATGTGTTTGGGTTGGTGTAGCTGGGAGGGTGATTCTGGAGGGGGGGGGGTTGGCGGTGCTGGGAGGGCAGAATAACCAAGTGAAACTGTCACTTACTATGTCTTCCCTCCCTGAAATTGGTTCAGAGGAAGGCAAAAAAAAACAGGTGTGCTATGCCAATCTGCCGTAACTGGGGAAAAAATCCTGATCCCTGCTGGCGATCGGTAACACCGTGGATCAATTGTTTTTGTGAGTAAGGGGGAGCACGGGGATGGGTACCCCTAGATTAACCGCTGAGACCAAATTTCTAGTTGAAACGGTCTGTGCAAGGGGGGGGAGGGAGAGTGTCGGTGGTATTATTGGTAACTTTGGGAGTACCAAGATGGCCGCTGCCTGGGACCAGGCCTGAGCCAGGGGCTAAGGTACAGGGGGAGAGAGGGGCCTGTCCGGGTGCAGCAGGGAGAGTCCTCGGGGGGAGGCTGAGGTGGTGTAGTGGTTTTTACTGTGATAGGGGGGTAATAGGGACTTTGTCAGCCTCGGCGTGGGGGGTGTCCCGCTAGGCCGCGGCAGAAGCCGCAGACTTTCCTAAAAAGATTCCGCGGCGACCGCGACCGCGGTCCTGTTGCGGCGGCATCCTAGGGACCACCGAGGGCAGCGGTGGTGAGGTGGTAGGCAGGAAATGATTTTGGGGCAAAAGGCCCGGTGTCAGGTATGCTGGGAGGGAGGGTGCTGGTCGTCTGGTCGTCCGATCCCCGGGGATTAAAGAGGAAACCGCGGCTTATCCTGAAAAGGACGGCCGCTTCCAATCCCCAGGGGCAGACCAGTGAGACCAGACCAGACTTACCTTGGAAGTGCAGTGCCAAGGGGGGGAGGAGGGATGCTGATCCAGGAACGAAAGCTGCCGTGAGGCTGGCTGGCTGAGCTGAGCTGACAGAACCCTGCCTGCCTGTCTGGAGCCTGCCTGGAGCTATAGCATACACGCCCCTACTCCTAGGAGACGTGCGCCGTGGTGAGCTCCTGTCCTAATCCATGGTACCGTCTTAAACTGGAAAATAGGCAGGGGTTAAAAGATAAAGAAGCTGTTTTGGGAGGCAACATGGTTTAATATCATATTTCTGGAGTTTTAATGCCTGGTTGGTACAGCCATTTGGCCTATGTTGGAAGCTATGATTAAGCACTGATTAGTAGTGCGAAACGCGTCAGCTATTTTACTCCCGTGTTGTGTGCTGGGACTTGTAGTGCAGTTTTCCTGTTTTTAAATAAAGACAACCATCAAGATTTTTTGGAGTGCGGCTGTCCATATTTTATTTTTCCATTTGTTGACCTATGTTGGAGATTGCCTTTTTGGAATGCCAGTACAGCCAGTTTACCCGACAGTGTGTGTGTGTGAAACAAGGAGTCATAAATGGGAATTCCTAATAGGATGTTCATGCATAGGCCTCTTGATGTGAGGTACAGGTTTGAAGAAGCACCAGATAAGACCTCCTGAGGAGGTGCAAATAGAATGTCCTGAGTTACAGAACATCAAAGGCCAGCTGTTACTGAAGGATGGCCCGGGTCACAAAGAAGTGATTTATGGACAAATGCTGCCCCTAGTGGACATTACAGCATACTTCCTAGAGGATGGGCAGAAGAAGAATATACTTCCTGGTGATTAGGAAGGACTGCCTCTTATGAATTATTTTTATTGGTACGGGCTGGTAGTGGGTGTTTCTGTGGGTGGTGTCTGAGTGAGCTTTCATAGTGGTGGCCAGATGGAGTGACTTCCTCTTGTACCATTGAACTCAGATGAAAGCTAGCAAATACAGAGGATATCCTGATGTAAAATATCATTTATGTTCTTTTGTTTTGTATGCTCTGTGATATTTTGTTTAGTGTTATATGTTAGAATTCCTACTTTCTTGGGAAAGAAATGAAATCCTTGCTTATTTAGGCAGTGTGTTTATGTTTATAGCTAACCTTGTTATTGTACCATCACAATTAACTTTATCAGAGCTTTCATAGACTAGCTAACTATAGAAATAGACAAGTTAATACATATTTATAATAAATAAGTGGAATACAAAACCATCCTATATTTATTTCAAGCTGCATACTTAGGAACAAATTAAATCAGCTGCCGAACGTGCTTAACAAAACTGAGGGTTTAATATCACTTTAATGTAGTGTTTGCTATGTTTGTGTATTTCATTATTTGTAGAGATGAGGTTCATTTTCAAACTGAACACAATCTATTCACTGTTTGCAGACATGGCAAACAATTTCAACACCATACCAACATACTACCAATATTGAACTTGGGCTAGGTAGCTTAGAAGGGGCAAACATGGAGTCTTTGTTATGTGCCAGCCTCCTTCTTTTAAAAGGCTGGGTTGAAAGCAGCCATTTGTCATAGTGTGTTAGTTAGATTAGGAGAGCTGGCAGTCTGTTAGTTGCTGCCATACAGGACCTTATTGGGTATAGTAATGTGAATTATAGTTAGAATACACTTACCTCCAACGTTTGGCTGGTGGGGCCCTCTACTGTCTACTGCCTGTCCTGACCGTTGCAAAGTTTAAGGAATATTTTTTATGCTTGCTGCCTGCACTAACCCTTGCTATATTCATGCCAAACATCAGTCCTCAAGTCTTCAGAATTGCCTCCATCTTGTTTCCCCCATGGCTGTACTAACTAATTAGTGACTCCACAGTGGAAGCACATGCATAGGTGAAGGGCAGATGGGCTGAAGGGGAGCCCACCCCTTCTTAAAAATGCAGGTGCACACTGAGCATCCAGCATATAGCTCAATGGCTGTAAAGGCGCCAGTGCATTGCCTGACCAATATACAGGGATACAAAAAAGGTGTCCACTGCCCCCACCTATAGCTGGCCATTGCAGTAAGCAGCATTGGTGGGCAACATAAGATATAAACAAGGCCAAGGATAAATCCAAAGAAAAAAAACAAACGTACTTACCGACCAGCCCACAGACAACTGAATCAACCTGTCTAACAGTATGCATTAAAAACAGGGGTTTAGTCTGCATACATTTGCAAATGCATACGTAAGCTACAGAGCCTCGCCAAGGCACCCTGACACAGCAAGTTGTAAAACATGTTTTACCCTAATGCAGGGAATTCATTAACCACTTACTTACTGACACTTCTATGTACAGTGGCAGAGTGGTTCTTCTGTGCCAGATCATATAACCAGTTTGTTGATCTGGCACTTTCGGGTAAGGGGCGTGTGTGCCCCCAGTGACCCAGCTGCGCTGTGATTAGACACAACACAAGGTAATCAGAGGGTGTGTCATGTACATTACCAGAGGCCGAAGTGCTGAGAGGGCTTCCCATATGACCAAGTGCAGAGCGCCCCCTGGAGGTGACACAGGGGGTGCTCGGCCCAAAGATGCAAGGGTTGCCAGCTGCGACTTGCTGAGTGATGTTGGAGATTAGCTGTACGCCAGGATACGTAGTCAGGCAGGGGGTACCACAGAAGTACCAGATGAAGTAGACTGGCAGGAAAACCCAGTGGCGGAGTCAGGAGCCAAGCCGGTAGTCATGCACAGGAAGCAGGAAGTGACTGGAACAGGTCAGAAGGCAAGCTGAGATCACCTACTGGAACAAGCAGACCGGGACAGGACAAAAGGATAATCTGATAGACAAGCCAGGGGTCATGCACGGAGAAGTCTGGTCAGGCAAGCCGAGTCGTCAACAGGAACACTGTGCCAGACAACGAATATCTGCCAGCTCCCGCTAATCGTCAAGAAGAGAGACAGGACAGAGCTCTGCCTATCTAAACACTTCCCTTAGTAAAAGCAGCACACATACAGTAGTGTACACAATCACTGGCTCGACACACATTTAACCCTTTGATTTCTATAGCTGTTTAACCCTCTTCCCAGCCAGTGTCATTTGTACAGTGGTAGTGCATATTTTTAGCACTGATCACTGTGTTAGTGTCACTTACAGGCTCGAGTATGTCCTCGAGACACACCAATACGCACAAGTCCAGAAAACCTTTTGAGGAATTATTCAGGAGGCTCGCAACAACTTCTGGAGCGATGCATTGTCCCAAAGTCCATTCCTTCTTAAAAAGGGGTTAGGTTCCGCTGGATTCATTTTAAATGTTCTATTATTCTCTAACAGCACTGGAGAAACGGGAGTGAATCACAACTGCGGATACATGTTCGATCGTGTGTACGCGGCCTTATAATCAGATACTTTTTGTTGCCAAGTCTTTTGTATTATGCACTGTACATTATCTTCATGAGGTCCTGGCCCTGATCAACCTTTTTTCATAGGAGTGGAATTCTTCTGGAAAGAATAAATTAGCCACTTGTATATTGTAGTAAAGAATTCTGCCGACAGCTTGTCTTTCAAAAAAATGCAAAGAGTGGAATTTCTTTTACAGAGGTATCACTTTTTTTATAGCACTGTTAAGGACACATTTCTACAGAATATAAGAATCTTGAATTTTTTATTAACCTCATTATCATTTCTGTCTCGACAAAAATGGATACAATCATTTCTAAAGCTCACAATAAAGAAGGTAAGTAGGCAGTGCTGAAATAACCAGGAAATCAGGAGATAAAGCAGACAAGGGCACTTGAAGAGGATAAAGCACTTCAAATATTTCTATCACATTGATAACTTCCACTATGATGAACAAAATGATAAGGCAGAGTAGACCTTTGCACTCTAGATATAAAGGCTTTGATCTACCATGAGACAAGTGGTTTCGGAATTATCTGCAAAAAAGAGAATGAAGCAAATTAGTAAAAGAACATACTTGAACAAGATGCTCGTAATCACACTTAGGGTGATCAAACACTTCTGCATAATGGAACTCATAATTACAAACTGCTATATTCAAGTTTGTCAAATAATTATAAAGGGAACAAAATGTACTGTTATCAGACGTTCATTATGATGCACTCTGTAATCATTAAAGTTTTATTTTCATATGCATTTCTATTTCTTTGAGTTGTGGTGTATTTTTAAATTAGAAATGGTGTTCTTTTCCTCAAAACTATTAAATATGTCTTGGATTCCTGTTTTCTATTAACTCTACGTGGCTGTATAATGCATGTTATGCAGCTTTATATATAAATTTCTAATTTCCATTGTGCAGCAAAACTTGTATTGATTTAAACAGTGGGTGGTACTTTATGAAGCAAATGTTCAGGACCATGCTGCTGCTTACTAAAAATGCTTACTGGTGATTGCAACTAATCAAGCAAATGTGAATTTAACAAAACATACTGGTGTCTCCTTGTGTGGTTTCCAATGGCATGCATGGAAATGGAATTAACCCATTAGCCTGTAACAATGTTTTTTAATACTATACAAATATACTGTTTTCCCCTTCCTACTGAAGTGCACACATACCTTGCGCTAAACTAATTTGTGAGGAGCAGCAGTGTCAAGCTCATAGTGCCTGTAGTGAAAGCTTACAGCAAGAAAGTTTAACCACCTTAATACAGGGCACTTACATCCCTTTCCTGCCCAGGCCATTTTTTATATTTCAGCGCTGTCACAGCGGTCATGCTACTCTGTAAGCATGTGAAATTTTTATAATTTTCTTCACACAAGTAACATTTTTGAAAAAAAATATGTTTTTCTTAGTTTCTGCCAGTAAATTTTGTAAATAAGTAATATTTCTCCTTCACTAAAGGGCGCTGATGAGGTGGCACTGATAGGCTGCACTGATGGGCACTGATGAGGTGGCACTTATGGGCACTGATGAAGCGGCACTGATTCAGTGGTACTGTTAAGGAGCCACTAATATGCTGCACTTATGGGCACTGAGAGGTGGCACTGATATGTGACACTGATGAGCACTGATAGGCTGCACTGATGGGTGGCACTGGTGGGCACTGGGCATTGATAGGCAGCCCTGGTGGGCACAGATAGGTGGCACTGGTGGGCACAGATAGGATACATGGATAGGCAGCACCGAAAGGCAGCACTGATTGGCAATGATGGGTGGCATTGATGGGCAGCAGTGATGGGCATTGATGTGCAGCACTGATAGCCAGCACTTACTGGCATCACTAATGGCCACTGATTGCTGACACTTGTGGGCACTGATTTCTGGCACTTGTGGGCACTGATTGCTGGCTCTTATGGGCAAAGGTGGGCACTGATTGATGGCTGTGGTGGGCACACATTGCTGGCACTGGTGGGCACTTAATTGTAATCAGGGCACTGATGATCAGTGCCCTGATTACATACCTTGATGTCCTCTGTGAGGAGATGCTGCTGATCGGCTCTCTTCTCCTCACACTCTGTCAGTGTAAGGCGAGGAGCGAAGATTACCGGCATCTCCGTGTTTACATGTGATCGGCTGTGATTGGACACAACCGATCACATGGTTAAAGAGCCGCGGCCACGGCCATGACTCTTTACAAAGAGCGGGGTCATGCCATGTCCTAGCAACATGGCGCAGCTGCAATCGCTGGGCTGCACCCCCCTGGGCGTGCAAGAGCGATCGTTCTGGGATGACATTCACCCAGTTGTCATATGACGTTCACCCAGAATGAGAGACGGACCGCCCAGCCATCATTTGATGGTGGGCGGACGGCAAGTGGTTACAGATCTTTACTTGAAGTCTGCAAAGTTTGTGATGGCGGCATATAAGTAATTACATTGGAGAATCTCCATGCTACAGATTCCCAATCAAGATGAATTCAATAATTCCCACATTGTACATTGCATAAAAGCACAAAAAAATAGCTTGAACAGGAAAAGGTGTTGTGTGTGCTTTTTGGAATAATTGAAGTATTCGAGCACTATAATGCCACTGCTGTAACTATTCTTGGTAGAAGAGATAGCTGCCTTCACTGATCTTTCTCATGCAATCCTTAGAAAAATCAGAGCATGTTGTTTTGTCAAGAGACCCTGAGTGGTGGCAGGTTTGTATGTAAAACCTACTGTTTGTTATGGGATCTGGCACAATGAAGTTCTCCACCAGAAAGGTATTTCAATTTGTTAAAGATCTCCATTCTGGGTTTCGGCAACACTGTGATCCAGTGTGCATTCCAGTGGCCATTACATAAGGAAAAACAATGTGACTACATTACAGGGAGTGTTGCATCATTTTAAGCATGTAAAGTGGATAGATCTCACACTGTAGCCATCCTGGATTTGGGAAAGCCCTGTTCTAGTGGCTATCTGGGATTTAGATTAAAGGGCTGTTCCAGCCCTTTTTAATGTTTATTAAAAGTCAGCAGCTACAAAAAGTGTAGCTGCTGGCTTTTAATAAACAGAGACTTACCTTGTCAATGGCTCTGCTCCTCTCCCCCCCTCCCCGGCCTTCGGCTTCACGGCCGGGCATCCACTGCGCTGCGCCGTCCCATTGGACAGGAGATAGCCTGGGACCTGTCAATGTCCCAGGTGATCGCCTACAGGGAGGGGCTGAAGTTAGGCGATTAAGCTTAATCGCCTAACCAGCCCCTCGGCGGAAGGAGGAAGTGGGACAGGAAGTCCCACTCCTCCTGAAGCCCCCACCCCCCCCCCCAAAAAAAAATTACATGCCAAATGTGGCATGTAAGGGGGTGAGGAGTGGGTTAGGCGGAAGTTCTATTTTTGGGTGTAAATCCGCTTTAATGCTGCTTGATAGTTATGGAATTCACCGGCTAAGATTTGCATGCCAGCACCTGTAGCACCAAACTCTGAAGCTGCAAACTCTGAATTAAGGACCATTTACTAATACCAAATGTGCAGTATATATACATCTCATGTCAGTCAGTGGTCAGTTAGTGCTGAAGCAGGACCCTCTCAAACCAGTCTGCTCCCATCTCCTAGGGCTAGATCAGACAGGTAGGTTTATCCTAGCCCCCTGCTGCAGAACCTGCTACAGGACCCAGGACCACCGATTCTCCTTTCCCCTTTTGGCCTCCCTCTTCTTCTGCAGCCCGCAGGCATCTTCCCCTGGGAGCTTTACAGGTAAGGCTGGTTTTCCTCAGGCCTCCGGTCCATCCCCCTACCCTGGGACAGTGTTGCGGCCGTCCTTTTTAGGATAGGCCGTGGCTGTGGCCTAGGTTAAACGGAGTAACGGCCGACCTGTACTCCCCCACACCCCCATCCGCATACAAAATATCTCCCCGCCATCTCCCCGCCACCGCTCCCACCATCCTCAACCATTGGCCCGCACAAATCTGGTACTAGGTCACGGCGGCCACATCTAGGAAAGTCTGCGGCTTCAGCCGAGGCCTAGCGGCGCGCCACACTAAAACCAGTTTAAACCCCCCTCAAATTTCACTTAACTCCCTAGGCCCCCCAGAAGGATCTCCACTATCTCCCCCATCTCCCCCTTGCTGCCCCAGAACCTCAGCCCCCGCCTTGGGCCTAGTCCCGGTCGGCGCCCATGTTGCTACACCCCAGCAATGCTGGTTTCTCTTTCCAGCCACCCCAGCAATTGAGACACCCCTACCACTCACCCCCACTCCCCTTCCACAGCCCGATCGCTGGAATTGGCTCCCATCTGGGAACTTAGGGGTGCGTATAACGCCCCCCCCCCCCCCATTAGCTCTAACAGGTATTAATCCAGGGACTTCAACCATTCAGCACTTGATCCAGGGCTTGCCCGATCACCCTTGAGGGATCAGGAAATAATTTTTTCCCTGGTCGCTGCAGACTGGCACAGCATGGCTAGGGTACTTCACTAAACCCCCCAGCCCCCCCCCCCCCAGAAGGATCTCCACCATTTTCCCCATCTCCCACCTTGGTGCCCCAGAACCTCAGCCCCCACCTCGGGCCTAGTCCCGGTCGGTGGCCATCTTGCTACACCCCAGCAATGCTGGTTTCTTTTTCCAGCCACCCCAGCAATTGAGACACCCCTACCACTCACCCCCACTCCCCTTCCACAGCCCGATCGCTGGAATTGGCTCCCATCTGGGAACTCAGGGGTGCATATAACGCCCCCCTCCTTTAGCTCTAACAGGTATTAATCCAGGGACTTCAACCATTCAGCACTTGATCCAGGGCTTGCCCGATTGCCCTTGAGGGATCAGGAAGGAATTTTTTTCCCTGGTCGCTGCAGACTGGCACAGCACGGCTAGGGTTTTTTCGCCTTCCTCTGGATCAAACGGGAGGGAAGACTTAGCGAGTGGGGGCCCACTTGGAAATCTTCCTTCCCATCACCATTGAATACCTCCCCAACCAATATTACTTTCCCTGCAGTTTCTGTGACTATGGCTCATCTGAGATACTCTGCAGAAACCAACTGGGATCTAAAACCATTTGCCTCAATATTACCAGTTGTCACCAAAAAAGCTCTAAGGAGTGAGCAACTGTTAAGACTCAATCGACGATCGACATTCAAAAATTATACGCATTCACCCCAGCCTAAGCACATATCATGCGATTTGGTCAACACAAGATCGGCAGTAAACACTGACAAGAAATCCATGATTTCATCCTACAATATGATTTAGACAGCCTCTTTACCACAGAAAGCTGGCATACAGACTACTGCAACACCATTCTAGGAGAACTGGTGGCAGAAAATTATTGTATTCTAACAGAAAACAGAGTGGGGCAAAGAGGAGGAGGCCTGGCAGTGATCCACAAGACTCACCTCTCGATCACTAAACCAGACCAGACCAGATCACCATGCAATTAAATTCAGAATTACCAAAAACGCCCCCTTAAAAAAAACGATAAAACCGGTGACAACACACTGGACTAGATCTCAGAAGAAGCTCCACGCAGAGCTCTTTAAAACTACACTAGGGAACAACATAAAAACAATCCAACAACATCAAAATACCATAAAGAAATCTTTAAATCCAAAAAAAAAACACTTTTCCAATATCATTGCTAATGCCCTAAACTGCCCCCGCAAACTCTTCAATCTAGTCACCCAGACCATGAATGCAGTCTGTCTAGAAGCCCCTAACTCTGATTCACAAGAATTTTGCAACAAATTATCTGATTATTTTATTAACACAATTTAAAAAATCCGTTAAGGAATTCAGCAAAATAGAACCCCCTTCAACCTCCCCCTCAATCATACACCAAATACCCACATAAATTTGCCGCAATAAACGAATTTTACTCTAAAACCCATCCCCATCGATGCCACTAAAAATATCATCAGTACCCTGCAAAATAGCACAGTGCCTAATGATATCATCCCCACTAAACTGCTGAAAGAATGTGCAGATATTCTGTCACCGGCTATCACGCAGCTTAAAAACCAATCATTCAAGGAAGGCATGGTGCCTACCCTGTTGAAACAAGGCATAATCAAACCTATTCTAAAGAAACCCACCCTCGACCCCAATCCAATCAGGTTTCCGTCTCGGTCATGGAACAGAAACAGCACTGCTTAAAATATGGGATGGCGCCCTCGAGGCAGCAGACGAAGGAGAATCCTGTCTTCTAGTACTGTTGGACCTAAGTGCAGTTTTTGACACGGTAGACCACAAACTATTACTGACTCGGCTAGCTGAAGTAGCCAGAGTCGCGGAATGTGATCTATCTTGGTTCTCATCCTTCTTGGAAAACCAATCACAAATAGTGAAATTGGGGCCTTTCACTTCCAAATCCTGTCTGAAAATGAGATCGAGCGTGTGACCGGAAGCATGTGTGGGCCCACATACTAGTTGCTGCAGACCTAATCCTTCCAAATGGTCAATGCAGGCATCGGCGACGGGATCCTGTAAGGAGTTGGCCCAGAGGTTGAAATCCCCGAGCAGCAGAAGGTGTTTGCTGTTTAGGGTATAAGTGGAGATTCATGACAGGCGACTTTGCCTGTGGCCAATCAGAGAATCAGCTCTTGTGACATAATTTTTCCTGTTATTTTCCTGGTTCCCTGTTTTCCCATCCCTGTGTCCTGTGATCCCTCCTGTGATCCTGTTTGTTTGTTTGATAGGAAAAAATGTTCTCTTGGCCCTATCTAATGACAGCTGTCATAACAGGTGGTGTGGAAATATTGATGGAAGAGGAAAAAAGAAAGCGGGTGAAAATGAGAAGAAGACGGCGCAACTGGATCCAAACAAGCATTTCCAATAGAGATTGCAGAGGCCAGCTTTGGGCCATGAATGAGAATTTGCGTGCTTACGAGGACACATCTTTCAGTTATACCAGGCTGTCTCAGACAAGGTAAGTACATATGCCAAATGTAGATATGCAGATATTAATTTGTGTGTAAAGCTACCATTGGCTGATATTTCATATTTGGCCTTATTTATAATATTTTTTTAACAGTTTTGACTAATTGCTTGGTCTGGATTTCATCCATCTGGAGTGACAGAACACATCCAATCGGAGGAGTATCTCACCTACTGAAAGACTGATTATCACTGTGATGGAAGTCACTTTGGGCAGGATATTTGTGGGGCCCAGCTAGCCTTGGAGAGCACCGGAGGCTCCTGGTCAGCTACCCTAGCCCCTCCCATGTGTATATTACCCTGTGTCCATTAGGGGCACAGGGTAACCGAGAACCCCAGTCTGATCTGTGCTAGACGTCCATCATATGCGCTGCAAGCTCCAGAAGGTGGGAATTACAATTCAGCCACGCGCCACATTCCATCCTGCCTGAGCGCTGAGCAGCTCTCCTAAGGCTCTCTTCCAGAGCAGCTCCTCAGCTCTTCTACCCTCCAGGCTCCTCAGCTCTCCTACCCTCCAGGCTCCTCGGCTCTTCTACCCTCATATAGCAGGGGTAAACTTACGCTAAAGGAAACAACGTAAACTACGGCGAAGCGGCGCAAAAACTTTCGGGAATCGGCCTATCGGCTCATTTGCATATTCAACGCTGAAATCAACGTAAACGCCACCTAGAGGCCTGCGTATTATTGCATTTAGGATCCGACGGTGTAAGTGACTTACGCAAGTCGGATCCTATCCTAATTCCGGTGTTTCTTGTTTTGAGAATACAAAACAATGATGGATTTTTGAATTACGCCGGTGTATGTGTAGATACACCGGCGTAATTCTTTTGAGAATCTGGCCCTAAGTGTTTATTGCAGTTGAGGCGTTTGCATTGGGGGAACACCTAATTGGAAATGGGTGCTATTACCTAAATCCACTGGTAAGTTCATTATTAATTAATAAAATATATATTTTGCTGCTGTTGCCTTTTCAGTTTTGTTGTATAAAGCCTGTACAGGTATTACGTTTATAACTTATTATGTTATGCTTTACTGTCATTAATCTTTGGAATACTAGTTTTGGTAACATTCAAATGAAATCTAATATTAAAACAATCCGTTTCTTTGTTCTTGTGAAATTAATAATTCATTGTCTCCATATTTTAACAAAGATATGTTATTGAACAACATAAAGCTGACATGATTCCTATTCTGCAAAAGGACTAGACATCAGTGATAGCCTCCACTGATGACCTGCACTGATGACCTGTACTGCAGAGACTGCACTGATGACCTGTACTGCAGAGACTGCACTGATAGCATGTACTTGCAGTATACACTAAGTAGGTTTAGGTGCATTGAGCACACGGGCAATACACCACGTGAGAATACTGCAGCTAGCACAATCAACTGCCTGACAAATTAGGAAGAATTGATCTAACTAAACTATACAGTCTATAAATATATGTACAACACCTGGGATGTATATATATATCCTCTACACACTGTACATTTAACTGACTAGCCTGCCTGCTCTATCTAGCTAGAAAAAAAAAGACAATCTCTCTCTCTCTCTGACTGATCTCTAACCAGCGCCGGAACACACTACACAAGGCCGCCCTGCAGGCGGCCTTTTATAGTGTGGGGCGTGTACTAAAGCCCTGAGCCATAATTGGACAAAGCCACCCCGGCTTTGGCCAATTACAGCTCTCTGTACTGACGGCACTGTGATTGGCCAAGCATGCGGGTCATAGAGCAAGCTTGGCCAATCAGAAGCAAGCAATGCTGCAGTGAAATATGGGCTGTGGCGCGTCACTCGAATTTGGCACGAATGACCGTTTTGTTCGTATTTCGACGAACGATCGAACATAAAATACCTGGTTTATCCTGCCTGTCACTATGTGTACTGACCATGATAATCATGGCTGCTACTCCACGATACCGTGGTCAGTAGGGATGAGCTTCGAGTTTGAGTCGAACATACGTTCGACTCAAACTCAAAGCTCATCCCTACTGACCACGGTATCGTGGAGTAGCAGCCATGATTATCGTGGTCAGTACACAGAGTGACACGCAGGATAAACCAGGTATTTTACAGCATAAAATGAGACAAAGTACACTACACAAACCTGCAAGACAAGGGCATAATGAGCTAGTATGACTAACATACTAGCTCATTATAAATTACTTACCTTAGATTGAAGCCCCCAAAGCCTTCCTCGTGTCCCCCTTCGACCGCAGACATATCTCCCAGAGGTTACTTCCCGGTATCGCCGCTCCGGTGCTGTGATTGGCCGGAGCGGCAATGACGTCACTCTGTGCATGCGCCGTAGACATCGGTGCATTTTTCTCTGCAAACATCTCCTTAACCGTGTAGGTTAAGGAGATATTTCTTGCACCTACAGGGAAGCCTTAATCTAGGCTTACCTGTAGGTTCAAGTGATCAGAGAGGGCTTACAATCACTTTAAACCTCATCTGCCACATAGTCGCCCAATTAGACAGTGCATTGAGGTCGGATTGTAAATTGGAGATATCCTGTAAGGACATTGTTCCATTGCATAGCTTAGTGTCATCTGCAAAGATAGAAATGTTACTTTTGATCCCAGACCCAATATCATTTATAAAGAAAAGTAAGGGTCCCAGCACTGAACCTTAGGGTACACCACTGATAACCTTGGACCATTCAGAGTAATTCTGCATACACACGATCATTTTTCAGCATGAAAAAAAAGTAGTTTTCAGCATGTCCAAAAAACGAAGTTTTTCCAACTTTATCATTAAAAACGACGTTGCCCGCACACCATCGTTTTAAAAAAATTATGAACAAAGCACGGTGACAAACAACACGTACGACGGCACTCTAAAGGGGAAGTTTTATTCGCCTTTGGGCTGCTTTAGCTGATTCCTTGTTAGTAAAAGACGATTCACGCTTTTCTGTCTGTTACAGCGTGATGAATGTGCTTACTCCATTATGAACGGTAGTTTTTCCAGACCGAGCGCTCCCATCTCATAACTTGCTTCTGAGCATGCGCGGTTATAAAACGTTGTTTTAGCCCACACACGATAATTTTTTACAACCCGAAACCTGAAACCAGAACCTGAAACATGATGTGTAGCCCACACACGATCATTTTAAATGACGTTTTTCAAAAACAACATTTTTTTCATGCCGAAAAATGATCGTGTGTACGCGGCAAAAGAATCATTAACCACGACTCTCTGAATTCTGTCTTTTAGCCAGTTTTCTATCCATTTACAAACTGATATTTCCAAGCCTGTAGATTTTACCTTACACATGAGCTATGTATAAGGTAAAGTGTTGAATGCTTTTGCAAAATCCAAGTATAACACGTCCACCGCCACCCCTCTGTCCAGGGTTTTACTTACCTCTTCTTCATAAGAAGGAAATCAGGTTTGTCTGACAACTCCTGTCTTTCATGAATCCATGCTGTCTGTTGCTTAACCACTTAAGACCCGGACCAATACGCTGGCAAATGACCCAAGGGGTTTTTGCGATTCGGCACTGCGTCGCTTTAACAGACAATTGCGCGGTCGTGCGACGTGGCTCCCAAACAAAATTTGCGTCCTTTTTTTCCCACAAATAGAGCTTTCTTTTGGTGGTATTTGATCACCTCTGCGATTTTTATTTTTTGCGCTATATACAAAAATAGAGCGACATTTTTGAAAAAAAATCAATATTTTTTACTTTTTGTTATAATAAAAAACCAATAAACTAAATTTTAGTCAAACATTTAGGCCAAAATTTATTTAGCCGCATGTCTTTAGTAAAAAAAAAATCGCATTAAAAAAAAATTAGCTACCTAGCGGGAACAGCGACACTAATACAGCGATCAGAAAAATGATCGCTTAGTGACGCTGGCAATAGGGAGTGAAAGGGTTAACTAGGGCAGTGATCAGGGGGTTAAAACTTTATTGGGGGGGTGTGGTGGGGGCTACCCTGACACTACTGACTGTCTGACTGTCACACTGTCTGTCACACTGACACTAAATACAGTAATCATACATGATTACTGCATTCTGTGACACGGTGCCAGGGGGGAGGGGGGGGGCGATCGCGGGGGTTAAATGTGTGTGTGTAGTGTAGTGTTGGTGCAGGACTTACTTGTTCTGTAGTGATCTCTCCTCAGCGGCGCTTGAAACAAACGCCGAGGAGAGATCACGTCGCTTCCTCCTTCCTGTGTTTACACAGGAGGAGGAAGTGACAGGTCAGGCGGGCGCGCGCATTGGCTGGGAGCGATCCGGAGGGGGCGGATGAAAACGGATAGCCGCCCCCACTTGTCGGATCGCTCCTGCAGCCGCGCGGACCGCCGCATGTACGGGGGGGGGGGTCCGATCGGACCCCCGATCCCCCCCAAGGCACCAACCTATATATACGTTGATGTGCCTGTCGGTGCCATTCTGCCGACGTAAATGTACATGCGGCGGTCCTTAAGTGGTTAAAATGTTTTTTTCCAGCAAGAACTCCTCTATGTGGTCTTTTAATAAACGCTCTAGTATCTTCCCAACTATAGAAGTTAAACTAACAGGTCTATAGTTAATTGGTAAAGACTTTGTTCCCTTTTTAAATATAGGCACTACATTGGCCCTGCGCCAATCCAGTGGTACTATTCCCGTCATTAATAATTCCCTAAAAATTAGATACAATGGCTTTGAAATTACAGAGCTCAATTCTTTTAGCATCCGTGGGTGGATGCCATCTGGTCCAGGTGCTTTATCCACCTTTATTCTGTCTAAATATTTTTGGACCATATCACTTTTGAGCCCTTGTACATCATTTGGAGCTGTGTCACTACCACCCCCAATATGGACATGAGCTCCCCCATGTTCCTTTGTGTACACAGAGCTGAAGAAAGTATTTATTAAATTAGCCTTCTCTTTGTCCCCAGTCACCCACTCTAGATTATTTTGTAAAGGGCCTACATGCTCAGACCTGACCTTTTTACTATTAACCAGTTAATCACCGCCCCATAGCCGAATTATGGCTACAAGGCGGTTCCTTAACTCTGGGAGGACGTCCATGGACGTCCTCCCAGAACCGTGCTCTGGGGTGCGCACACGGGAATGTCTGTGACTGGCGGTTCCTGAGGACCCGGCGCATCACAGATCGCGGTAAATTGCCGCTGATAGCGGCCGTTTACCACGTGAATGATGAGCGACCACATGTAAACAAACCGGCATCATTTGATGACGCCAGTTCCTCCCTCCTCTCTCTGTACCGATCGGTACAGTGTGAGAGGGGAGGGGGAGAGATCGGGTGTCAGCAGCGATGTGGCTGGATCTGTGACTATTGCAGTCACAGATCCAGCCATCCCTGCTTAGACATCCCTGCACTACCCTGTGCAATACTCTGCAATACCCCGCGCAATACTCTGCAATACCCCCGCGCAATACTCTGCAATACCCCCGCGCAACACTCTGCAATACCCCCGCGCAACACTCTGCAATACCCCCGCGCAACACTCTGCAATACCCCCGCGCAACACTCTGCAATACCCCCGCGCAACACTCTGCAATACCCACGCGCAATACTCTGCAATACCCCCGCACAATACTCTGCAATACCCCCGCACAATACTCTGCAATACCCCCGCGCAACACTCTGCAATACCCCCGCGCAACACTCTGCAATACCCCCGCGCAACACTCTGCAATACCCACGCGCAATACTCTGCAATACCCCCGCGCAATACTCTGCAATACCCCCGCACAATACTCTGCAATACCCCCGCACAATACTCTGCAATACCCGTAAAATACTCTGGGGAAAAAATGCGTTTTAACCATTTCCTGCCTGCCGGCCGTCATATGGCGTCCTTGACTTTGTGCAGGGATATCTGAATGATGCCTGCAGCTACAGGCATCATTCAGATATCATCTTTTTCAGCCGGCAATTCTCTACACCATAAGAATGATCATGGTGGCTGTTCCGCCTCTTGATCGTTCTTACGGGAGGCGAAAAAGGACGTCCCCCCTCCCGTCGCCCTCCGGTGCTTCTTCCAGCTCACCGCTATGATTGAAGCCAGGATCGTTTTTTTTTTCAGGCTTCCCAGCCTAGAGGTGGGATGTGGGGTCTTATTGACCCTATATCTCACTGTAAAGAGGACCTGTCATGCTATATTCCTATTACAAGGGATGTAATAGGAATAAAAATGATCAAAACATTTATTTTTGGGCAAAAACGTGTTAAATTAAAATAAATAAAGTAAAGTTAACAACAAAAAAAAAAAATATGTTTTAAAGCACCCCTGTTCCCGTGTGCTCGTATACAAAAGCGACCGCACAAGTAAGTGCCGCCCACATTTGAAAACGGTGTTCAAACCACACATGTGAGGTATCGCTGCGAGAGCAATAACCTCTTCTCTAACTAAAAAGATGTAACCAGTAAAAATATTTAAAGCGTCACCTATGGAGATTTTTAAGTAGCGAAGTTTGGGGCCATTCCACAAGCGTGTGCAATTTTTAAGGGTGACATGTTGGGTATCTATTTACTCGGCGTAACTTCATCTTTCATATTATGAAAAAACATTGGGCTAACTTTAATGTTTTTTTTGTTTTGTTTTTTAAAGCACAAAACTGTTTTATTTACAAAAAAAGCACATTCGAAAAAATTGCTGTGCAAATACCATGCGCGATAAAAAGTTGCAACGACAGCCATTGTATTCTCTAGGGTCTTTGATAAAAAAGCATATATAATGTTTTGGGGTTCTATGTAATTTTCTGTGTGGCCACGCTGTGTAAAAGTCTCATGCCGCGTACACATGGTCATTTTCTGTGATGAAATAAAACGATGTTTTAAAAAATGTCATTTAAAATGATCGTGTGTGGGCAAAACGTTGTTTTATGTCTTCTGAAAAACGACAAAAAAAAAATCCGAACATGCTTCAATTTTTTATGTTGTTTTTCAGAATGTCGTTTTTTTTGTCATAAAAAATGATCGTGTGTGGGCAAAACAACGTTTAAAACAACGTTTTTAAACCCGCGCATGCTCAGAAGCAAGTTATGAGAAGGGAGCTTCAATGGAACAGAGTGCCGTCGTACGTGTTGCACGTAACCACGCTTTGCAAGAGAATTTTCAGAAAACTATGGTGTGTAGGCAATGTCGTTTTTTTAAATGAAGTTTGAAAAACTTTGTTTTTTTCCATGAGAAAAAACTTCGTTTTTTTACAAGACGTGTGCTATCGCGTTTTGGGGTGTAATTTGTGGTATGTATATGCTGTGTGTGAGAAATAACCTGCTAATATGACAATTTTGTGAAAAAAAATCTTGATTTTGCAAAGAATTGTGGGAAAAAATTACAACTTCAAAAAACTCATGCCTCTTTCTAAATACATTGGAATGTCTTCTTTCCAAAAATGGGTCATTTGGGGGTATTTGTACTTTTCTGGCACGTTAGGGTCTCAAGAAATTAGAGAGGCTGTCAGTACATAAGGTATGATCAAATTGATCAATTTTCAGTCATTGGTACCATAGCTTGTAGACCCTATAACTTTCACCCAGACTAAATAATATCCCCAATTTTTTTATTTTTTTTAACCAAAGATATGTAGCAGTATACATTTTAAGTTATGAAGAAAAGTTACTTTTTTGCAAGATTTTATAATAGAAATAAAGAAAAAATCATTTTTTTTACAAAATTTTCGTTCTTTTTTCATTTATAACGAAAAAAATAAAAACCGCAGAGGTGATCAAGTACCACAAAAAGAAAGCTCTATTTGTGGGAAAAAAAAGGACAACAATTTAATTTGGTTACAGTGTTGTATTAGTAATTGTCATTCAAAATGTGAGAGCACCGAAAGCTGAAAATTGGTCTGGTTATTAAGGGTGTTTAAGTGCCCAGTGGTCAAGTGGTTAAAATATTTGAAGAATTTTTGGGGTTTGTCCTGCTATCTTTTGCAATCTGTCGTTCGTTTTGAATTTTTGCATCCTTGATTTCCTTTTTACATCTTCTGTTATATTCTTTGTATCATTTAAATAACACTAGTGTTCCTTCATTCTTATATTTTTTAAAAGCTCTTTTCTTATTGTTTATAGCTTTTTTAACTTTGACTGTGAGCCACATAGGTTTTATTTTTTAGCCTTTTAAACTTATTGCCCTTGGGAATATACTTTGCAGAGAGGTCCTCATTTCTGTTCTGTGTTTATCGATACCAATATTCCCTCCCAGTCTAAGTTCTGGAGAGCAGCCCTCATCCTTGGAAAATTTGTTCTCTTGAGGTTAAGTGTTTTTATCTTTCCTGTATGTATTTCTTGCTTACAGCTAACATAAAATGAAATCATGTTATGATCACTGCTACCCAGGTGTTCCTCTGAACATTAGTAATAAGCTCTGCATACAAGCTGGTCCTCTTACCTCAGTTTCACAATCCCATAGATTGTCCCACCTGTTTCTGCTACACAGGGTTTACCGTACACCCATCCAACTGTTCCGGTGGGGAAGGCGGGACTCTTCCTTGTGCCCTAAACAATGCGGGGAGGAGGGGTCGCTTATTCACCTAATGTGGCGCTGTCCCAAGTTACACCGGTTCTGGAGGAGTGTCACTGAGGTTATTTCCTCTGTGTTTCAAGTTAGGGTCCCGTTGGACCCCCTGGTATGCATATTAGGTGCGGTGGATGAAGAGGTATACCCCCCTCCGGTTAACATTGCAGTAATCAGGCTCTTATACTTAGCAAGAAAACAGATAGCTAGATTCTGGTTGTCCCCACATGTCCCGACTAAGAAACAATGGATCGAACAAGTGAACCTTATTATTGTGAGAGAGCACTATACATATCAGCATAGGAATGCCTCCAGGAAATTTAACTCCATTTGGCAGCCCTGGTTGGAGACGCCTGGATTGGCACCACCGAGACTGGTTATGATCGGCTGTTGCAGATGTAGTCGACATTCTCCACCCGGGTGCCAAATATTTGACCATGTTTGAAGTGTTTACTTCAAGGGGATTTACACTGTGGACATGAGAGTTTACATTAATGATGGCCAATGGGGGTTTTATTTTATTTTTATTTTTTGGGCAGACTGTGGAATGCAGACTTTCAGTTGTGGCCCTTTGGCCTAGTCTGTGATTGAGTTGGGGGGCGAGGTGGTTTCTCGCCTGCCCGGCACTGTTTAAATGTTGTCATTGACAGTATATGGTTTCTGTGATCTTCTAGTGCCTCTGTTCTGGCATATGTAAGGTACTGTTTTCTTTGTGCTGAAGTTCTGTGATTTGTATATATGCTAATCCGTATTTCTGTATCTTACTTTGTTTTTTTTGTTGGCACAATAAACCATTTTACTGATTAAAAAAAAAAATAAGCTCTGCATGGTTTGAATATAATTAAACCTTTTATAGTTAAAGAGATAAAGTTAAATAGGGGGTGTACCATCGTCCTCATAATCTAATACCTTGCAGCTGGGCCAAGAAAATTCTTGGGGTAGACCTGATGCCCATCCTTTTCCAATTTCTTCCCCCCCACCCCCCTCTTTTCCATCCCCTTCCGCTCCTTCTCCCCTGTCCTTCTTTCCTTTCCCCCTCCCCGTACCTCGGATGTATTACCTTCATATCAGTGATATATATCCTCACCATCAGGTCTACCCCAAGAATTTTCTTGGCCCAGCTGCAAGGTACCTACCTATCGCCTGCCTTGGATTATTGGGTCAGTGGACGATGTGCCGTTAGGTAGGCGACATGATTGACAAAATTCCCCTGTTATGATTTTTATTGGCATCCAGGGGCTATGTCCCATATACCCCCTGGTAGAAAATAATGTATCTGTGTTTTTTAAATGTTTGATTGTTGTCTTGATATTATATATTATATTTTAGACTGGCTCCTGACGAAGTGAAACCACTCGCGAAACTAGTCGAGACTAGAGACCGCCTGTCTCATGACTCCAATTTCTTCACTGAGATCCCCCCCTTTCTAATAGAAGGGATTGCAAGACCGGTGTTCAGATTGTGGTTAAATGTGTTTGTATCGTTCCTAAATGTTATGTATCTTTTATTTTGTTTGATGTTTTTATGTGAATAAATATTTTTATAATCTACCCTATGTGAATTACTCTGGTTGTTTTCAACCAATTCATACAGTACCGGTATAGTCCTCCCTGCCCACCTTTTTTGTTGGAGCCTCAGGGTTTGTGGGGAATCCCTGAGTCCCCTAAATTTATATCTGCATGGTTTGAGATTACCAGGTCTAACAGAGCATCATTCCTAGTTGGGGCCTCAATAAACTGAACCATAAAATTGTCCTGTAATAGGTTTATACATTTTTGCCCTTTAACTGTCCCAGCAGTGCCATTACTCCAGTCAATTTCTGGGTAGTTAAAATCCCCCGTTATTATCACCGTCCCAGCCCTTGCAGCCCTTCCATCTATGCAAGGAGCTGAGTGTCCACCTCCTTGTTAACATTGGGTGGTCTATAACAACCTCCAATGATTAACTTTAAACTACGCACATCTATATGCAGTTCCACCCATAATGCTTCAGACACACCACCCTCTCCATCAACCAGGTCATCTTTCACACTTGCTTTGAGATCACTTCTCACATAGAAACAGACGCCGCCACCTTTCCTTTTTACTCTGTCTCTCTGAAAGAGTGCATAGCCAGGAATATTAATAGCCCAGTCATATGAGGATTGAAGCCAAGTTTCAGCAATACCGATTACATCATAGCTCTCCTCGTGCACCAGAGCTTCCAACTCACCTATTTTGCTTGGCAGACTTCTGGCATTGGTGAACAAACACTTTAATGCATTATTACATTTTTTTCTGGTGTTTTTCATATTATTTTTAATAGTAAAAAATGGCATTATACGTTCCAATGGCTGTTTGCAACATGGGAACTTTATTGTCACGTGCCAAAACCCTCCCCCCTATCTATCCCCATTCCACCCTCCATTAATGTCTGCCCCCTAACTGACCTGTTTGCCTGATGTAATTCTCATTCACCCTTCCCCCTCAATCATAGTTTAAATACTCCTCCAGCCTTTCCATGAATCTATCCCCCAGCACAGCAGACCCCCTTCCATTCAAGTGCAAACCATATTTAGCATATACTGTAGGTTGCACGCCAATGAAAAGTCAGCCCAGTGCTTTAGAAACCCAAATTCCTCCTCCCTATACCAGGTCTTTAGACATGCATTCAGCTCTCTAATCTCCCCCTGCCTTTCCTGTGTTGCGCATGGCACAGGCAATATTTCAGAGAATATCACCTTGGAGGTCCTTCCCTTCAACTTGCAGCCTAGTTCTTTAAATTGAATCTTAAGGAGCCTTCACCTTTTATGTATACTGTCATTGGTTCCAACGTGGACCAAGACAGCTGGGTCATGCCCAGCTCCTCCCAGTAATTTATCCCCCCGGTCTACCACATGCCAAAACCTAGCACTTATGTTCACAATATTCACATGCAAGCCAGCATTAGCAGGGAGCCAGCTCCAATAGGGAGTTTGTATAGACACATATACACCTATGAACAATTAATCACCCCCCTTAATTAGCAGGTATTAAAAAAAGCTGTTTTTAAAAAAGTGTCAGAAAAAGGAGGGACAAAAAGTATTTTAAAATTGATAGCAAACGTATAAAATAAAGGAGGAAAAAACAAAACAAAAACAACACTTGCAAGCAGAAGCAGTCAAAAGCACAACTCCTGGTTATTAACGCTCCACTTTAGTTCAAAATTCCACTTATGTTCTCAAAATCCACATGCAAGCCAGCATTAGCAGGGAGCCAGCTCCAAAGGGGAGTGTGTATAGACACTTACAGTAGAGACACATGGGAACAATTAACCACACCAAATTGCCGGGAGGACGTCCCTGGATGTCCTCCAGTTTACTAGTTCCCTGCGCGCCACTGTGGGCACGCACCGGGGAAAATCCGCCTCACACGGGTGCCGATGCACGTGCCTGGCGACCGCGATGTCCGCAAGGTACCCGCGATCGGCATGTACAGAGCCAGGGACCTGGATCTCTGTGTGTAAACACAGAGATCCACGTCCTGTCAGGGAGAGGAGACCAATGGTGTGTCCCTTGTACATAGGGACACTGATCGGTCCCCTCCCCCAGTCAGTCCCTCCCCCCACAGTAAGAATCACTCCCAGGGAACACATTTAGCCCCTTGATCACCCCCTAGTGTTAACCCCTTCCCTGCCAGTCACATTTATAAAGTAATCAGTGCATATTTATAGCACTGTTCGCAGTATAAATGTGAATGGTCCCAAAATAGTGTCAAAAGTGTCCGATCTGTCCGCCGCAATATCACAATCATGACAAAAATAAGATAACCACCATTACTAGTAAAAAAAAAGTCATAAATCTATCCCCTATTTTGTAGGCGCTGTAACTTTTGCGAAAACCAATCACTATACGTTTATTGAGATTTTTTTTACCAAAAATATGTAGAGGAATACATATCGGTCTAAACTGAGAAAAAAAATTGTATTCATTCTTTAAAATTTGGGTTTTTATTATAGCAAAAGTAAAAAATATTGTGTTTTTTTCTAAATTGTCGGTATTTTTTTGTTTATAGCGCAAAAAATAAAAACCACAGAGATCGAATACCACCAAAAGAAAGCTCTATTTGTAGGGAAAAAAGGACGTCAATTTTGTTTTGGAGCCACGTCGCATGACCGTGCAAATGTCATTCAAAGCGTGACAGTGCTGAAAGCTGAAAATTGGCCTGGGCAGGAAGGGGGTGAAAATGCACGGTATTGAAGTGGTTAAAAAAAGTGTCAGAAAAATGAAGGAAAAAAAGTATTTTAAAAACTGATAGCAAACTTATCAAATAAAGGAGGATAAAAAAACAACACTTGCAAGTAGAAGCAGTCAAAAGCACAACTCCTGGTTATTAACTCTCCACTTTAGTACACAATTACCCTTATGTTCACAAAATTCAAATGCAAGCCAACATCAGCAAAGCAACCTACTAGTTATACATTTATACATTCATATTTATATGACAGAGATTATTGTTGGTTACTTTGATCCATTGTTTTGCAATTGAAATTAGTTGAATTTTCTGGAAAATTGACCAAATGTACTCCAGAACTTTGAAGACATAAAACATCACGACTGGTTTCTGCATCGCACTTACTCCTTATCTATATTGTTACCAGCTGGAAAGTCTGATTCAAATCATGGATAGGTCAAATATTAGAAGATTAGGTTTAAACTGGTCTATATACAGGAAACTTTCATTACAGAGAGGTAGACTAAGTAAATTAGAACCCACACTGCAAATCCGCTAAGGTCAAGATGTTTTTACAGTTCAGTAAACTCTCCCTGTAGGAGTCACTTCATATACATTCATGTGACCACACTCTTGTATTGAGTTCTATATATATCACGTTAAAGCTGTGCATTTTAGTTAGCTTTACAGAATCCATTTAAACAATGGATAAGAACTGTGCTATAAAAATAAAAAGAAAAAAAAGCTTAAAAACAAGCACATTTGAAAGATATATGAAATTAAACTAGCAAAGAAGATTAATACAATAAATCTACTGTGAGGCTGACTGCAGGACAAAATGAAATTGCAATGTTACAGAAGAAAGGATTTGTTAGGGCTGAATAAAAAGTGGTAAGCTGGCTGCTTATGGGCCCTGTGACAAGCACGCCGGAATCATAGTGCAATGAATAGCAAATATGTGGCAATGCTTGTGCATACAGATGTTTCTACTATTTGTTTGTAGAAGGAAAACATATATTTACAATGATGCTATATGGTGTACTCGGAGGATTTATCTAAAGGATTTTCACCGTAAATGTCTTGAAAGAGAATTTCAAATAAACAAAGAAACACAAATGTCAGTGATAAATATGCAATGCGAACAGATATTTACCCATGGCTGTTTCTTTTGTTTTTGGATATAGTGTATAGAAGATAAAGCGATATTCCACAGTGCTTCAGTTTTGCAGAAGGAAACTAAACCCATCTGTTATATGATACTGTTTATCAATGTTATAGACACAAACTAGCCATTGGACACACTGCACCGCCATCCAAAGTTGAACCATCCTCCATCTACAAATGAAAATCTGCAATCTTTTGTTTGGAGTTGTTTTGAAGCCCTCAGCACAGACAATTTAGCAAGGTAAGCATAAAAAAATTTTAGTTTATTCTTTTCTTCTTAATCTTTAACATAGTATCTGCAGATTTGACCTTGCAAAAGTTCCCCTCTAAGGGTCCTTTCACACGGGCGGACCGTTCGTCTGTTTATTACAAGTCTGTTTACGGACTTGTAATGGTACCCGATGTGATCACGGCCGTGAGCGGATAATGCATCCGCTAACGTCCGTAATGACACGCCTCCGCAAAGATCCGGTTTTTCGGACGGAAGAAAACCCAATTTTCTTCCGTCTGAAGGATCGGATCGGATGAATACGGACACACGGTCCGTATTCATCCGATTCCCCATAGGGGGAGAGACAGGACGGTCCCTGCACAGTGTGCGGGGACCGCCCTGTCCACCGACAGCTCAGCGGGGATTCCCGCTGAGCCGACGAACACACACGGAGCGGATCGAAAAACGGTCCGCTCCGTGTGAAAGGACCCAAAGGGGTAACTGCAGTTTCTTATGAAATTGTGGTATTTACCTACACTTAGCCCACTCTACAAATAAATTCAATACCCTCCTCCATATCTCTTCTTCCTCTCACTACCTGACAATGCAGAATTTAAATAACAAAAGAGAAGGTTGGGATTTTTTTTTCATCATATTTACCTTGGTGGATTGAGCTTTGATCAGATGCTGTGTTTATCCCCTGCTGGCTCTAAAGCTGGTCACTCAACTCTCCCTGCTGCTCTGAGCAGAGAGATATGACTGTCATCACCGCTCTCTTCTCTGGCCCTCCAGTGCTCACTGGAGCGCTGGGCTATGGATGGAGATGGAGTGGCTAGCTCAGTCTACCCGTGGTGCAGCTGAAAGATTGAGTCGGTGCCAGTCCAATCTCCTAGGTAGATCCTGACCATATGGTCATGATCTTTCCCCAGCCTGGACTGACTCTGACGTCAGCCGACAGCAGACTTTAGCCAGCTGTCGGCTAAAAAACAGGTTAACTAATTTCAGAATGAAGTGCGATCCACAGAAGTACAGCCAAATGAGCTTTGGCTGTACATCTCCTTTGGGATTTGGCTAGGAAACATTATTTGATCCTGTCAGGAGCGTCTAGCACTCCTGCTCCTTATTCCAGCATCCGGGTTTTGGCTATGGCACTCTCCTTGTCTGACTGTCCACCTGCTAGGTGATTAATGTGGTCAGTGTCTGGGTGGAAACCAAACCTGTTATAAGCCAGTCAAACACTCATGCCGCGTACACACGACCATTTTTAATGGTCTAGAAAAAACAAAGTTTTTTTTCAATCCGATTCTTGTCAAGTCTGCCTTGCCTACACACGATCATGAAAAAAATGCTTGAGCAGAGCGACGTGACGTACAACATGTACAACGGCACTATAAAAGGGAAGTATCATTCGGATGGCGCCACCCTTGGGGCTGCTTATGCTGATTTTGTGTTAGTAAAAGTTTGGTGAGAGACGATTTGCGCTTTTCAGTCTTCGTGATTCTCAATCTGTTACAGCATGATGAATTTGCTATTACGATTGCTAGTTTTACCAGAATGAGCTCTCCCATCTCATAACTTCCGCATGCGCATTTTTTTCAGCATGATGAATTTGCTATTACCATTGCTAGTTTTACCAGAATGAGCGCTCCCATCTCATAACTTGCGTATGCACTTTTTTTTCACGTCGTTAAAGCCTACACACGACCGTTTTTCACGACATGAAAAACAACAATGTGAAAAACTATGCCTAAAAATAGAGAATGTTATAAATTTTGAATGCCCATTTTTCACATCATGAAAAATGCTCTGGAGCCCACACACGATCGTTTTTAATGACATAAAAAAAAAATTCATTTTTCACATCATGAAAAATGGTCGTGTGTACGCGGCATCACTCACATGCTTGTGATAGAGAGTGATACATGTGTAATTCCTGATCAACCCCAACCCCCTCCCCAATCTGTCCTGCTCTACTAGTTTGGATTTCCCTGTGTATGACGTTGGTGT
Organism: Rana kukunoris; assembly: GCA_029574335.1. Taxonomy (NCBI): domain Eukaryota; kingdom Metazoa; phylum Chordata; class Amphibia; order Anura; family Ranidae; genus Rana; species Rana kukunoris. Next base: position 174,902,741 of record CM056050.1, on the reverse strand, counting down.
CTGTGTCTGACCACCGGTGTTGGGGTAGATGTGACAGACTATAGTTGTTTTTTATTGTTATATTTAGAATGTTCTGAACTTTTGACAATTAAAAAGGCCTTGATTCTAGCTAATATTGAATCATTTAGTATGGAAGCCAAAGACTGCAGTGGTCTTGAGCTTTTAAGTTTCCCTTTCACGTGGGCTTTCCCTCCAAGTGCACCTGTCTGTTTTTTCAGCCAGGCCTCATCAGAAGCTCCATTTGCCTGTATATGGTGACAGATGTAAACAAATTTGTTACCATTTACATAAACCTACCTCTGAGTCTGTCCATGTCAAGAAAAACAAGGCAGTGTCCTGTGTAAAAGGGCCATATTAATGTACTGTCAGGGCTGGATTTATACAGTTTTTCCTCCCTTGGCCAGCTACCTCCTGCCACCCCTGCAAATGTACTTAGCACCTTTATAAAACCATCAACAATGTGTAGGAGTATCATTCAGCATTCCATATAGATTACATAAGTCTAAAGAATGTAGCAAAGCACACTGTGCAGAATTGTAATGGCCAGTACAGTAGACAAAGTGCTGTGAACTGCAGTGTTTAACATGCAGCGGGTTGCAACTGTCTGGAGTATGTAGCATACACCACAGCTTATAGAGTAGATCACTTGGACACATTGTTAGTGGTTAGTAAACATGCCCTAAATACATTAGTAGTCAATGTAAATTGCAGCATTACAATAGTGGTCAGTAACAAAGATCCTCCTTACATAAGTGAGCACTAGAGAATGTGCAATCCTGCCTGAGCCATTCTCTTTGCACAATGATCACCAGGAAGGAGGTATTACACTGACCATGAATGTAAAGAGGTAGTTTACTAGTAACCAGTAGGTGGTCATTGCTACAGTTTGCAGTTTGACTTTTCATTGGTGATTATTGGAGTATATGCAAACGTAAATGGGGTTTATACAAATAATTGTTACTAGAATTCACGAATTACAATCACTGATTCACCCAGACAACCAGTAGCAGTTCTGTCCACAATGCTCCCGTGACTGAGTCTCCGTATCTGCTGCCTCAGTTCAATACTTGAAAAGAAAAGGGTGGACAGCCGCACTTCCAAAAATCCTTAAAAAGGTTGCCTTTAATTGTAAAAAGAAGCAGCACTACAAATCACAGCAGGCAGTGGGGTATAAGCTGACGCGTTTCGCACTGTAATGTCAGCGCTTAGTCATAAGCTATGACTAAGACATTACAGTGCAAAACGTGCCAGCTTATACCCCACTGCCTGCTGTGATTTGTAGTGCTGTTTCTTTTTACGATTGAAGGTGACCTTTTTAAGGATTTTTGGAAGTGCGGCTGTCCAACCTTTTCAAGTTTTGTTCTATGCATTGCCTGCACCCACGCTTCTGAGAGGACACTGATTACTTAGTGCACTCACCTGGAGCGGCAGTTCCCTTCTTCTCTATTGTGCCCCAGTTCAATGTCTTTATCTGCCAGGGGTGGTATGGTCCAATACTGTGCAGGTAAAGGTGGGTCTCATGGGTGCTCACAGAGCCCAATTCTCTGCCAAGCCACCACTAATAGTTTGTGGCAAATCCTGCCCTGATAACTGTTTACTATATGTTTTTCATCAAAATCTGGCATACAGTGACTATAAATGGCAGCCTTATAAATGTGTAATTTGTCTGTATGTAGATATTGATCTGTAATTAGTATCACAGCATGTTTGACAGCAAGTGGTTAATCAGAGTGGTAGAAAAAAATATTGCGCTTGTTTAGGATTACACAGTAGAAGCAGCGATCAAAAAGATGTTATACCACATCACACAGAATATAAAAGGAAAAAAGGTCGCGCTAAAAAAATAATAAATGAAAAAAAGTCCTTAAAACAATATAGTCAGATGAACATTGATTGGGTAAAGTTTGTGGGCAATGTATTCAGGTAAAGTTGATCACAGAAAAAGCACAGTCCACCAAAGGAAAAATCATGGGTAATCTTCACCAGGTGAAAAAAAGCCGTTTCACACTAAACCAGTGCCAGAAAGATGAGAACCTCCACCAATATGGTATATATACTCTTACCAGATCGGAATGATCCCTGGTTAAAGGAGATCATATACAGCGTGGTAAGAGCCTGGGATCGAAGATAGCCGGGACGGTCAGTGTCCTTAATATGTGAATGGCACTCCCAAATGGTTAATCCGAGGGTATGTAAGAGACAAGGAGCTCACATAGTGTAAAATCTTCATTTAATAGCGTAAAGCAAATAAAATCACTTACAATCAGGTTCGATGTGTAGAGCGTTTCAAAATAAAGCCGGCCGGCTTGGAACATGCAGCCCGTATCCGGGTGGAGAAAAACGCGGTGACGTCAGGACGCCGCCTCCCTACGTTTCGTCGCAAGAGGACTTGGTCACGGGATAACAGGCGGCGTCCTGAATCACCGCATAAATACGTACAAAGCGTCGGATGCAGCCTCGATGTGGTAAAACCATACGATCCGATTTTAGACATCTTTGTTGTTGGAAAAACCTATTTAGCTATAGTAAATGACCTAGGCCAAGTAAGGGAAAAACTATGCGCACGGATGAACTGACCATGTATGCTGCAAATAACTTTAAAAATTAACTTTAAAAAATAAGGAAAAAGGGGGGAAAAGATGAAAAAGAAGAGAAACAGTCCCCTCTGTAAACATCTTCCTTTAACTCTTTCACTTGGTAATATTTAAAAATTATTGACTTTTAAATAAGTGTCACATGATTAATAATACTAAAAAATATATTGAAAAATATATAATATACATGACAAATCAATTATATGTGATCTAAAATGATTGATCAAAGTAAATATATATATGAACTGAAAAGAAAAACGATGTCATTTGATATACCCGTATATATGGCACCAAAATACCAAAATATCACAAGAAAATAAAAATAAAAAGTGAACCACGTACTAAATGAATCTGACAAAAAAATATAAAAATATAAATAGCTGGCTAGACACCACATCGAGCTCGCATCTTGCCAGAAAGATAACAAAAGAATATTAATACATGAAATTTTACATGAAAATTGGCATTTACATAGAAAATGACATTTATATAAACAAGGGCTCCCAGAATTAGTGTCATAGAGAAAAATAGAAAAAGGGTATCGTTAATTTTAGCAATTATGAATTGGCCAAAAAACAATTAACGTCCACTTCTATATTCAAACCATGTGGCGTATAACATTTTAATTTGTGGACCCAGGACATCTCCAACTTGGAAATGGTTCTCACCAAGTGGCTGCCTCTCCAGTGGGGACTAAATTTATCTATTCCTACAAAAATGGTATTTTTAGGATTTTTGTGATGTACAGTCAAATAGTGTTTAGATACAGAATGTTCAGTGTACCCTAAACGGATATTATTGATATGCTCGTTCAAGCGGACCTGTAAAGGACGTTTAGTCCGGCCCACATATTGTAGCCCACAAGGGCACTGGAGCATATAGACCACCCCTGTTGTGGAACATGTGATGAAAGGTCTAATAGTATAGCTTTTTGAAGTGCACGAAGAACTAAACATAGTAGTTCTCTTGCATTTCAGGCCATTAAGGGAACAAACCTGACATTTGCCACATTTGTAGTACCCTGTAAGGCCAGGCAAAAACTTGGAATCCATACTGGGTGGATTTAGGATGTTAGGGGCTAACTTATCCTTTAGGGAAGGTGCCCCCCTGAAGACGACCTGTGGCCTATCTGGCAAAATACCCCCCAGAATCTTATCACTTTTCAGGATATGCCAATGTTTGCCCACTATATGCTTAATGTTCGCATGTTGGCAAGAGTAGTTAGTGATGAAAGGGTTACAAAATTTGATATCTTTAGCATTATTTGTCCCCACAGTCAATAAGTCACTTCTGTGAACTTCATGGACAGCAGCTAGAGTGGTAGTCAGAAATTCTTCTGAGTACCCTTTTTCCAGAAACCGTTTGGTGAGAAGGTCGGCCTGCTCCACGAATGTAGTATCCTTAGTGCAGTTACGCTTTAACCGAAGATATTGGCTTTTTGGCACCGATCTCAGCCATGATGCATGGTGGCAGCTGTTTTTTGGGATAAATGCATTTCTGTCTGTGGCCTTAAAAAATGTTGATGTAACAAAACCACCATTGCAGACAGAAATGGTCAGGTCTAAGAAATTAATCTTGTCCCGACTGACCTCTCGGCTTAAGTGGATACCTATGTTGTTAACATTCAGAGCATCCAAAAATTGCATCAAATCCTCCTCAGCGCCATCCCAAAGGAGGAGGATGTCATCTATGTATCTAGCCCACAGAAAAATCTGGGGTCTAGATTCAACACAGACGACATCCTCCTCCCACTTGGCCATGAAGAGGTTTGCCAAACTGGGGGCATATTTAGCCCCCATAGCAACACCTCTGTCCTGCCTATAAAATTGGCCATTAAACCAAAAATAATTGTGAGAGGCAGCGTACTCTAGTAATTCCATAATAAACGTGACCTGTCGGTTAGGAAGGTCTGAATCTCTTTTTAGAAAATATGAAACTGCTTCTAGGCCCAATTGATGAGGGATCACAGTGTATAGTGAGGTTACATCTGCTGTAACCATCAGCAAGTTGGCAGGAGGTGTGAGGTCCTTCAATAAATTAATAATGTGTCTCGTATCTTTGACATATGAAGGCATATCGCGCACTAAAGGTTGTAAATAAAAATCAATGTACTTGCCCACCCGAGAGGTAATAGAATCAATTCCACTAACTATAGGCCGTCCCGGGGGGCAAGTAGAGTTCTTGTGTACCTTGGGGAGGTAATAGATAATTGGGGTCCGAGGAGACTCAGGGATCAAAAAGGCCTTTTCTTTCTCATTAAGAATATTGAGGGCGAACCCTTTTGTGACAAGTTTAGTCAACCTCTTTTTATATTTGTTAACCGGATCCAACAATAAGGGGGTATAAGTGTCCGTATCAGCCAATATACGGTACATCTCTTGCATGTAATCCTCCTTGTTGAGGACCACAATACCCCCCCCTTTATCCGCCGGGCGGATGATCACATTTTTGTTGGCGCACAATGATTTAATGCCTAATTCAATATTTTGTTTATTCCTCACATTTTTAACTTTAATGTCCTCTAAATCCTTCAAAGTAAGATCTCTGAAAACCTTTAATGAAGGTGCCAAATGGCCAGGAGGATTATAGGTGGAGGCATTAGATAACCCTGAGTGGACATAATTTTGCAAAAATGTTCTGGAGGGATTAAAGGGGTTAGAGGCCATATGTCGTTGGACACTGAGCTTTCTGATATACTTATGTATGTCCATATATGTGGTGAATTTATTTAAATTCTTGGGAGGGGCAAATTTCAGACCTTTATCTAGGACTGCCAGTTCAGGGCCAGTTAAGGGGTGGGTGCTAAGATTGAAAATACCCTCGCCCACTACATTCTGGCTCTTTTGGGACTGAATGCGCCACCCCCCTCTGGTCCCTCTTTTAGTTCTCCCAACCTTTTTGTGCCTTGTCCTGCGCGGGGAAAACCCCACTGTGGCTGTCCTTGGCCTTCCAATTGAATGTCCTCAAAAGGGTAATGTCCCCCACTGGCACCAAAATCTTCATAAGTTGCCACTGGGGTCTGGTACATCCCACTTCTCGAATCTACATTATTACTTAAGGGCAAAAAACTATTGTGTGTTAACACATTATATCCCCCTTCATAGTCGCCTGTATAATGAACAACATCATTGTCTCTATAGACTGGCAGGGAATTAAAATTGGTCACTCTGGTTTGAATTGACCTTGGGTGGTCGTGATATTGACTGCTTATTTGATTGCCACCTGAATGATTGCCCGGTGTTAATTGGCGAAACTGCCCACCTCTGCCACGAGTACCCCTACTCCCTGAAATGGGATATGTCCCACCTCTGGGGCGGAAGCCAGGGGGAGGAAAAGGTATCCCTCTATGTCCTCCTCCGTTGGTTCCCATGTTATTAGGATTGATGACAGGGGGTCGTTTACCCTTTTTGGGGTGTTTACCCGGGTGCCATTATTCGCAGACCGCTCCTGAGATCCACCCACAGCGTTAGAATAGACAGGAACACCAGCAGTGCCATTAGGGTACATAGCCAAAGGATTTGTATCCATGGCTGGATTGAGCAAACCCTGTTCTTCTGCTAAAAGTTTTCTCTGCCATTCGAAGATCATATGTGAATGATAATCCCCGATATCCCTATTATATTTCTTTTTCTTTTTATTTTTTTGCTCTTTCTCCTCTTTTTCTAACAGTTTAAGCAGGTTTTTAGATCTTTCAAGATATTCATCAGATGTCATGAAAGGAATAAGTTTTTCTTTAATTAACTTAATTTCGTCATCTAGCCTGCTTAATTTACAAGTCTTGCGTTCACCCAAAAACTTGAGGAGGCCTAAGCCAGCATCATTAAAATATTTGTACCAACCTTTAAGGTCAGTTTCACCTTTTTGGGGGGCGATTTCCCACCGGAGACTGCGGGGTACCATTTGTTGTTTTATATATGTGTCTAAAAAGACAATATCCCACTGAGTGTGTAGCTCAGAAACAGTAAGGTTTTTTAGCCTCATAAAGAGACCCCCTAAGTCACCATCCCCCTCTTTAAAGGTCTCAAAGACTCCCTCCGTGTTAACAACACGGTTGGCTCTAAATTCAAATATATCCATTGCTCCAATGTGCAAAAAACAAAGGGGCGAATGATAATTAAATGATAAAGGGTTAACAGCAATGAAGTGATAAAGATACAAAAAACAGCAGCAATAATCAGTATATGGACATAAATAGTAGAAAAAAATATTGCGCTTGTTTAGGATTACACAGTAGAAGCAGCGATCAAAAAGATGTTATACCACATCACACAGAATATAAAAGGAAAAAAGGTCGCGCTAAAAAAATAATAAATGAAAAAAAGTCCTTAAAACAATATAGTCAGATGAACATTGATTGGGTAAAGTTTGTGGGCAATGTATTCAGGTAAAGTTGATCACAGAAAAAGCACAGTCCACCAAAGGAAAAATCATGGGTAATCTTCACCAGGTGAAAAAAGCCGTTTCACACTAAACCAGTGCCAGAAAGATGAGAACCTCCACCAATATGGTATATATACTCTTACCAGATCGGAATGATCCCTGGTTAAAGGAGATCATATACAGCGTGGTAAGAGCCTGGGATCGAAGATAGCCGGGACGGTCAGTGTCCTTAATATGTGAATGGCACTCCCAAATGGTTAATCCGAGGGTATGTAAGAGACAAGGAGCTCACATAGTGTAAAATCTTCATTTAATAGCGTAAAGCAAATAAAATCACTTACAATCAGGTTCGATGTGTAGAGCGTTTCAAAATAAAGCCGGCCGGCTTGGAACATGCAGCCCGTATCCGGGTGGAGAAAAACGCGGTGACGTCAGGACGCCGCCTCCCTACGTTTCGTCGCAAGAGGACTTGGTCACGGGATAACAGGCGGCGTCCTGAATCACCGCATAAATACGTACAAAGCGTCGGATGCAGCCTCGATGTGGTAAAACCATACGATCCGATTTCAGACATCTTTGTTGTTGGAAAAACCTATTTAGCTATAGTAAATGACCTAGGCCAAGTAAGGGAAAAACTATGCGCACGGATGAACTGACCATGTATGCTGCAAATAACTTTAAAAATTAACTTTAAAAAATAAGGAAAAAGGGGGGAAAAGATGAAAAAGAAGAGAAACAGTCCCCTCTGTAAACATCTTCCTTTAACTCTTTCACTTGGTAATATTTAAAAATTATTGACTTTTAAATAAGTGTCACATGATTAATAATACTAAAAAATATATTGAAAAATATATAATATACATGACAAATCAATTATATGTGATCTAAAATGATTGATCAAAGTAAATATATATATGAACTGAAAAGAAAAACGATGTCATTTGATATACCCGTATATATGGCACCAAAATACCAAAATATCACAAGAAAATAAAAATAAAAAGTGAACCACGTACTAAATGAATCTGACAAAAAAATATAAAAATATAAATAGCTGGCTAGACACCACATCGAGCTCGCATCTTGCCAGAAAGATAACAAAAGAATATTAATACATGAAATTTTACATGAAAATTGGCATTTACATAGAAAATGACATTTATATAAACAAGGGCTCCCAGAATTAGTGTCATAGAGAAAAATAGAAAAAGGGTATCGTTAATTTTAGCAATTATGAATTGGCCAAAAAACAATTAACGTCCACTTCTATATTCAAACCATGTGGCGTATAACATTTTAATTTGTGGACCCAGGACATCTCCAACTTGGAAATGGTTCTCACCAAGTGGCTGCCTCTCCAGTGGGTTAATCAGAGTGGTAAATTACTTTCTATAGAATTTTCATTATCATTGTTCTTTTCCTCTTACTTGCAAATTTCAGGCTGTTTAATTACAGCTGTTAGACAAAGTCAGACATAAAAAGGGAAACAATCCATTTTTGTTTCTTTGTACACTTACTTCTCTAAACATAAGTGTCATTCTATTGCTAATATCAGCAAAGTGAGTCACTGGTTCACTAATACTTGGGATGAGGGTTTAAAGTGGAGTTTCCATCCCAATTTTTTTTTTCATTATTGTGCTCATTAGACCTAAAAAAGAAAAAAAAAAACGTTTTTTACTCATCTGGAAATGCCTGTTGCTATGCGGTCCCACGAAATCTGCCTTTGAAATCACCTAGGATTCTGACATCATCTCCCTCTAATGCTTCTGGGAAATGTGTGTCATCATTTCCCAGGATGCAGTGCGCTGTCCAATTATCACTCCCCATCCAAGACTTCCAGGAATTAAGTGCTTGTTGGCTTCACAATGCCTACAAGAAAAATAACATAGTTTTATAAACTATCTTTTTTTGAATAACTATGCGGAGCGGCGGCGGATTGTAAAATAGTAAGTGACTGGATTTATATTATAAAAACACGTGATGAAAGGACATACATTTAAAAAATGCTAATTGTGGTTGGAACTCCGCTTTAACATTCTAGTTCTAGGTTCTAGTTAGCTGTTCTGAAGCACATCAACGTATATATATATTTTTTTCATTTTGGATAGAGTTGGGGAGGGTTATAACTAGGGTTAAGCGAACCCGAACTGTAAAGTTTGGGTTCGTACCGACATTTGTTTTTTTTTGGCCCCGAACCCGAATAATTTGCTGAAAGTTCGGGTTCGGAGTTTGACTATGTAACGGCGCGCTGCACGGCAGCTAATCGCCATTTGTTTTACTTGTGTGACCTAGAAGCCATCACAGTCATGCCTACTAATGGCATGGCTGTGATTGGCCAGTGCAGCATGTGACCGAGCATGTGACCCAGCCTCTATATAAGCTAGAGGCACACAGCACAGCTCGTCACTCTGCTTTAGCTAGGGTAGGGAAAGGCTGCTGCTGCTCTCAGGGACAGATTTAGATTTAGGATTTTCCTGCTTCAGAAATCGAATTACAATACTAAGCGATCTACATAGCATTAGAAAGGTTCCTGATGTTCTTATAGGGAGAGAATTAGATAGGAGTCAGTCCTACTTCACAAATCTAATTGCAGCTGCACTGCATATTTTCCTGTCAGATACTCTGCATTAGATAATTTAGGGTGAAGGTTCATGATTATGCTTATAGGCAGAGAAATAGGAGTCAGTCCTACTTCACAAACCTATATGCAGCTGTACTGCATATGTTCCTGACAGATACTCTGCATATTGCAGCAGCATTGCATGCGTTCCTGTGACATACTCTGCATATTGCACCAGCATTGCATATGTTCCTGTCAGATACTCTGCATATTGCACCAGCACTGCATATGTTCCTGTAACATACTCTGCATTAGCTACAGTACTGTAGGGGAAGGTTCCTAAATGTGCTTATAGGGAGAGAATTAGTTAGGAGTCAGTCAAACTTCACAAATCTAATTGCACCGTCCTATCATTGGTATCATTGGCAGGAATAGTGTCCCATCATTTGTGTCAGTGGGAGAAATAGTGCCATATCATTGGTATCAGTGGGAGGAATAGTGCCCCATCATTGGTATCAGTGGGAGGAATAGTGTCCCATCATTTGTGTCAGTGGGAGAAATAGCGCCCCATCATTGGTATCATTGGGAGGAATAGTGCCCGATCTGTGTCAGTGGGAGAAATAGTGCCCCATCGTTGGTATCATTGGGAGGAATAGTGACCCATCATTGACAGGAATAGTGTCCCATCATTTGTGTCAGTGGGAGAAATAGTGCCCCGTCATTGGTATCAGTGGGAGGAATAGTGTCCCATCATTGGTATCAGTGGGAGGAATAGTGTCCCATCATTTGTGTCAGTGGGAGAAATAGTGCCCCATCATTGGAATCATTGGGAGGAATAGTGTCCATCATTTGTGTCAGTGGGAGAAATAGTGCCCCATCATTGGTATTATTGGGAGGAATATTGTCCCGTCATTGGTATCACTGGCAGGATTAGTGTCCCATCATTGGCAGGAATATAGTCCCATCATTTGTGTCAGTGGGAGAAATGGTGCCCCATTATTGGTATCATTGGGAGGAATAGTGTCCCATCATTGGTATCATTGGCAGTAATAGTGTCCCATAATTTGTGTCAGTGGGAGAAATAGTGCCCCATCAGTGATATCATTGGGAGGAAGCGTGTCCCATCATTGCCAGGAATAGTGTCCCACCATTTGTGTCAGTGGGAGAAATAGTGCCCCATCATTTGTATCAGTGCGATGAATAGTGTCTCATCATTTGTGTCAGTGGGAGAAATAGTGCTCCATCATTGGTATCATTGGGAGAAATAGTGTCCCATCATTTTTTTTAACCACTTCAGCCTTTACCCGACGTTCGAGACCAGCTCTTGAGCTGATACTTCTCACGTCTCCATTTATGGTTTGCATCATCTGTGGTAAGAATTTTTAATATTGATTACTCCTCCATTAGTGCATCCTTTGTGATATAAAATATTTTCGTGTTTTTTTTCCCCCCCACGAGGGAAGAGGAGTTTTGCAGTCATCAGAACAACAAATCAGTGCACTGAGAACCGATATTAGCCATATTTTGTCACGGGTGGAGGAGGCAGAGACCAGGCTGGAAAGGCAAGAAATAGAACTAAATCATCTAAAAGAGCAACATTCCATAATGAAACATAACCAGAGATCCCTGCAATACCGATTAGAAGATCAAGAGAACCGAAATAGAAGGCAAAACCTGAGAATTCGATCTATCAAAGAAGAAAGGGGTGAAGACCTGAGAAAAATTTTGAACAATCTGTTTCTCCCTCTACTGGACAATGGCTCAGAAGAACCCCTTAAAATAGAGTGGGTTCACCGTATCGGAAGAGTGAGGGAAAGAGAGGTCGAAAGACCAAGAGATATAATAGCCAGGTTCAGATACTATGAAGATAAGGCAGAAATCTGGTCTAGATTGCAAGGAAAGTCACCCCTGTGCTATGGGGGGGTCGAGATCCAGATTTTCACAGATTTGCCATGGGAAACCCTCGCCAGGAGGAGGCATCTAAAACCCCTACTGGAACAGATGCGATTGCAAAATATTAAATACCAGTGGGGGTTCCCCGCGTGCCTTATAGGACAGAAAGATGGGATCTTAGCAAAATTGGCATTTCCAGAGGAGCTATCAGGGTTCTGCCGTAAACTGGATATGCATATTGTGGAATTACCGGGATGGGTTGAATAAGCTCACTTTGTCTCAATTAGTCTCAAAGCAGCATGGGGGGGAGGCGGGGTTCGGGGGGAGGGGGGAGAGAGGGGAGCAGAGGGGGGGCTCTCTGCGAGGGTCTAGGTTAGTCCCTCTCCTAAAAAGATCGCCTCTTAATTTCTTGGGGGGCACAGGAGAGGGCCAGGCGTTGGGCAGCGTACACCTCACCATTTAGGAACCAGAGGGCAAAAGGGAGGGGGTCCTTACTTTGGTTCAGAGGCGATGATTGGGCCTAGGAAGGGGGGAGGGGGTGGGCGGGGTTAAGGGAGGGTTAGGGGGGAGGGGCACGAGAGCGAGAGGGATACCCCAAAAGGGAAGGGGGGAGGGAACGTGGCTCCCAGTGACTCGGACAGGAATATATGGTTAAATGAAGACTAGGAAGGAATGGCAGACATTAAGTTTTTGTCATACAATGTTAAAGGCTTGAATTCCGCTCGGAAAAGATTTAAGATCTTAGAGGAGATTAAACACTATAGAGCAGATGTAGTTTTTATACAGGAATCGCATCTATCCCTAGACTCAAATGTCAAGTTGTACTCACCCATGTACCCAACCTGGTACTATGGCGATTCTATCTCCAAACGCTCTAGAGGTGTGGCAATCGGCTTTGCTCAAGGTATTCGGTTTGTTCTAGAGGCAAGACTGACAGACCCGGATGGCAGATTTTTATTTTTAAAAGGAAAATTAGGTGATACTACACTCTAGCAAACATTTATGCCCCAAATACACATCCAATCAAATATCTTGGTAGAATCCTCGATAAACTGGCTAACTTTACGGAGGGCTGCACGATTTTGATGGGTGACCTAAACTTTAGTATGAACTTGAGAGAAGACAGTACGTCCCGTGTGAGGCAGACAACTAACGTCCAGCTACAAAAAATAAAACATAAGATGCACGACAACCAACTAGTAGATGTATGGAGGGCCCTGCACCTAGGCGTACATGACTACACGTTCTTCTCCCCCCCACACGGAATGTGCTCTCGGATCGATTACATCCTGGTGGACCATCGGCTGTTGGATCTGGTGACCGAAGCTGACATAGGCATTATAACTATGTCGGATCATGCCCCAGTCACCATGAAAATCAAATCATCGATACTAAAGCACCAACAGTCGATATGGTACCTTAATGATAGCTTGATCCGAGACGACACGTGAGCAGGCAGGGTGGAAGAGGAACTTAAACAATTCTTTTTAGCCAATGATACAGAAGAGATTTCAACTGCATCAGAGGGGTGTTAATATCCGAGGGTGCAAGAAAAAAAAACGAAAGACAACGGAAGCGTATAGCGTTGGTTAAGGAAATAACGATTCTGGAACAATACCACAAAGAACAGGGACGAAACGAGACGTATTTGAACCTAACCCTAAAAAGAGACGAACTTAAGGAGATCATGGAACAAGAAGCTAGGCAAAATTTTAAGAGTATTGCCAGAGAGAGGTACCTTTGGGGTAATAAACCTAGTAGGCACCTTGCGAAAATGGCACAAAAAAAAATCTAGGAACTATATTGAGAAAATCAAAAGGAAAAATGGGGACCTGGTTCACTCATCCAAGGAAATAGCCGAAACTTTTAAAAATTATTATGAGGAACTTTACTTGATTAACCAAGTTAAGTGGCAAGCGGGGGAGAAATAGGCTAAAATTCGAGAATTTTTTGAGAAGGCGGGACTACCCAAGATGAAGGAGCTTGAAAAAACAATTCTGGATAGACCTATAACATAAGAAGAAATTAAGAATGCCTTAAAAAATACGGCAGGTGGCAAAAGCCCAGGCCCAGACGGTTTTTCGTTTTTTTACTATAAGAGATTTAGTCATATTTTGATACCGATAATATGAAGATATTTCAATGGCCTAGGATCCGATAATGAAACCAGTAAGGAAGCTCTAGCCGCCTCGGTGGTAATTATCCTGAAAGAAGGGAAAGATAGTTCAACGTGCTCAGGATATAGACCAATCTCTTTATTAAATACCGATACCAAGCTCTTTGCCAAAATCCTAGCGGAGCGATTAAAAAAGGTTATGCACAGGTTAATCCATCCTGACCAGGTTGGGTTCGTCCCCAACAGAGAGGGCAAGGATAATGGCATTAGAGCACTTCTTCTGCTCGAGAGGGTAAGGCAGAGTGGGTCCCCAGGGCTATTCCTGTCGGTAGACGCTGAGAAAGCTTTCGACAGGGTAGACTGGGGACTCATGATGCAGACCCTCGAAGTAATGGGAATAGGAGATCGGCTAATTGGATGGATTAAAACATTATATCATCATCCCTCTGCAAAAATTAAAATCAACGGTATATTTTCAGAGTCTTTTGAAATGAAGAATGGGACAAGGCAGGGGTGCCCCCTGTCCCCCCTCCTCTTCATATTGGCATTGGAACCACTGCTTGCCACGATCCGCAAGGACCCTGAAGTCAACGGGGTCAGAGTTGAAGAGGAAGAGCATAAACTGGCAGCCTTCGCCGACGATGTGCTGTTCTTTCTCTCCAACCCGGCAAAGTCAATACCCAAGCTCCTAACGACATTACAACAATATGGTAGTTTTTCCAATTATAAAATCAACGTATCAAAATAAACGGAAATATTAAATATAAACCTTAATAAAAACGAAGAAAAGCAGGTAAAAAAGATTTGCGCCTTCCCTTGGAAGAAAGAACTCAAATACCTCGGTATAAAATTAGCCAACACGGTCCAGAAGATGCATAAAATAAACTATGTGCCCTTATTAAATGAGATAAAAAAGGAATTAAACCCATTAACCAGTTAAGGACCCCCGCACGCCTATGTACGTCCACAACATGGCTCGTACAGGCACAAGGGCGTAAATTTACGTCCTCGCCTTAGTGCGGTTCGGGGGTCCCATCGGGACCCCCTCCGCGGCGTGCGGCGGTCCCCCTGGCTCTGGGAGCGATCGCCGACGAGCGGGCGGATGTCCGTGTTTTCCGCCCCCCCCCCGCGATCGCTCCCAGCCAATGGGAGCGCGCTCCCAGCCTGTCACTTCCTCCTCCTGTGTTTACACAGGAAGGAGGAAATGATGTAATCTCTCATCGCAGCGCTGTTTCCCAGCGCTTCTGATGAGAGAAGACATCCACAGTAAGTGTGCACCAACACTGACACACACTCACATAGGCATATTAACCCCTTGTGATCGCCCCCCCCCGCCCCCCTGTCACAGTGTCACTGAATGCAGTGATTTAATCACTGCATTTAGTGTCAGTGTGACAGGCACTGTAAAAAACAGTTAGTGTTAGGTTCAGGATAGCCCCCCCACCCCCCCTAATAAAGTTTTAACCCCCTGATCACCGCCCTAGTTAACCCTTTCACTCCCTATTGCCAGCGTCACTAAGCGATCATTTTTCTGATCGCTGTATTAGTGTCGCTGTTCCCGCTAGGTAGCTATTTTTTTTATTACGATTTTTTTTTTTTACTAAAGACATGTGGCTAAATAAATTTTGGCCTAAATGTTTTACTAAAATTTAGTTTATTTGATTTTTTTTATAACAAATAGTAAAAAAATAGTGATTTTTTTCAAAATTGTCGCTCTATTTTAGTTTATAGCGCAAAAAATAAAAATCGCAGAGGCGATCAAATACCACTGAAAGAAAGCTCTATTTGTGGGAAGAAAAGGACGCAAATTTTGTTTGGGAGCCACGTCGCACGACCGCGCAATTGTCTGTTAAAGCGACGCAGCGCCGAATTGTAAAAACACCTTGGGTCATTTAGCAGCGTAAGTGTCCGGGTCTTAAGTGGTTAATAAACGATTAATAAACCCATCTCATGGATAGGTCGCATTAATATGCTGAAGATGACAATTGTACCTAAAATACTATATAAATTCCTATTAATACCAATTGCTTTATCCCAGCAATTCCTTAGAATCCTCAACTCCCTACTAATGAACTATGTTTGGAAAAACAAAAAGCACAGAAAGTGTCCCATCATCTGTGTCAGTGGGAGAAATAGTGTCCCATCATTTGTGTCAGTGGGAGAAATAGTGCCCCATTATTGGTATCAGTGGGAGGAATGGTGTCCCATCATTTGTGTCAGTGGGAGAAATAGTGCCCCATCATCGGTATCATTGGGAGAAATAGTGTCCCATCATTTGTGTCAGTGGGAGAAATAGTGCCGCATCATTGGTATCAGTGGGAGGAATAGTCTCCCATCATTGGTATCATTGGGAGGAATAGTGTCCCATCATTTGTGTCAGTGGGAGAAATAGTGTCCCATCATTGGTATCATTGGGAGGAATAGTGCCCCATCATGTGTGTCAGTGGGAGAAATAGTGCCCCATCATTGGTATCAGTTGGAGGAATAGTGTCCCATCATTCGGGAAGGTTCCTGCTTGTCAAGATTATTTGTTTTTATTTTTATGTATGTTATGTTATTTTAAGTTATTTCCCTATCCACATTTGATTGCAGAGTACTTGCCATGCTATTACCAACATGTTGCTGCCATTTGCAGCCCTCTAGCGCTTTCCCTTAGTTTTATAGAGACATTAAAGTAGTCAAAAGTCTGGGTCCCCATTGACTTCAATGGGGTTCGGGGTCAAGTTCGGGTCCCAAACCCGGACTTTTTTCCGAAGTTCGGCCGAACCCCGCCGAACCCAAACATCCAGGTGTCCGCTCAACTCGTTATAACCTCAAAGGTCTTCTAATCCCTCTCCATACTTTAGGTAAAAAAATCATTAGACAGGTGTTAAAAGCATTAGCCTGGCTGTATTTCCCTGTATTTGTTGTCTAATACCATTATTACTTATGATCATCAGTTTCATCTAGTGGCCATAACATGGTATCTTTTGCTGAGTTATTTCAGGAAAATACTGTATTATGGCCACTAGATGGAACTGACATGAATTTTTTATACATGGACCCCAAGCCGCGTAAAATATGTATCCTTTTAACCACTTCCTTCCCGCCAGACAACTATATATGTCCTGTCTTTGAAGAGAAATACAGTTGTTATGATAGTAGTTAGCTACCATAACCCCGGTATCCTCTTCAAGAGCCGGCGGTTTTCTTCCAGATAAAAGTGGTCTCTGCAACGGATTCGCCGAAAGATCACTTTTAACGGCGGCGGGAGAGGGGCTCACCGCGCTCCGGTGCCCTCCACTTACCATGGCCATCGGTAGCGGCAGAGGCCATCCTGACCTGTCCCTAGCCTGAAATGGAGACGAGTGAGGGGAAGATGGTCCCCACCCATCTTCAAGTCCTTGCAGGGTGGAAGCGACGTCAAAAGGGCCATTGTATTATTATTATTTTATTTTATTTTTTCAAATGACAATTTCTTTTCTTTTTTAATTTTAGTGTAAATATGAGATCTGAGGTCTTTTTGACCCCTCATGTTTTTTTTCTATTACAAGGGATGTTTACACTCCTTGTAATAGGAATAAAAAAGTGACAACATTTCAGATTCAAATAAATAAGAAAAGAAAATTGAAACGCACCCCACCCCGCCGAGCTCGCGTGCAGAAGCAAACGCATATGTGAGTAGTGCCCGGATATGAAAGCGGGGTTCAAAACACACATGTGAGGTATCGTAGCGATCGGTAGAGCGAGAGCAATAATTCTAGCCCTAGACCTCCTATGTAACTCAAAACATGCAACCTGTAGAATTTTTTAAACATCGCCTATGGAGATTTTAAAGGGAAAAAGCGTGACATGTTGGATATCAAATTACTCGGCTTAACATTATCTTTCACAATATAAAAAAAATTGTGCTAACTTTACTGTTGTCTTATTTTTTTATTTAAAAAAGTGTATTTTTTCCAAAAAAAGTGTGCCTGTAAGACCGCTGCGCAAATACGGTGTGATAGAAAGTTTTGCAACGACCACTATTTTATTCTTAGGGTGTTAGAACCCCCAAACATTATATATATATATATATATATATATATATATATATATATATATATATATATATATATATATATACACATATATATATATATATATATATATATATATATTTCTAAGTATTTTTATAGCAAAAAAAACGTTTTTAACTTGTAAACACCAACTCTCACAAATAGGCTTGGGTCTGTAGTGGATAAGAACAACCAGGGATACTCTCGTTGTGTGCCAATGATGATCTGAAAATGCACACACTGCACTTCTTTATTGGTTATACTGTAGACAAGAGATAACATTTTATTTAAAATTTTTATTAATTTTTAGAATGATGCTATGGTGCACAGAAGTATAGTATGCATACACTCCCATTTTAATAATTGGTCCTTGACTCAAGTATATAAAGACATCAGTCTACCACCTGTCCAGTTATCCGGTGATTATCAATCTTTGCTGCAACGTTCCTGCTTGCTAATCCTGTGTAGAGTAACCTGTACATCATCTGCTGAGGGGAGGCTAAACATCAATAACTGGTCCAGAGACTTTTGTCTTTTCGCATTAGAATTTAGCAGGAAATAAAGGTACTCATGCCACACAGCATCCTCGTGCCACCTGTTTGCTCTACCAGGGGCCCTAAGCTGGAGGTCTAATGCCTCATACACATGACCAGTTTTCTCTCCGGGAATCCCGGCGGGAAAAATGAGAACATGTTCTTTTTTTTCCTGTCGTGATTCCCGGCGGTCTTTTTCCCAGCAGTTTTCCTATGGGAAACACTATGGTGGAGCATACACACAGACGTTTTCCTGCCAGAAAACGGCCGTGTGTAGGGGAAAAACCTGCCGAGCCGGTTCTTGGCTTTCCCCTCGGGTTTCCCGGCAGTAAAAAGTCCGCTGGGAAACCCGCTCGTGTGTACAAAGCATAAGAGATGCCATCCTCATCTCTTCTGGCTTCTCTTCAAAGTATGTCCCATCCACCCTAGACACTAAAGAAGAAATTTGACAGAACACCTAAATGAATATGAGTGAGTGAGTGAGAAACCTATAAAGTGCAACACTTGCGAACTGAATCGCCTCTGGGCGCTGTTTCAATTCCTTCAGTAAGGAAACCCTTTATGCCTGAGCACAGTCTCTTGATGTGCAAAACTGATAGAGACATACCCCAAGCGACTTACATCTGTAATCGCAGCAAAAGGTGGCGCTACAAAGTATAAACTTAAGGGGGCTGAATAATTTTGTACGCTCAATTTTTCAGTTTTTTATTTGTTAAAAAAGTTTGAAATATCCAATAAATTTCGTTCCACTTCATGATTGTGTCCCACTTGTTGTTGATTCTTCACAAAAAAAATTACAGTTTTATATCTTTATGTTTGAAGCCTGAAATGTGGCAAAAGGTCGCAAAGTTCAAGGGGGGCGAATACTTTCGCAAGGCACTGTGTATATATATATATAAATATATATATATATATATATATATATATATATATATATATATATATACTGCTCAAAAAATGTAAAGAACACTTTTGAGACAGAACTCCTGGGATCTGGTCAGTAACAGAGGAGGAGGGGTGTATACAGAGGGGGTTGTTAATCAGTTTAAGCTGATTTGCTGTTAATTGAAATTAACAATAGGTGCACTAGATGGGCAACAATGAGACGACCTCCAAAACAGGAATGTTTTTTCAGGTGGAGTTCTGACATTTTTTTTTTCCCTACTCATCTTTTGTGACTGTTTTTCACTAGTTTTTCATTTGGCTAGGGTCAGTGTCACTACTGGTACCATGAGGCGATACTTGGACCCTATAAAGGTTGCACAGGCAGTCCAACTCCTCCAGGATGGCACATCAATACGTGTCATTGCCAGAAGGTTTGCCGTGTCTCCCAGCACAGTCTCAAAAGCATAGAGGAGATTTCAGGAGACAGGCAGTTACTCTAGGAGAGCTGGACAGAGCCGTAGAAGGTCCTTAACCCATCAGCAGGACCGGTATCTGCTCCTTTGTGCAAGGAGGAACAGGATGAGTACTGCCAGAGCCCTACAAAATGACCCCCAGCAGGACACTGGTGTGAATGTCTCTGACCAAACAATCAGAAACAGACTTCATGGGGGTGGACTGGGGGCCTGACGTCCTCTAGTAGTGTGCTCTGTGCTCACTGCTGGACACTGTGGAGCTCAATTGGCATTTTCCGTTGAACACCAGAATTGGCAGGTCCGCCACTGGTGCCCCATGCTTTTCACAGATGACAGCAGGTTCACCCTGAGCATATGTGACAGACATGAAAGGGTCTGGAGAAGCCACGGTGAACTTTATCCTGCCTGTAACATCGTTCAGCATGACCGGTTTGGTGGTGGGTCAGTGATACTCTGGGGAGGCATATCCATGGAGGGATGCACAGACATCTACAGGCTACACAATGGCACCCTGACTGCCATTAGGTATTGGGATGATCCTTGGAACCATTGTTAGACCCTACGCTGGTTCAATGGGTCCTGGGTTCCTCCTGGTGCACGACAATGCCCGGCCTCATGTGGCGAGAGCATGCAGCCAGTTCCTAGAGAATGAAGAAATTGATACCATTGAATGGCCCCCATGCTCACCTGACCTAAATCCAAAAGAACACCTCTGGGACATTATGTTTAGGTCCATTCGGACCCGCCAGGTTGCACCTCAGTCTGTTCAGGAGCTCAGCGATGCTCTGTTCCAGATCTGGGAGGAAATACCACAGGACACCATCCGTTGCCTCATTAGGAGCATGCCCTGATGTTGTCAGGCATGCATACAACCACTTGGGGGCCATACTACTGAGAGCCATTCTGAGTTGTTGCAATGAAATTTCAGCAAAATGGACTAGCTTGCTGCATACATTTTTATTACTTTGATTTTTGGGGTGTCTTTGAATTCAGCCCTCTGTAGGTGGATAATTTTCATTTCCATCAAAAGATGTGCCATCCTTTCATTCCTAATACATTACCCAGTCCATATCAGGGCCGTCTTAATAGCATCATGGGCCCCCAGGCAAAGTAATGCTCTGGGGCCCCTACAACGGAGACAGTGAACAATCATTCTGTACAACAAAGAAACAGTGGGAAAATACTACATACATAAAGTAACAAAGCTGTCCTGTGCATATAATATATCTGCTAGATTGATATCCCCCCAGCATGTCCCCTCTACACCCTAGATATTCCCCCAAGCACTGTAACCATATACCATAAGGCACCCCTTGTATTGTGACCCCACTACATCCCTGATACCCCCTACACTGTGGCCTCTCTAAATCCTTTATACCTCTAGCACTATAGCCACCCAAGCTACCCCAAGCATTGCTACCTTTATACACCCCAGATCCTCCCTCAGCATTGTTTTCTCCCATACAACTTTGATATCCAGCAGCACCATTATTCCATCCACGTAGTACCGCCTTTTCCAGTGGAGATACAGTGCAAGTAAAAATTTGGCTCTGTGCCCACCTCCAGTACTGGACCCACCTATACCAATAAAGCAGGTTGGAGGAGGGGCGGAGAAGGGAGCATCCCTCTGGGCATTCCAGGCCTTTCGGTGCAAACAGTGCTGGACAGATGGGCTCACTATCACACCATCCACAATGCTACTTCCGCAGGTGGGCTCCATGTGCTGCCGACTCAGCAGCTCCAACACCAGCTCCTACCCCACAGCCTTCGAGTCCCAAGCATTCAAGCTGCATGGAGCGGGGTCAGAGCATCACTGGCACTCTGGCCCTGCCCCTTCCTGCTGGCTGTAAAATAAGAGGTATTGTACTGCACAGCGCATCGCTGCCAGCCTGCCTCCCCTGTGTATCCATCACTCTCAGTGCCATCATGGGGCCCCCAATTTCAGGGCAGTGTGGGGTCAAGGACCAGCTGCTTTGGGGAAAGTGCAGGGGCCCCCCATGCAGCTGGGGCCCCTGGGAAGTGCCCAGGTGTGCTCTCTCATTTAGGCAGCCCTGGTCCATATCAGTATATATATCCAGCATGGGATTTTTGCCCGTTGAGATCTGATATGTTTTCAAAGTGTTCCTTTAATTTTTTTGAGCAGTATATATATATATATATATATATATATATATATATATATATATATATATATACATACAGTATCTCACACAAGTGAGTACACCCCTCACATTTTTGTAAATATTTTATTATATCTTTTCATGTAACGACACTGAAAAAATGACACTTTGCTACAATGTAAAGTAGTGAGTGTATAACTTGTATAACAATGTAAATTTGCTGTCCCCTCAAAATAACTCAACAGACAGCCATTAATGTCTAAACCGCTGTTTAGGAAGGGGACGCTTTGCACTTTGCCTGAAAGCTATGCTATTTGGAACATGACATGTCATTTTTGTCTTTTTTAGACTTACCGTATAATACATTTTAAGTGCAGCAATCATTGTTTGGATTTGTCTATATAAGAGCTTAATTTCCTGCTCTCTAGCTATATTTCTTTATGATTTAACTACCAATGTTTTCACCAATATGAGGTAGGAAATTCATATTTGTTAAAATATGCAGCTGTCAAGTCTTAACTTTCTAATTGATTCAGTGTTCTTTGAGAGACCTGTGTACTGACCCAGTCTTTATTTATACGACTGTTCATTTACATGGATCACATTTATTTAAAGATTTTTGTTCTTGGTTTAAACACCACAGTCATCTGCATGCATAGGCAGATTAAGTCTCTAATCAAAACATCCCCAGTAATCATTAGGCATGACATTAAACAGTGTAAGGCTAATTACACTCCCCTGAAGAATTTCTTTGTGAACATATTGCAAAAGACTGTTGAGAAATCTTGCCCAAAATACAAGACGTTTAAACCAATTTTATCAACCAGCTAAAGCTCATTTACTAATACAATGCCAGACACAATCTCCTCCTAATTAACAAAGTCTTGGAAGCTGGCATGCTACGGGTTTTTGCTAAATCATAAGGGACCAGACTAGGTTGCTCACCTTGCGCATTGCAATGATTTAAAATTCTAAATAGAAATAAGATTATGCTCTTCTCTGCTGTCTCGTCTAATAACCTTTGCCTCACATAACCAAATCAACAGCAGCACATTACTAATATGAATATCTACAAATTACAAGGTGTGGAGTCACTTGCATGTTACTCATTTGTCACTAATTTAGGAGAGCTATCACTCAGGCAGGTTTTAAAGCAAACCTATCACTTTGACAGGCCACTAGAAAGATTTATTTTAAACCAGCACATAGGTGATAGATAAATATTTAGAACCCCAATAAGTAAAATGCAGCCAGCATCTTTTTTCTGCAAGCTGTGATTGGCTAATTAAAAACACTTAAGTTGAAGATTCTGATTTTAAAGCAGGGTTCCATCTGGATGTTTTTTTTTTGTTTTTTTTTTAAACACTCCCTTGATGTTTGGACCTAATTGAATACCAAACTGTGTTAATATTTAATGTTGGTTTTATATTTATATATATCAAACTAACCATGCTGTCCTCTCTAAGTCAGCTCCCATCTTAATTTGGGCATGTGAAGCCCCCTGGTATCTCCTTCCGGGGTATGGCGCTGCTGGCTACCCAGCATGCACCTCCCGGTCTCAGGCATGTGCATAAACTACAAAGCGTGGTGCACTTATTACCAGTGGAGGATGCCCATTGATTGGGATTCATTAAACTTTGTGGCGAGGCAAAAACCGGAAGAGGAGCAGTTACCCTGTACAAATAAGGTAATCAGACCACAGAAAAAAAAATGTGCAAAGAGAATTCTACTGCGCTGCTGCGAGTGTTGGAATGTGACCAATAGAACCGTGAACTAAAGCTGCTGTATCTATAGGTAACAAGCCGCTAGTGAATATGTAAAAAAGAGAGTGATAAGCGCTAAAGTAAATGTGAAAAGTGTACAATGATATATACGTGCAATATAAATCAAATCAGAATCAAACAAAATCACACAAAGTGCTGAGCTGGTGAGTGGTGAAGCAAGCTAACACAATAAATGTAGGTAGCTACACCCTATAGGCTGGGTGAGCAATGTGTAACAAAATAATAGTCTATGGTGAAGAGACACGATGGGTTAAGGTTGACTGGTGGGTCTTCTGTGAGGGGTGAGCTCATCCAGAAAACGATCTCATATTGCCCTTACTTTAGGGTGATGGTAATAGTGCAGTCGGTAGGCAATGGTGGTTCCTTTTCTTGTATTCTCTATGGGATATCCTGACGCTGTATATAGAGTGATCGTCCGTGGTGGAGGTCCAGGATCTAGCAGCTCATGATGCCAAGTGGAAGCGTGGGATAAAGAATACCAAAAATAGTGAAGCCCGTATAACAAGAGGGGGGTTTAATAAAAAATAAGCCTCTTACATGAAGGTTATAAAAAACGCGCCAAACAAACAGCTGAGTACAGAGCACGGCGAATACAAACGCCGTCTTGCGTCTGTTAGCCTCCGGTTGGCTGTGAGTGTCACGTGGTCGCACTTCCTACGTCGTTACGTCACGGTCTCGTGACTTCTTCATCCCTGAAGAAGTGGATTCCTTCTTTGCCCCCCCCCCACCCCCTTGTCCAGAAGTGGATGAAGGCCCCTTTTTTCCATGATCTTTTTGGCTCCTGTAATCCCCAGATATCTATATCTATATCACTAGACAAGATAATTGACATTGAATTGACATTATGGGAATTTTTTATGATAAAGGCACTTGCTATGGTTTTGTGTGTTTATTTACCATCTTACTTTGTTTGTGAATGAGTAACCAGAGGTAGAATTGTAGATGTGCCCCTTACTCACTCATTTAAAGTGATATTTTTACACAAAGCAGCCTGGGTCCTTCAATTCTTGGGTCCCCACCAGCACTCCTGGCCCCTCCCTCCTGCTGAGTCCCCCAGAGCAAGCAGCTTGCAATAGGAGCACTTAAGCAGGCTAGCTCCTGAGCCACTGCTCTGCATGTCCATGCACACACAGAGCCATGGCTCAGGCCCTCCCCATCTCTCTCCTCATTTGCTCACTGGCTGTGATTAACTGTCTCAGCCAATGAGGAGGGAAAGTTCCTGGAAAGCCGAGGCTGTGGTGCACATTGCTTGTTCGAGTAAGTATTAGGGGGGGCCTGAGGAGTTGCACACCAAAGGTTTTTTACCTTAATGCATAGAATAACTAACCCAAGTAAAAAAGACATATATATGTACCTATTTTAAGTCCATAGTCATGTGATCCCCTTGGTCAGCCTGCAGCAACTGTAGGAGAGGAGAGAATGCTTAACAATGGGTGGTAAAGCCTGGAACAGTGATGTCACCCATAGGCTCCAATGGCTTATCTGTTGTTGTCGTTCCCTCCTCTCCCCTGGAGCTGCCTCTGGCTGACACAGGGAACCTGGACCATGTGGCCAGACTGAAGCAGCCTAAGAATAGGTTAGTTATTCACATTCTATTTAGATCACTGCATTCAGTGACACTGTGACAGGGGGTGGGGGGGGGCGATCACAAAGGGCTAATGTGCCTATGTGTGTGTGTGTGTGTCAGTGTTGTGTTGGTGCACACTTACTGTGGATGTCTTCTCTCATCAGCAGCGGTGGGAAACACCGCTGCGATGATAGGTGACATAATTTCCTCCTTCCTGTGTAAACACAGGAGGAGGAACTGTCACGAAGGGGAGCGCTCCCATTGGCTGGGAGCGATCGCGGGGGGGGCGGAAAACACGGACATCCGCCCGCTCGTCGGTGATCGCTCCCAGAGCCAGGGGGACCGCCGCACGCCGCGGAGGGGGTCCCGATGGGACCCCCGAACCGCACGAAGGCGAGGACGTAAATTTACGCCCTTGTGCCTGTACGAGCCATGTTGTGGCCGTAAATGTGCGTGCGGGGGTCCTTAAAGTGGAAGTAAACCCTTCTATCATTTTCAGCCAAGGAAGCTGCCATCTTGGCCTATGTTTAATCTTCAACTGCCGTGGTGCTGCACATGTGATCAGTTATGACACCAGCCATTGGATGGTTTGACAGTTTGGTTGAGAGCACAACCAATGTGACAGTTGGCAATCCCGGCATGCCGGAAATTTAACTGCTTTTTGAAACTGTTAAATTGATGGGTTTACTTCCGCTTTAAGTGGTTAACAATGGTACTACAGGTGATCCACACTTATCTGTGCCAGAGATTTAGCACCCACGTCTGCATCTTTCATGTAAAGTATAGATGGCCAGCCATAAGCCAAGTCTATAATTGTTTGTCACACATTCAGACAGAACAGTAAAGAAATGAGAGCTGAATGTAATTTATACTCTTCACTTATATGGCTTGCTCCAGTTTGACCCCTGCTTTCTGTCTGACGCAGAAGAGACACACCATACCATATAATCACATCTATTTTACACTAGCAGTGTACAGCATATATTTTTTCATCTTTGCATAGCTGTGAAGGTATGGAAGACAAGAGAGAGGAAGATAGCTCAATTATGCTTTTAAAGACCAATTTGAGCCAAAATGTTTCCTTTATTTATGGAAAAACATGGGAAAAGTAAGCTCTTCTGCAAAGTGCTGCCCATCTTGTTAAGGGGGTTTCAGTTCACCCTGTGTCCCAGTGACAAGGATAAGTGTAGCACCCTCTAACTAGGTGCTAGTGTAAATAGATTTTTTTTTCTGGTAGTGTAGGTAAATGTGGCTTGGTTGGCAGCCAAGCCTGTGTTGAATCTGGGTCAGAGTTGAGGGCCTCAGGGAGGGATGATTCATTAAACAGCACCTCTGGTACCTCCCCTACTTGCTGGAACATTGGAGGAGCTTCCAGAAGAATAAATGGGAGGTTAAGAGGAGCTGTTTGAAGTATTTAGGAGAGCCCCAGCCAATCCCCAGCAAGTGGGCTTGCAGGGGGCTGACACCATTTAAATACTTTGGGGTCATGCCGGCAGGAGGCAGTCAGGTGGAAGCTGGAGATAGAGTGCTGAGGAGGCTGGTGGTGGCCCTTGAGGGTACTCCCTGGTCTGGAGGGGTGACTATGGGCCTGTGGCTCGGGTGCTGGAGGGATCTTCTAACAACACACAGAGGAGTCATGTCCTAGATGCATGGGAGCAGGTGTGAGGACAGTGGGATAGAGTCAGCACATCCAGGAGATCTCCAGGGAGAATACAGACAGGGGGCTGGTGAGTGTGCAGTCAGAGAGGACTGTGGAGAAGTAGCCGGGTGGGCTAGTGAAAGGGGCAGCTGCAGCCAGGCGGCCTGGCAGTGCCTGAAGAGGTTGTGCTGGGATCAGTAACCACAGGGATGTAGCTGGACGCTGGACTATTTCTCTACACACCAAAAGGGCCCCAGGTCCCTGCCTGTAAAGGGCTTTTGCTAATCTGGTCAAGTGATTTTGCCAGATTCACTAAAGTGTCCCAGCTGTGTCTGTGTTTTCTACAAGCGAGTGAGTGCTAGAGGAGGAGGAGTGTATATAACTAAACAAATGGAAGAATTTTCCCTTTCTGAAGTCAAGTGGGCATCCCATAATTCCCCTAATCCCTTTCCAAGTTTTTTCCCTCAATAAATACAAAACAAAGTGCTGGACTGTTCATCGACAGGGACATTTTCTCCATCGTTTAGTGAATAAGGTGAAGCTCAGCTGACTTCTATCATCTAATCATATGCACGCTAAAATGCTGTTTTTTTTTTTCTTATTTGTATATTCTGGGTATTCTTATACAAAATTTAATTTTACCACATTCACTAAGTTCTGTGAAAATTTCTTTGCTAAATTAACAGATTATTTTCTTTTAGTAAATCAAAGCAAAGACTTGCTAAACAAGTTGGAGGTGGACACATTTCCTTAAAGGAACACTAAAGGTTTGTTTTTTATTAGATCAATTGATTACTGTAAGCTAGAGCATTTAAATATCACTTACCTCGTTTTTCCTTTTGACCTCCAAAATACAGTAATCCAGGTTTGAAAATGCCATTTCCTGTCTCTCCTCTTCTTGCTTTGCACCAGCACCTGAGCTGTTTTGCATGGTGGAAAGCAGAATGTGCTCACCCCCTCCCTTTGACTACAGCCCTGCGTGAAGATGCTCTCTTATCCCTCACAGGCATGGAGGCTAAGCCTAATGGGAACTGTAGTTCCCATTAGGCCATGATGCAGCAAGAATGAATGCGCACTGCAAACCAGGAAGTCAGTGAGAATAAGGATTCAGGAGTGACGGAAGTGAATAAAACAGCTCGATTTCAACAGGTATCAAACTAGTTATAATGCAAAACATTACTTTTTACTTTATCGGCTACTGTCAGACTTTAATTTAAGAGGAAAATATTTTTGTCTTTACAACCCCTTTAAAGCTCTAGTACTTCCATAAAGCTTTTCGATCAAACTTCTCTTCAGTGGTGACTGGTGCTCCTTTTTTTGGGGGGCGTCAAACAAACCCCTATCCGCCTGCTTACTCACCCACTCGCCCACACGCACTTACCCCATCCAGGTCGAGGGCGATTTTCCCAGCTTCCCCCGGATTCTCCTCCTGGCCAATCCGGTCGCTTCTCCTTGCCAATCCAGTTTTAGGACCCGCTTTGTTTCCTGACTGTCTGGGGGGAGAAGCCAGAAGACAATAGAGAATATTAATTCGCTAATGTCATAAGTGGGTGGGCTCTGGCACAGTCCTCTGCGCCCCAAGCCCAACCTTTTTTTTTTTAAGTGTATTTTGTGCGTGTACTCGAGAGAGGAGCCGGACTGCAGGAGTTGGGAGTAGGCAGGCCTCCCCCAGAGGCAATCTGCCATCTTTCTCCATGCCCCCGGTGGCAATGGTGGGTGTGAGGGGGTCCTCCCAACCAGCCCGCCCTACCTGCTCCGCTTTGAAGCCCAACGGGGCAGAGGGACTCCCCTATGAGGGAGTGAGAGGACCTAGCCCACTCAGCCAGCCCTGTTAGTCCTTCGCCTCTCTTTTTTAGAGATCGCGTGGCCAAAGTGTGTGCATGTTAACCCAATTTCAAGGGTGTGTAAGTGTGGTTCAACCTTTTTGAAGCCAATTAAAGCTTCAGGCTGTAATCATGTGCTTAAAAAAAACAAAATAGGAATCAATGCGTCCGGTGCCCCGCATGGAGATTAGGGGAGCTGTGCCCTTGCGCCCCTAATGCACCAGCCGCTGCTGCTTTTCTTTGTGGGCCAGAGGAGTGCACTTACTTTTGCTCTCCTGTGACCCACAGTCAGCTTATACCGGGCTATTTCCTGCTATGAGCTGACATCACAGATACACTCCATGCTCTGGAAGGATCCACCCAGTTGCTTGACTGACAGCTGACTCTGGCTCTCAGCTGTGTGCCAAAGCCCACCCCCTCCCCTGCCTGACACTCCAGTGAACGCTGGAGCCAGAACAGCCAAGAAGACTGAGAACTGAGCAATTAGCAGTCATGTGATTGCTCAGTTCTCAGTCTTAGAGCCGACGTGGGACAACTGTAGCATCACACCAATTGTGCAGCACAGAGGTGAGTAAAGCTTTGCTTTTTTATGTATCCCAAGCTTTTTATGTACCCCAAACTGTATCCTACATTTCTTCAACTAGACCTATTATCCTCCAGCATCATCCACAGGCCCCAGTTAAAATAACAGCTGCATGTTGTATATAAAAACGTGTCATTTAATAATACTGCACTCATTTGGATATCACAGCAAAGATAATAAGATCAACATAACACTGAGCTGCCATAGTAACACAAAAGTTAAAGTGTATGGGTCTGATAGGCATATTGATGATATAGAACGATTCCAATTTTTTAAGATGTTTTAATCGTAAAAAGCCTCGACATTCTAATTCTAGGTGTCTGAAGTTGCTATGGTAACTGTGAAGCCTGAATTGCAGTCCAAGGATATATACCTATATTTGGACCCCGTGGACATTTAATCTTGCTGAAAAATATTATACTGATCCAAAATTAGAAATATGACCTATGCTGAATTTGTTTAAAATACATCACACTTTCAGATAGTAATTATACCATCTGTGTGTAATTTTTTATTAAAGTAGAACAATGATTAAAATAAATAGATGACATATGCGATGCAGTCTGTCCAAAACATTTACACAGCAGGGTTTGGTTTTCTTTTGTCTTTCTGATTCCCTTTGTAAAAAAGTTTTATTATTAATTATCAGATAATCCTGCCAGAAGATCCATTATGTTTCCTTTCACTGTAGGAGGCAAAACAGTACAGTAAAGGCTCATGTAAACTAACATTAGTCCTCTGAAGAGCAACCTGCATTAAGACGCTCTTTAACCACCTCAATACCGGGCTTTAAAGCCCACCTCCATACCGGGCCTATTCTGGCACTTCTCTCCTTTTTTTATCAGACACCCTAGGGAATAAAATGTCGGTCATTGCAACTTTTTATCTTGCACGGTATTTGCGCAATAATTTTTCAAACGCCTTTTAAAAAAAAAAATGGTTTCTTGAATTAAGAAATAACAAAACAGTAAAGTTAGCCCGATTTTTTGGTAAAATATAAAAGATGATCATATGCCAAGTAAATAGATAAACTAACATGTCATGCTTTAAAATTGCGCACACTCATGGAAAGGCGCCAAACTTCGTTACTTAAAAATCTCCATAGGCGACGCTTTAAAATCTTTACAGGTTACCAGTTTAGAGTTACAGAGGAGGTCTAGTGCTAGAATTGTTGCAAATGCTTTAACGCACACGGTGACACCTCACATGTGTGGTTTGAACGACGTTTACATACGTGGGCGGGACTTACGTGTGCGTTCACTTCTGAGTGCGAGCTACCAGGGACAGGGGCGTTTTAATTTTTTTTTATTTATTTTTTATTTTACTGACTTATTTATTTATTTTTACTTTTTTAACTTTTTTTTTTTTCAATCGCTTTTATTCCTATTTACAAGGAATGTAAACATCCCTTGTAATAGGAATAGTGTGTGACAGGTCCTCTTTAAGGAGAGATGCGGTGTCAATAAGACCTCACATCTCTCCTCCAGGCTGGAAAGAATGAGATTGTGAAAAAAAATTCACAGATCTCATTCTTACTAGCTGCAATTGCGGTTTGTTTACTTACGGGTACCCGGGCGTGACGTCATCACATCGCGCCCGGGCCTCCGACGATCATAGAGATGACTGGTTACCATCTGGTCACCAGTCATCTCTATGCTGCACATTCGGCGGACGGCGATCATCTCTCCGGGAGAAGCACCGGATAGCGAGGGAGGGGGGTTTTCCCCTTCCGCCGCCTGTTAGAACGATCAAGCAGCGGATCGTTCTTACGGTGCGCAGGATCGCCGCCGGAAGAATATTATATCTGAATGATGCCTCTAGGTGCAGGCATCATTCAGATATCGCCGCACAAAGTACAGGACGTCATATGACGTCCACCCGGAATAACTGATCCCCTTTTTGGACGTGATTTGACAGCGTGCGGGTTTAAAGTGGTTAAAGAGTGTTTGGCAGGTGGTAGAGAGGCATTATGACACCTCCTCAGCACCTGTTTTAATCCCTAAGTCCACACCACTAAGCCACTGCTGCATGAATTGCATGCTGTTGTGGGGTGGTGGTGGCGCAGCACCCTTAATTAAACGCAACAGGCTGCAGCTTGTGTACTCCCTAAAATTAACACTAAGATCCCATACACACTATACAACTTTTTTTGTCTGATTTTCTTTAGATTTACCAAAACCATGTAGTGCAAGGGCCTGATCTCATATTATATGGTTTCGGTAAATCTGAAGGAAAAAATCTACAGAAAATTGTATAGTGTGTATCTACCTTTGCCAGTACAAAAAATACCAGCACCTGACCGTCTCCCAATCAGCGCTCTCAGGCAATGGCAGAGAATGCTGATCGGAGTTTTCTGCCGGGGGGGCAACCCCCCTTCAGAACACAATAAGTTATCTATGGAGATTGCTGGACTAATCTTGCATGGTTAGCACAGTGGATCCAATCTGAGCTGTCAGGTTTTTTTACACGCCTGCGGGTTGCGTGAAAAAAAACTGTAGTGTGTACTGAGCCGTTTTTGGCTTTGCAGTTTCAGGAAGTCACAGCCTCATCTGCTAAATCATCAGAGTGCTATCATCAACCAGCAGGCGGTTGTGACTGCAGACAAAAGCACAGCTACCTGCCACAGGAAGGTAACAACCATGCTGCACGTTAGGACTTGGGGGGGGTCACACTATTTCAGAAGCCCTCGGAGAGTGAAGACACTGGCACAATTTTGCAAACGAAAAAAAACAAAAAAACAATTGCAGCCTTACTGTACCTATCAAATGCAGCCACTGTGCCATCAAACGCAGCCACTGTGCCATGCCATCAAACGCAGTCACTGTGCCATCAATTGTCACCACTGTGCCATGCCATCAAATGCAGTCACTGTGCCATCAAACGCAACCACTGTGCCATGCCATCAAACGCAGCCACCGTGCCATCAAAATGCAGCCACTGTGCCATTCCATCAAAATGCAGCCACCGTGCCATCAAAACGCAGCCACTGTGCCATGCCATCAAAACACAGCCACTGTGCCATGCCATCAAATGCAGTCACTGTGCCATGCCATCAAACGCAGCCACTGTGCCATCAATTGTCACCACTGTGCCCCCAATTGTCGCCACTGTGCCATGCTATCAATTGTCACCACTATGCCATCAAACACAGACAATGTACCCCCAATTGTCACCACTGTGCCCCCAATTGTCGCCACTGTGCCCCCAATTGTCGCCACTGTGCCCCCACTTGTAGCAACTGTGCCCCCAATTGTCACCATTGTGCCCCCAATTGTCGTCACTGTGCCCCCACTTGTAGACACTGTGACCCCAATTGTCGCCACTGTGCCCCCACTTGTAGCCACTGTGCCCCTACTTGTAGCCACCGTGCCCAGTACCCCCCTGGCACTTACCTTTCTGGCTTCTACCGTCCCTCGATGTCCCTTGTTCTGCCCTCGATGACGCTTCAGCCAATCAGGTTACTGATTACCAGAATCAGATTACCTGATTGGCTGAGAAGCCTGTCAGTCTTATCCTCATAGCGCACGGCCGGTACGTCTCGAGGATAAGCTTCAGGAAGCCGACTACAGCCTCAGGGCTGTACTCCGAAAGCCTATCAGAGCCAGCGGCTCTGATGGGCACTTCCCCACAGCCAGTCAGCTGCCGCTATTCAGCTGACCAGCGCTCAATGTCCGGTCAGCTGAATAGTGGGCGGCAGCGGCGAAAATATACAGATTCATACAGTGTATGAATCTGTATATTTTACTGGCTGTGAGCGATCCAAAGGGGGCGGCGCTCCGGAGTCCCTATGGATGCACCGCCACTGCACCAGTGTAAAAAATAAAATAAATGCAAACATACATTTACAAGGTTCCTTCACTTTAATATTTGCGTTCTAATTTATCCCCTTGGTAGTTCCTTGTGTCAGATGCCACTAGAGAGTAATGATAATTGAGCTCCTTGTGCTAAGCACAGTAACTTATAGCAACTCTTTTGAATTCTTTTTTTTCTAGTCCTTTTCTATAAAATCATTCTTTTATGTCCTTTATTTAAAGTAAAATTGTCAGGCTACAGTTGAAAATTAATATTGCTGATTTGCATTTAATAGAGCAGACTTTGGAGCTGACTTCCTGATCCGCCTTGAGCCATTGATATAAAACAAGCATTAAGTGTGTGAAGTCTAAAACATATTATCTGGTTTTCTGCACGGTTGTTCCAAGGCATTGATTTGATAGGTATTTAAAGCGAGCACAGAAGAAAAGATTTTTTGGTCCTAACAGGAACACCAAGATAAGGTGCCTATATGGGCCAAGAGGCTATAAAGGTGGTGACGGACAATAATTGAATACAAAAAATGATTTTATTAATAAATAGTAAAAAATTATATAATAATTCATTATATACAATCTCTAGTGTGTGAAAAAGTTCAAAACTAGAACGAGTAAACTAATAATGCATCAGTATGTGGTCGGCCACAAATGCACCAGTGAAGATTGT